>CP139509.1:152513900-152763900 GCA_021014915.2 Artemisia tridentata subsp. tridentata
ATCATCACATATTTAAGGAAAACACCTAAATTGGTAAAAAGAATAAGTTGGCTATCTTTTTTATGCCAGTAAAGGTGAGATACCTTATAGGAAATAACCCCTTACTAGAGTAATTTCTTGTGCATGCCATTTGGATGATCATATTGGTCTTTAGTTTTTCGGACGATCAAAGTTATAAATGGGTTATTGGCATTGGAAAAACAGAACTAAAGATAAAAAACTTTATTCGAGTTTGAGGTGTGACTGGGTTAAAAAGACAAATTGAAAACCAAACCAATAAACCAACTTTTTATTTGGTTTCACTAAAAGTTGAATAAACCAATTCATATAACCCGATAATAAATCATAAAGGAATTGGGTGGGTTATTTGGCGGCTTAATCTGAATGACGAGCACGATTGCAAATTCTTACTTACCTTATACTCTTGGCATTCAAGAACCAGCATTTTAGTTAGTTTCAAAGATTGTAACTATGTATATCTAGCAAAATTGTGTAATAACATAAGACTAAATCACCCCGCACCCAAAAGTACAACGATTCATACAAGTTGTAAAACTAGAATTCTTACAAAGATAGTAGATGCTCTAGTTCAGCACTGAAGTGATCATCATTTTCTACATATGCATCATCATGCTCCTCTGACTTTTCATTGAGCTCAACTGCATCAATGTTCTCTTTGCTAATTTGGCTCCGGTTTTCTAACACTTGCCGTTTGTTAAGTCCAGTTTTCTGATAAAACGTTTCCTTGTGAATGTTCCAATCTGCGATTGTTTTCCCGACTACATCTCCAATCAATGTCTGATTTTCTGCAATGTGGTTTATATCTTGTGTATCTATCACCTTCTCAGCTCCTTTCACATGACAAACATGCAAACAATCAGTGGCAGAAAAAGAATGTTGTTTGATACCAAGAAAGAATTACACGTTGATTATTAAAGGTCAAACATATAACCATATATAGATCCAAAATCCTGATGAGGCTCATGCTAGAAATTGACATTTGTAACGAGTATTTGTCACGATTTCGAACTTTTTAGTTTTGCCAACAGTTAGCATGACATTAGGAAGAAAAAAAAAATCCATGTAAAACATAATAGCTCACCTATAAACTTATGTTTTGACTTTTGAAATCAAATGTGTGACTTTTGAGATTTGATATATTAGTACCCCGTTAGTACCCTGAACTTTTAAGGGTGTTGTATAGTACCCTGAACTTGGCAAATTGGAATTACTACTACCCTACACTAAATAAATCAATAATTTATTATTTCTTTTAATTTATGCTTAAAATCAATTTACAAAGACCTAATGTAATATAAATGATTTGTAGTTAAATTTAGGATAATTAATCATATATATATATATATATATATATATTTTAATTTAGTTAATTTCATTTTTCTTATAATTAATATAATATTATATTTAGTTATTGAGAATAAATATATATATTTGAACTAATATTTTATAGAAAGTGAATTTACCGTACTATTTTTGATATACAGATATCCATATTATATATTGAATTGTTTGTTTCAAATAATTTTGAGACCATAACAATTTAACTATTTATTTCTTCATTTGCATATGTTAAATTGAAAATTATAAAAACTCCTTTATAATTAGTTGTAAGTTGATCTAACAATATCTGAAACAAATATTTAATAATATAGTATGAAGATATATTAAGAGTAGTGCGTTAGAAATATTTTAAAAATAGATGCTACATATATATTTTTTATATTCTAAATAATCAATTAAAATATTATATTAATTCTAAAAAAATGAAAAATAATTAAATTTCAGAAAAAACTATATTTACCTAGCCAAATTTTTATTATAAAATTATTTATTACAAAAGACTTTACTAAATTGATATTAAGAAAAGAAAAAAACAATTAATCATTGAGTTAATTAGTATAGGGTAGTAGAAATTCCATTTTGTCAAGTTTAGGGTACCATTCTGCACTCTTAAAAGTTTAGGGTACTAGATGATCCAGTTTGCCAAGTTCGGGGTACTAATATGTGTTTTGGCCAAAAGTTTTACTGTTTCTCGGCATGTTTAGCCATTTCAGCTTCTTTTAACATGATGCCACTCCAAAAGAATCCATGAGAATTCTCTATGAAAGACTTGTGTTTATAGAACTTTTCTTAAAATTTTAAATGGTTTATGCATTAAATTAACAACTATGAAGATGAAACAGTAGTCAATTTGACCTGAAATGGTTTATGCATTAAATAAACAACTATGAAGATGAAACAGTAGTCAATTTGACCTGAAATGTTGAGCTGTAGTGTGGAATAGACTAATAAGATTCAAAATGTGTAAAGAAAATTATCAGCATGAGAATAAAACCTTTGATGGCTAGCTCTTTGGCCATTGCATAATCTATTGACATTTTCTTGAGTGATTCCAGATCTACTTCTTTACCCTGTATCAGAATTATGAATCGGATCAGCACCGTAAGTTGTACCAAGTGAATCAGTGTGCATATGATCACTTGGAAAACACAATCCAAAAACCTTTAATAGTGCATAAAATAAAATAGTTGGGTTCCAGTCTCACCATGTCCATGTGGATGTAACGTTCAATCTCTGTGTCTGCAAATAGCCTATTCAAAAGCAAGAAACACAATTAAGAACTCAATTTCTCACATCATAAAAATTACACTTATGCAGAGAAATAATGTAATCGGCAAAATTAGGTTTAGAAAAATAAGCTAAAGATTTACCTTTTATTCCCATGTTGAACAAGGGCATTCTGTACATCTATTAATTCATTCACCCTCTCTTCTGCGGATCCTTCTTTCAAGTCGACAGCTCCAAAAAGGAACAAGTTCCGATCCAGCATAGTATTGACTAAAACAGGTACAACTCCTACATTCTCCTTCTTTGCATCAATAACCAGTTCCTTGAGCCTCTTCAATTGCCCTGCCAAAATGAAAGAGATGTAAAATCTATAACAAAGGAAGCTGACATATATATGTTTGTAGATACGCGTGATCAGATTAGAGGTGGCAACTTCGATCCATCTGCTGATAAATCTCTCAAGAGTCAAATGGCAAAACCAAAATTTTAATTTTGAAAATAGTACGGGTCAAAGTCACCAAAAGTGCCTTTCTAACTTGTATAAACCTCCTAAATCATTTTATTCAAAAAATGACAAAGTTATTGAAGAAAAAATATTCTTAATCATATTTGACTCTTGAGTTTTGACACACTAACTATTACCATAAGATATTAAAAACTATTGACCAAAAGTGTTTCAGGTCAACCCAGCCCTACTAGATTTAGCCCCCATTTGACCTCTATCATACAGCAACAAACACAGGTGTTTTGACAACATACATGGTGATAAATATATTCTGAAAGGAGGATTAAACGGCTGTGTTTCGTGCAAGCAGTAAAGGCAATAAAGACCACCCAGCCTGTGTGATATAGAATCGGTAGATGTCATGTAACCTGCAGAATAACATATGCAGGATCATTCATTATTAACCTAAATCAAGAAACAACCAAATAATTTATGAAGTTCAAATATGTAGGCGTACCTAAGCAGTGGGCATACAATGATTGCATAACAAACCCTAATTTTGAGTTAGGCATGGCTTCAAAGACACACGAAAACTTTTTAGAAAGCCATACCGTCTTCATATCAGTAAATGATGTCATTTCACCCTGAAATATTTCCAATACAACCCGTAAAATTTCAAAACATCAAAATCACCCGAGCTAATTAAAACGAGCACTAATCAATACTGAATGAAAGTTTTTAGTTAGCACCTCCGCAAAATCGTTGATAAGTTCATCAATGTCGAGCCTAAAGGGATTGAGATCCATTGTGTCTATAAATTATTGGTCTTTCCAAAGATGCAACAAAAGTCACCTGAAAATCAATAAGTTCACTGTTAGGATAAAAATTAGATACTAGCAAACCCCACCAAACCACAAAGGTAAGTATACCCATTAACTTAGCCCGACACTGTGTAAAGTAATATGCATCCTAGTGCCAGAATTAACATGGGCAGGGTAAGTACGGTCAATTGTTTACCAAATGTTATACGAACTAGCCCACTGAAAACCGGTGGTGTTTCATTCAACATTTATTCCTTTAAACTAAATGCATCACTGCACAAGAAAACTGTATAAACTTAACTTCACAATAAGAAAACTATATGGCCAGACAGGCAAGTAACATTAGCATAGTTTACTAAGGCTGTTCGCATAAACCTCAAACTTATTATAATATTATCCCAAAAGCTTATCATACAATTATATAACTTCTATTCATTTAAGCGCTTTCACCCCTAGCAGCCCATTAAACCTTCTTACATAATTCATGTTTCGAGTCTCACGGGTATAGAAAGATCATTAAAAGCGTCATTAAACTTAATACATATCGACACTTTCAATACTGGATGCCCCACGTCTTCAATCCTTCTAAATCATTGCATTATTTATAGACGATCACTCGATCTATATACCAGCTTACCCCATCTATTATTCCGGCCTTTTAACATTTATCATGCTGCACGAACTGCCTTACATAAACTAAACATACTATCTCCATCTATTGTTGTTGTTTTCCATTTCTTTTGGCACAAAAACTAGCAAGCAGTGGTCATTTAGCGTTACCTATATAACTTATAAAAGTCTATAACATAGTTGTAAGTAACCGAATGCAACATGTTTAGTCTTTGTATTCACCATATGTAGAAAATGATGATCACTTCAGTGCTGAACTAGAGCATCTACTATCTTTGTGAGAATTCTAGTTTTACAACTTGTATGAATCGTTGTACTTTTGGGTGCGGGGTGATTTAGTCTTATGTTATTACACAATTTTGCTAGATATACATAGTTACAATCTTTGAAACTAACTAAAATGCTGGTTCTTGAATGACAAGAGTATAAGGTAAGTAAGAATTTGCAATCGTGCTCGTCATTCAGATTAAGCCGCCAAATAACCCACCCAATTCCTTTATGATTTATTATCGGGTTATATGAATTGGTTTATTCAACTTTTAGTGAAACCAAATAAAAAGTTGGTTTATTGGTTTGGTTTTCAATTTGTCCTTTTAACCTGGTCACACCTCAAACTCGAATAAAGTTTTTTATCTTTAGTTCTGTTTTTCCAATGCCAATAACCCATTTATAACTTTGATCGTCCGAAAAACTAAAGACCAATATGATCATCCAAATGGCATGCACAAGAAATTACTCTAGTAAGGGGTTATTTCCTATAAGGTATCTCACCTTTACTGGCATAAAAAAGATAGCCAACTTATTCTTTTTACCAATTTAGGTGTTTTCCTTAAATATGTGATGATTATCCGTTTTACATTTCAAGTCCGCTACCACCACTGACCACCGTTGCAAACCACAACCCCCACCACCAACCACCGATGGCGGTGGTGGGTGGGTATGGTGTTGATGGCGGCAGTAGGCTAGGTTGGTAAGTGTTGGGTGGCGATGGTGAGTGGCGTTTGGGTAAAAAAAAATGATGGTTGGGGTTGGTGGTGGTGGTTGTAGAAATTAACTGATGATCATTAATATTTAACAAAAATACTAAAATTGGAAAAAAAATAAGCTCACCCAAGCTTACCGACACTAGACCATATATGAACCTAGTAGCCCAAACGGCTATACTAAAACAATCCCAATCCAAACTCAACGTAACCCACGCAAGTCGAGGTTTTCTAACCTCGTCAACGACTCGACACAAAATAATGCGACGAGGTTTTCTAACCTCGTCAACCATCCAAATGACAATCAAGTCAATCCATCTCGACTTAAACCACACAACTCAACAATAACTCGAGTCCGTGCTCCCTTGAGCCACGTCTCGTACCAAATAACACCAAGATAATAACCGTGCCTCGTATATCTAATAGTTAAAGAAATCAATTCAACTAAAGGAAACCCTAGGAATAAAAGGGGGACAAATTGAAACCCTAAGCTATATTTAGATCAGTTAATATAATAATTAAGAAGTTGAATAAACTACTCACCTGCTCAGATTGCAAACTCTTTTGACTTCTGAAACCCTAATTTGTTATCATAATATGAATTGGGTAAATTAGTGGTTGAATGTGTCGCCGTAGATGGGTGAAGCTTGCCGTCTTTCAATATTGGTGACAAGGGCCCATTCTTTTATAAACGGGTTTGGCTTTTGGTATTTTTGTTTCAGTGAGAGGGTGTTTGGGATTGTGTTTTACAAGTGATTATGGGGTGTTTGTTTCGGCTTATAGCTTATTTGATTTTGGGCTTATGTTTCATAAGCTCATTTTTTGTAGCTTATTTTGAATCTTTTCGATTTCGGCTTATATAAGTTTCTTATGTAATAACAAGCTTAGGCGAAAAGTTTCAAAATAAGCCACAAAAAGTGAGCTTATGAAACATAAGCCCAAAACCAAATAAGCCATAAGCCGACTATATAAGGCGAAACAAACACCCCCTATGATTGTGTTGCATTTAATTGTTTTAATTAAAAGTTTATTCGGCACCAAACAGTAAAAAAATAATTAAAATGTAATGTTGTTTTTTCCAATGTTATGAAAACAAAAATTTTAATTCTAATGCTAGTTTTGTTCATATTGCGCATTACGGAGTATAATTTAATTACATCTATCTTACCAAACACATTTATAGAACAAAAAGCATTGTCAACTGCTACTGCTCACGGCTGCTAAATGTTTACATTATTGTTTACAGCTACTGCTAGTTTTACCAAACAACCCTATATTTAGCAATGTAAATTAGACGAAGACAACTTAGGATCGGTTTGCGAAATGATATAAATCAACCTTCTTGTCTGGACCGGGTGAAGCTAGAGCTCGAGCTACTCGAGAAGTGTTTCGAGTCGAGATCAAGTATCAAAATATTCAACTCGTAAAGCTCGTGAGCTATATAGAGCTTGCGTAAATATGCATTTATACCATTTTGTATTTTCATACTTTTTACTAAATATGTGGCACGACTTGATTCAAGCGTGGAAGTATCAAATCAAGTAATGTGGACCTTTATTAAACAAGCTCGAGTTGAGTTTTGAGTTTGACATAGATCAACTCGACTCAATCACACAACTTATATGTGTTTATAAAATATAAATAACTGAAAAGTAATATTTGATAAACAATTAAAATGAAGTGATTATACGTATTCACTTTACAGGAAAAGGTAGTCTTAGCATAAGTAATATGCTATACGAAAGTTATATGATTACGTTATAGCAAAAAATATTGACACGTCAGCTTTTGTATTTTGTAACATAAATCATATAACATAATACAAAAACAGCCTTACTCATAACATGGGTTATAAGTACATCAAGACCCACAAAATAACAAATAGAAATAAAACATATGAAAAATAAATACGGATGGCGTGCCGCGTGTGTCATAGTGATGACGATGTGCATATAACATAATGCTTGAGCCATATGTCACATTTTCCTTATAACTTACTCTCACCGCGTGCTATAAGCATTACCAAATGAATTATAAGGGTGATGAGTGCCTATTTACTCATCATTTTATGCCCGTATAAGACACAAAAATGACCAAAAACACCCAAATAGATCAATTATTGTTGCAAATATTCTTGGTTTGTGTTTTTATGTGTTTCAGGTACAAAAAGATTGAAAACAGGGCAAAAACGGACATAACCGAGCACAAGATTGGAAAATGGTCGAAAAGCCGAGGACGGGTGATGAACTCAAATAAGTAAATTTTATTGTCATCATTTATCCTATTTATTTGACTTGTTTTATTATATTATATATGAGAATTGATACGTTAATGTTTACTTTTGTAATTCTCAGGTAAAAACAAGTATTATGTGAAACTTGGCGATTTTGGACTAATTATTGAGCAAAACAAGCAAGATGTTAAGAGTCTACTGAAATGTACAAGATCAAGATCATTCTGCTCCAGATACGCCGCAACATACTTCTTACATACGGCGTATCACTATCAAGATTTCACAAGTTACAATCCAAGACAGCAAAGGACATGCGCCGCATAGAGAAATGGAGTTACGCCGCATCTTAAGGCGGTGTACGAATATTCCTGAATATGTTAATCTTGGACCCCACGCGAAGTTAAGTCAATGCGCCGCATCTACTTATCCTATGCGCCGCATCTAACCCTCAGACAGAAACTATAAATACCCCAAAGTCAGACGAATTTTGTGTGCAAGATACCATACGTACGAGTACCAAACCTGAGACGAATTCAGACGTATTAGCAGCACAAGACACACCCTGAACGAAGATACAAGAGCTGTAAGAAGGTCCTGCATGTATTCAATTCATTAAGTAGTTTTGTTTTATTGTATTAGTACACTTTAATTCATCGGGGTTGATGGGCTGATGTCATGTGACTACGGAATATCATGCGCACCCCTTAAAATTGCTTTCCCATTAATTAAAGTTTATATGTTGATGTCTTTGGTGACTTTTATTAGTGCATTGATAACCTCTGTGTCTAGTTGATCATTGCTTGGGTCGCCATGCCCTTCCTCGCCTATCTATTCTAGCGTATACGAAACGTGGGCATCACAAATGCTCAATATTCTAGGATAGTGGGATAGACATAAGTGATCATTAAGGGTTTACTCGCCGATAAGATTAGAGCCAACGAGAAAGGGTTAATTATATACACTTCATATAAAACTAGCAATAAAACAAGTGACAAGCTACTTAATTATCAGGACAGGTCTTCTTATTGTCTCAAGTATCTATCTGTGTACGTGTGTGCTAATCGCTGATTCGTGCTCATTAGTTTAGTTTACTATTTAATCATAACCAAACCGTACCAGTCTCTCAGGCTGAACCCCCTTGCGTTAGATTAGGTTGTATAGCTAACTTAGGATATTAAAATACTGATTAGAATAACTAGATAATACGTTCCACTCTTAGTGATCGACACTCTGCTTACCATTATATTCATACTGACCGGGTACACTGCTCGTTAAGTATATGTGTTATTGATAAGTCGGCTAAATATAAATTTAAAACTTGAGTAGGCATTAATACTGCTAAACCGCAACGACACACGCGCGCATCAACGGGGAAGAAATTTACGAGTTTGGACCACATTTATGATCAAGATGTCAAAATCAACCTTCAAGAATATCAAGTTGTCAAGATTGGTCCTTAAAGAAAATTTTCAGATTTGTCACTTATGGTCCCTGAACTTTCTGATTTTACAACAATGGTCCCTAAACTCAAAACTTAAATCCAATTCTAATCCTAAACTAACCCTTTAAACCTAAACTAAAAACCCAACCCAAATAATAAACCCAGCCCAACACCAACTCAAATAACCCAACCCCATCTGTTTTAACTAAACCAGGTTTGACCTGGTCAAAACCTTTCTTCTGAAACTACTTGCCGCCAAAACCATACCACCATTCCCACCCCTTATCCCTGACACATCCACCATCACCTCACCCCCTACTCCTCTGCTACACTCCAACCCTCCTCCTCACATGCTACCCTTTTCCCACTTGCTCAGAAAAGGCTGTAATCCCATTTCCCAAGTTTTCCCGCCAAAAATCCCAAAGGACGACTGAGATCAAATTAAGCTAATCCAATGGTGGGAAATAACTCAGAGATGAAGACAAAAGTTATCCCAGCTCAAAAATAGTATAAATAGGGCATTTTGTAGCCTTAATTAAGTAGTAGTTTTTAATTAGTAATCGTTATGTAGTATAATCAGTAGAAGTTGTAATCTCAAGCTTTTAGTTATTAATTCAAGTTGTTTTTAAGATATTTGTTCTAGATTAATTCAGTTGTGTACTCAGTTTCAAGTTTAATAGAAATTCAAGTTTTTGTTCAGTCGAATTAAGCTAAATGTTTGTTAAAGTATCTATCACAAAGCCACAGTTCCCTTGCCATAAGCTTATATAAGCTTATCATAGCTTTTTGTAAGCTTATGTTAATAATAAACTGTTTTAAATTCAAGAGATCAAATTCAGTCAACGAAAGTCAAAGAAGCTCAAAATAAGCAGTTGTGTGAAATAAGCTGTTCTGGAGAGCTGAATTGGGTTTTTAGCTTGTTTTGGACAAGCTAGGTGTGCTTCTGATCAGTTTTCTCTATTTCAAAGCATATAACAGTTGTAAGAAATTTTCTAATTGTTGCATTATTTTCTAAATTTACTGTGTTATTGCTTATTTACAGCTTTTTGTATGTCTTTTCTGCTCATTACTAGTTTATTATTGCCCTTCATCTGTTTTATCAGCCTAAATTAGCCCTTTGCTTTATTTTCTTAAAAATCCTCATAAAAGCCAAAAATAGCTTAAATAAGATAGAGCTTATATTAGTGCTTAATTTTAGTAGAAAACTATTTTTTTAAGCACCCAGTATACTTAATTAAGTCTTAGTATAGCATGTCCTAGTTTCTTTTAGCCTGTTTCAGTTTAAAATAAGAACAGACCCTTCATTAAGGGGTGTTTGGCATTAGCTTCTTTGTGACAATTAAGCCATGCTACTGTTCACATGTCATTCCATGAATTTCAATCTAGCTTAATTCTATCAGTATAAGCCATTTTTAAGTTGTATCAAGCCATTTAGACAGGTTCTATAGTTTTTCATGGTCTGTGGCAAAATCAGACCATGAACTGATCAAATAAGCCATAATAAGCAATAAGCTCAATTGGATCTTTCTTGTAACTTTTCTGAGGTGTTTTGAGTGCATATGCATAAGTTGGATTGGTTTCACTTTGGTCTATTCCCTTTGCATGCTTACTGATATCACAGACTCACATAGCAGCCTGCACTTTAGTTTTTCCCATTTTCAGCAAACTTTGGTGATTTTTAGCTCCCTCATTTTAAGTTGTTATAAACCAAAAATTTGCACCAATAATCTCAGCTGGCTTATCTAGCTTGTGGTATTTTTTCTTGATTTTTAAGAATTTTCTTTGACTGCTTTTTTAGTGCTTTGAAAAGCACTAATTTTGCCCTGTTCACCCCATTAGATCAGCAGCCTTAGCTCATTTCATTTCCTTTAGCCCTCTGATCTGATCCAAGCTTATTTCTGAGCTTATTGTAGTGTTTTAAAAATAGTTGTAGTTGTAGAAAATGTTTAATTTTAAGTGCTTTTCAAGTTTGTAAAAAGGAAAAAAAAAAAAAAAAAAAAAAGTTTTCAAAAAAATGACAGACCTGGGATTTGAACCCTGGTCTGTACGCAGCCTATACCTCACACAGAGAACATCACACCAACTGCCCTAGGGCCTTTTTCTGGTTATGGTTTGCACCATTAATTATTTAACCCTTGTTTTCTATTTAAGCCATTCGAATTGTTTAGCTTATTATCAGCTTATTAGAATAAGCTGGGACCTTTTTAGTATTTTTCCTAGGATTTTCGTATCATAAAGTAATTTCAGGAAAATTTTCAGATTTTTCTAAACAGTTTTAGTATTTTTAATAATTTAATTAGTTTAAATCAGTTTTTAATTCATAATAAATAAAATAAAAGTCAAAAAAATATAATTCTTTTTTTCAAAATTTTATTTAATTAATTAGAATTTAGGAAAAATAGATTTGGACCCGTAGAGTTTAAATTTATAAGATTTGACGTTTTAGGCTCGGATTTTCCCGGTTTAAGCACGTTTTTAGATTTTTCTTTACGTTTTTGGTCTTAAGTGTTTTAAATTTGCCTTAGTTAATTAAACTGTTGTTTAGATTATATTTCATATTTTAGTTTATAAAATCCAAGAATCTCTTTTATATCCATTCACTACACGATTCACAATCCCGATCTCACAAATTCCATTCATCCTTCATCGGGGATAACGACTCGGGTTTACATATTTCCTTTGTAAATCTTGGAGAAAAATACGTGTTGATTTTAATGAATCAAAGGGTCTATTTGTAAGAAACATATACATATGCATTATACGTACGCTTTTTAACAAAAATAGTCTTAGTAACTACGTTCATTTTTTATTTATAGTATCACAAACTCCACTTCCTCTCAACACGGTTAACAATGTTAATCGTATTAGACGCACACGTAAATCTGTGGCAACAAGTACTACCCAATCAACTCCAGTTGGCGCGTCACGTCAACGAGAATCTCCCCTGACTGATGTTTCAAACGGTAAAATTTGAAACTCAACATATTATTTTGGAACAACATGCTTATATGTCAGTGTGTTTTGATTATTCTCTTAATGCTGTTTTCAGTTTCTTTCCAAACTCCCGAGGTTCTCCAGGTTAATCAACGCACCAACAACACATCAACGTCTGGTGTTAAAACAACCATTCCCGCTATAATCACAGAAAATTCAGCGTACGAAGTCGGTGAGTCATCAAGACGAACAAAAAGGTCTAAGAGACCTGCTTTACAAAATCGAACGCCAGTTAGGTTTAATCTTGATGACGAGGATGGAAATGTTAGAAAAGTTTACGACAAGTACGTTGGTATATCCGAAGGTAATCCTATATCTTCTTTTACATTCAATGAAAAAGGCTAATAATAATTTAATCGCACATTAAAGAAGCATATTTTTAATTTGCAGACTACTACGACCATGGTGATCCTACATTTGAGTGCAAAGAATGTCATGCTTTGCTATGGGAAGCGGAAGCCAGAAAAGGGTACAGTGGTAATCCAACAAACAAAGCGTATAGTATATGCTGTAGCAAGGGAAAAGTTTCTATTAAACAACCGGCTCCTGCTCCAAAGCCCTTACACGATTTGTTTTTTAATGATGATGCAAAGAGTTGGAATTTCAAAAACAACATTAGAACATACAATAGTATGTTTGCTTTTACTTCAATGGGCAGAAAGGTTGACGATTCAGTTAACAGACGAGGCCGTACTCCATATGTTTTCCGCTTGCATGGACAAACATACCATAGTATTGGTAGTTTGCTTCCCACACCAGGTGCTCCTCCGAAATTTACACAGCTGTATATATATGACACAGCAAACGAAAATGAGAATAGAGTAAGAGCATTAAGGTAATTTGCGTTGCGTTTATTTCCATTTATGTATAAACATGTTGTTTAAAAAGAGTTGTGCAGCATTATGAATTTTTGTTTAATCAATTCAAATTACTAATATGCAGCAATTCTTCGTCATCTTCCGGTCCTTCGAATTCAAAGCATCCTATCGATCGAAACATTATCAATGAAGTAAAAGATGTTTTAGACAGTTCGAGTGATTTGGTAAAAACATTTAGAAGGGCGCGTGACCGATACACAGAAGACACCGAGCAAAATATTAAAATAAAGCTCATTGCAAAGCGAGGAAAAGATGGACGAAATTACAATCTTCCCACTGCCAACGAGGTTGCTGGTCTTATTGTAGGCGACTTCGATTCATGTGCAGAACAAAGAGATATTGTGATAGACAAGTATCGTGAAGGTTTGCAACGTATCAATATTTTCCATCCTATGTACCTCCCCTTGCAGTACCCTTTGTTGATGCCCCGTGCGCAAGATGGGTATCATTTGGATATACCACTAAGAAAGAAAGCTGGCCAAACGGCCACAGATCAGACGACCACAGATAAGAAGGACAAAACAGTTACTATGCGGCAGTGGTTTTCTTATCAAATACAGGACCGTCCTAATAAAGAAAATTTATTTACGCGTGGAGGTCGTTTGTTTCAGCAGTTTCTTGTGGATGGTTACACTATGGTTGAAACTGAGCATTTGTATTTTCATCGATCAAAACAGTCAAAACTTAGGTGTGATACGTACTCAAACATCCGTCAGAGCATTGCATCTGGTAACACAGACCCCACCGCCCTTGGAAAGCCGGTCGTCTTATCTTCTACATTTACCGGTGGGCCAAGGTACATGAAGCAAAACTATTTGGATGCGATGGCGTTATGTAGATGGTACGGTTGTCTGGATTTGTTCATAACAGTCACGTGCAATCCTAACTGGCTGGAGATTGCAAGATATATGCGAGAGCATAACCTTTCATCTTCAGATCGCCCCGATGTGCTTACAAGAGTTTTTAAAATGAAACTGGACCAGTTGATGAAGGATTTTAAAGAGTTGCGTTTATTTGGACGTGTTCAAGCAGGTAGTATACATAAACATTTGCTAATGTATATTCTTCTGTAACAAATTGTATGAACAGACATTAACAAATTTTGAAGTAACTTTGTTTATAATATTTTGAAGTTGTATACACGGTTGAGTTTCAAAAAAGAGGCCTTCTGCACGCACATGTATGTTTATTCTTGCACTTGCATAGGGATGACAAGGTTCCAAACGCTGAACAGATTGACAAATACATATCTGCCGAGATACCGGATAAAGATAACGATCCCGATTTGTACAAGTTAGTTTCTGATTTCATGTTGCATGGTCCTTGCGGTGCGGATGACCCAAACCAGGCTTGCATGTCCGACGGTAACTGCACCAAACACTTCCCAAAAAAATTCACCCAACGCAGTTCAGTGGACGCGGATGGCTACCCTGTTTACAAAAGACCTGACAACGGAAGATATGTGGAAAAGAGTGGACATAAGTTACATAACGGTTATGTAATCCCGTATAATGCTCAGCTTCTAAAACATTACCAATGCCACATTAACGTTGAGTGGTGCAACCAGACGGGGTCAATCAAATATTTGTTTAAGTATATAAACAAAGGTCCGGATAGAGTGTCGGCACAGTTGTATGAACCGGTTACCACGGCTGATGGTCAAGAAATTGATAAACCTATTGACGAGATAAAGGCTTTCTTAGATTGCAGATACCTATCTGCTTGCGAGGCGGCATGGAGGCTATTTGGTTTTGAAATTCATTATAGAACACCATTTGTTGAGAGGCTGTCCTTTCATCTTGAAGGCGAGCAACAAGTTGTGTATGATGAAGACGCTGATCTCGAAACATCTGTTCAAAAGAAAACAGTTGGTGCTGATATGTTTGAAGGTTGGATGAAAATGAATGAACAATTCCCGGTGGCACGGGAGCTAACGTATGCTGAGTTTCCTACAAAATATGTCTGGAACGTTCCAAAAAGAATTTGGACGCTTAGGAAGCAAGGAAGATCGATTGGAAGAATTCACAGCGTTCCTATATCAGCAGGAGACGTTTACTATTGCAGAATGTTGCTAAACAGTGCAAAAGGATGTCGGTCACACGATGATATTAAAACGGTTAATGGTATAGTGTATCCAACTTACAAAGAGGCTTGCTACGCAGCGGGCCTTTTAGAGGATGACAAGGAGTATGTTGAGAGTATTAAAGACGTAGCCCATTGGGCACACCCTGCTGAACTTCGTCACCTCTTTGTGACACTGCTTACGCAAAAGGAACTTACCACGCCTTTGAGTGTTTGGTTACAAACATGGCATTTGCTTGCGCAAGATGTTCAATATAATAGAAGGCAAATTTTACAAATTCCAGGTAATACCTACAGAATGTCTATGTTACTATAATCTGTTATGCATTTTTCTTACGACATGTTTGCCTGAAATTGTTATATCATTCAACACTGATCAAATGTCGCAAATGTTTGCTGAGACCATTTTTGCAACAGATTATGTGTAATGTTTTAATAACGCTGTCGTTAATTAAGTACTGACACTACCTTTATTTAATGCAGATTTGATTCTCAGTGACGACGAAAAAAAGAATGTGGCTTTGTACTATATTGAACAACTTCTGAGATCAAGAGGTGCAACTTTGCGGCATTGGCCTGAGATGCCTTATCCTGATGATACATACATATCTGACTTTGGTAATCGACTTATACACGATGAGACAGATTATAACCCGGTCGAGTTACAATCTGAATACGAACGTTTGTACGCCTCTTTGACCACATAACAGAAGGGGTGTATGACACCATAATACACTCAGTTGATACAGGAACAGGGGGGTTGTACTTTGTTTACGGGTACGGAGGTATGGGGAAGACCTTCTTATGGAAGACGCTTGCTGCCGGGATTAGAAGAAAAGGTGATATAGTTTTAAATGTGGCATCCAGCGGTATTGCGTCTTTATTAATGTCGGGAGGCCGAACTGCTCATTCAAGATTCCATATTCCTATCAATGTGGATGAGACTTCTACTTGCTCTATAAGTGCTCAAAGCGATCTTGGAAAATTGTTAAAGAAATGTAAGCTTATTATCTGGGATGAAGCGCCCATGGCAAATAAGCTTTGTTTTGAAGCATTAGATCGGTCTTTGAGAGACATACTTCGTAGGAGCAGGTATGAAATGTGCGATCAGCCTTTTGGAAACATGACCATGGTTTTTGGCGGTGACTTTAGGCAGGTTCTACCTGTTATTCCAAAAGGATCCCGGGAAGACATTGTTACTGCTTCTTTGAGGAAATCTTACTTGTGGGACTACTGCAAAGTTCTGAGGTTGACCGCGAACATGAGGCTAACTGTCGGATCACGCCCTGAAGATGTCAACGAGATACGGGAATTTACAGATTGGATATCGAGAGTCGGAGACGGGGACCTTGGAGAACCGAATGACGGAGAGGTTTCTATAGATGTGCCACATGATATTTTAATAGATGTGGCTGATGACCCGGTTCAATCTATTATTGACTTCACTTATCCAAACATTTTGGATAATATACATGATCCCACGTAGTTTCAAGAAAAGGCAATCCTTGCTCCCACAAATGAAGTCGTCGACAGCATAAATGAGCATATGTTGGACAAATTTCCAGGAGAAGAAATGGTTTTCCTGAGTTGTGACAGTGCTGACAAAAGTGAACGTGGTGGCATCATTGATCAATCCATTTTCTCGCCATAATTTATCAATGGATTGAAGTTCTCTGGTGTTCCAAACCACAGAATTGCTTTAAAAGTGGGAGTCCCGATTATGTTGTTGCGAAACATTGATCAAGACAATGGTTTGTGCAATGGAACAAGACTCCAAGTTCTTAAATTAACGAGAACTTCTATTAACGCACAAATCATTAACGGAACTAACTTTGGAAAAACGGTAATCATACCAAGGTTGAGAATTACTCCGTCTGATAAGCGTTTACCGCTTAAGATTGTCAGGAAACAATTTCCTATTTCACTTTCATTTGCAATGACAATTAACAAAAGCCAGGGTCAATCGTTATCAAAAGTTGGTTTGTACCTCCCCCGACCTGTTTTCACACATGGACAACTATACGTTGTTGTCTCAAGAGTTAAAAGCAAACGTGGTTTGAAGGTTGTCGTTTGTGATCAAGATGGAAATATGTCTAAAACTACTACAAATGTCGTGTACAAAGAAGTACTTGAAGGCTTATGAACAAGGTTGAAGAGGTATGTGCAATATACATGTTATAAGTTTTTTTTTTCTTTTCCATATTTTAAATTATAATGCATTATGAATCATGAACTGCTTTTACTTATATTTTCTAACGAATGTTAGGTAGGCATGGAATTGCCATTTGGTATGAAGTTGGTGTTTGCTCACATAAGTCATTTGCTATTCATGTTTGTAGACGACAGCGGCATTGATGTTTATTATTTTAATTGTTAGATACTCAATTGATTGTCGAACAGTTCATGTATTATCTCATTGTTTTTCTCATATATTAATGGAACATGTTTACTTTCATAGTTTTCTTATTATCTCATATTCATATTTCTTTAAAAACCCCATGAATCCACGGGTCTTTAAGCTAGTATCTAATAAAATAAGCTTTTTTACAAGCGCCCTGAAGCACGCGCATTAAAAAAATTATTAATGCCCTTCCATAATTAGAGCCAATGTACAAGAATTTTATGCATCATTATTTGTAGCAAGTGCATTGAAAAGTCAAAGTCAGTTTCAATTGTTTTATGTAGGGCTGAGCAAAACCGAACGAAACCGAAAAGTCCCGAAAAACCGACCGATCCCGAGTAGGCCCGATACCGAAATGATAGTATTTGGTCGGTACTCGGTTTTAAAAAATAGTGTATGTCGGTTTCGGGTCGGTCGGTTCGGGCCGGGAACCGACTTTAATCCCGAATTAGCCCGATGACCCAAAAATTTATTAGGTTTTCTAAAATAACCCGCCCATCTTCTCACTTTCTCAGTCTTATCTTCTCACTTCACTTTCTCAGTCTTATCTTCTCACTTTCTCAGTCTTATCATCTATTCATCTTATCATCTTCTGAAGAACCCGCCCCTCTTCTCACTCAGTGAGTCCATTTTCTCATCTTCTGAAGAGGAACGACTGTTTTTGTTGAGTCATATGTTGTTGATGTTCCGTACGAGAATACTAAGGAGGAAACGTGTGTGTTTGTTGATACTATCGTACGATGTAACCTAATTTCCTTGAAGCAAATTGCGGAAAATTTGGCCAAGAACTAGCTAACAGTAAATAAAATTGTATTCAGCTCAGCTCGACTAACTGGTGCTTTGTGTATTATTTGATCTGTTGGTTGATCGATCTTTTGTTTGTTTTTTTCATGGGTTTAAATTTTATTCTATGATGATGTGGTAGAGATTAGAGATCAATTTTACGAATTTCTTTTTTGTTGTTAACTTTTTAGGCTTTTGTGAATTGGCTTGTAATTCGGTTTTTGGCCCAGTATCCCGATAACCGACCGATTAAACCGATAAATACCGAACCGACCCGACTAAAATTCGGTTCGGTTTCGGTATTGAATTTTAGTGCTTCTCGGTTTCGGGCTTTTTCGGGACGGGTCGGTTTTCGGCCCGATGCTCAGCCCTAGTTTTATGTCCTTCCTTTTTTAACAAGTGAGTCCAGTACTCCAATACGCTCCTCTAATCACTAATTTTGCTAAGCATTAAATTCCTTCAAAATCAGTTTCAATTCCACTATTTCTTCTTCTCTACGTTTTGTTAAGCATTAATCCATTCAAAAATTCAACGATTTGTTTTGATTCGGTCCAGTCAATCATCACTAACACATTCCATAAATCAAAACAAGAAAGCTCTTCAAAATCAATGATTTCAGTTTCAAATGATGGAGACACCGATTAAAAAAGAAATATAAATACGGTTACAATTTCTTTTCATGGTTTAGATCTTGATTGATACAGTTTCAACACCCCTTTAAAGTCGATCTATGTTGGTGGGTCATTTAATTGCAATGACACCGATTAAAAAAGAAATATAAATACGGTTACAATTTTTTAGTCTTTGAGGTTGTTTATGTAAATATTAGAGTTAAGCTCGATTTGATCTGTTAGAGTGTTTTGACTCACTTTAATTGTTTTCAATTCAACTTTTAATACAAAATTTTCACTTCATTTGATTCTTCTGTTTGATCTTTTGTTTTTGCAGGCTTGACATGTCAAACCATAAGAAACACATAAAAAGAATGACTCTTCTGCCTTTGAACATATAGGCTCAAGCATTTGCTTTTAAAGATATTCAAATATTTTAATTTGTTTTTACGTTTTTATTTATACTATGTCTTTAGTTTGATTCGATTTTCAATTTTATTGATTAGGTGTTGTGGTGTGTTGTTACACCGGTATCAAATGCAATCATGTGTTTGATAAAATGTCGCTATCATTTTCTTTTATCAGTTTGATAAATGATTTATGCATTGTAAACATCTAAACATGAAAATTTTGAATTTTACATATGCAATAATTAATCTACATGTTTATTACCATAAATCATGTTTTATTTGGTCTATTTGTTTCTGCATATGTAAGCCAACTAGCACGTGATCTTCTGTCGTTACTGTCAAATGAGAATAAAGGAGCTCTATTATCAGTTGCGTCGTGTGAATACAGGCTAAGAGTAACGGTACATTGCCACACTAACTTTACCTTCATCCTAATATTTGTTGGTCTGATTTCATTAACTTTAGCTCTAATGGGTTGAAAATTGAGCTGTAGTGAATTATGGTCAAACATGCAGAACATGGGCTGTATAGAATTATGGGCCAAACATGCAGTGTGAGGTTGTTCGTTCTTGCAAGACTATCAGGTAATATATTGGTAACTTTTGTAGACATACTGTTCAC
Source organism: Artemisia tridentata subsp. tridentata (assembly GCA_021014915.2). Lineage (NCBI taxonomy): Eukaryota > Viridiplantae > Streptophyta > Magnoliopsida > Asterales > Asteraceae > Artemisia > Artemisia tridentata. The sequence goes on from CP139509.1 coordinate 152,533,823, forward strand.
ATAAATGTGAATTTGAATATACGTATGCCTTTATTAACAAAGGAGTTGTATAGGAATTTATGGTTTATACTGCGATAGGGTGAATTAACATAGGTTGTTGTGAAATGGGTATGTGGAATTTTAGCAAATTAACTAATATTCTGAAATGGGTATAACGAATTTGTTGTTGGTATTGATAATTTGTGCAAAAATATGAAATCTTGACTGAGAAAGAGATGGGATTAGAAAAATATTTCCGTCATTAAGAAACGAATAATCATTGAGTAAGCTATTTGTTTCCATCCATTTTTTTCGATTCAATCAGGTCATAGCATCCTACTTTTTGTTTTTGGCCACTAAAATGTTTCAGGTTTCCAAGATCTAATAGCAAACCGATGTATATTGTAACACCCCGAAAATCAGGTCCAGCGGAAGCATACATGTCACTGGGGCGCTACTCAATTGGTATCACAACACAAGGTACAAAGAACGGTTTTACCTTAACCGTTTAGAAGAAAGTTTCATTATCAAAACGTTAAGTTTACATCATCTGAAAATAGTGCGGAAGTAAGGCCCAAAACGATAAAAGCGGTCCCAAATATAAATATCAGAGTCGTCTATGACCATGCCTCTTGCCAAGCGCCTCCAGAGATAAGCTATAGCATTAAACCTGAAAATACATGCTAAAAGGGTCAGCTTACGCTGGTGAGTTCATAGGTTTAAGTTTAAAACAGTTTGGTTAAACCAAAAGGTTTCCAAGTTTAAATCATCGTTCGCAAGCAATTCAAGTTCAACGTAGGCTAACACTGCCTAAATCACGGGTTAAGAAAAAGTATAATAGTAGACCAAGATAAGGGATATGCAACCCATAATAAAATAGTTTATTGCGCTAGCTCTAAGTTAAATGCGTGCTAGAAAGCACGTACAGGCATGCTAGAAAGCATGTAAGGCATGCTGGAAAGCATGTTAAATGCGTGCTAGAAAGCACGTTACGACATGCTAGAAAGCATGTTAAATGCGTGCTAAAAAGCATGTTACGGCATGCTAGAAAGCATGTTAAATGCGTGCTAGAAAGCACGTTACGGTATGCTAGAAAGCATGTTAAATGCGTGCTAGAAAGCACGTTACGGCATGCTAGAAAGCATGTTAAATGCGTGCTAGAAAGCGCGTTACGGCATGCTAGAAAGCATGTGAAAATATAGTGGAGCTTAGGCTAACTACGCAATAGTTGCAAAAAAATAGTGTTGGTCCATAAAATAGTTTAAATGATTTCACTCGTGAATACCAGATAAATCACGTAATGCCATCAAATAACCAGATCAAATATATCAGCCAAATAGTCAAAATAGAGCAACCAGTTCACGTATTCCAAATAAACAGTCATGAGTTTAGTTAAAAACGAGCATGTATTCTCCCCCGAAAATAGTTAAAAAACCGGTAAAAGTAGGGGCCATGAACTCACCTTAGCCACAGGAATGTAAGATCACAACTGACACGACTGGCATCGAGAAGCAGAACACAACAGTCAAGACATACGGCACGACAGTACATGGAGGTACAAGCAGGCGGTACACAACGGTCTAGGATCGGCACAACCTAATACGTATATGGTTATCTCAAAATACGTCGCGCAAGATAATAAAGTCTATAAAAGAAAAAGTGTCGTAGTTTTCGTGGATTACTCGATTTCAAAACTTATCAAAAGCTTAGTTTCAACGTTTCGTGTGGTGTGGTAAGAAGACATAGACTCGACATACAACTCACGCCAAGGAGAAGAGACATCGACAAACTCGAGAGAATATTGAAGAGAACTCAAACCAAGGAAGACAACTCTAGGAGTTAACGACAAACAAACACCTCAAATAAAATAACTCAGTTTGTACGTTTCGACATTTACCCCGTTATCCCCAAATAATTTGTATAAAAGGTAAACGTATTATAAAATAGAAAAGAGTTTAACTATTAAAATCAGTTTTCTCAAATCGTTGAGGCTTGGATTAACGAAAGGATCAGAGGTCAGAGTCAAAATCTGAAGATAGTGTCAGGCAATTATTATGAAATTCTCAATGCCTTCAAGATTTAATCAGGTTCAAATCTTAGGTGGTGCAAAACATAAGCTTTCGCTTTCCAAAAGTAATATCAACAGGATCTTAACCAAAAGCAAGGCACGAATCAGAGTGATGCGGAAGCAAAGATACTTAAACGAATGCCTTATAGTCTACCCATTCCTCACTGGTCAAAACTTACGTTCCTATAGGGAAATCTTAAAGCAAATTTTTCAAAGGTTGTCTTACGAGCGCCTACAGGGAAAACTTAGTGGTCCTAACTTACACAGGCCAAGGGTAAATGTATTACGAATCGCAGCCTGTGCTCTGATACCATAATTGTAACACCCCAACCCGACAAGGGTAAAGATATCACAAAAATGGTTTCATATCAGATCAAAACAAAGCATACATTTATAGTAATACAAGAATCTCAAAGGTTACAAATGAAATACTGAAATTACAAGGTTACAAATGCGAATACAAATTCTAAAAATATAATATCTTCTAATCAACTCTAATCCAGAATAACTATCAAGTCTTCTAAGTCCAAGGTACTCTCCACTCATTCCCAGCTCCCTACTAAACCTGCCGCAGGAAAAGAAATGCGGCTGAGCTTAAAAAGCCCAGTGAACAGATATATATAAACAAAAACGAAACCAAAAGGAAACGAACATATATGGTATAGTGCAAAGGAATAACATAAGGTATAGACAAAGGTACAAAGTAAGAAAGGGAAAGGATAGGTCAGTAATCCACCACGAGCCCGAACACAAATCAAATATAGTAACCATGTCTTCATAATCATATAGAGGGGAGACCTCTCAGATAATCAGATAATATAAGGGGTGTCCTCATTCTTCAAATGGAGTAGCTAGCTCCCGAACTTGTGAAAGACGTGGATTGCACCCAGCATCAGTCACCGAACAATATATAATATCAAATCATGTTAAGTCCAGGAACACGGACACGAACCTAGGATTGCAACCCATACGTCCCCCGAACAATAATATTGGCCATAATAAATAATAAAGCGCGCATGTCAAAATGGGGACGGTGTGAGAAATCACTCACCCACACGTGAGTCATGCCACTGGTGCATCAATGACACGACCATGTTACCTTCATGGCTAGGAAACGAACTTGGCTCGGGTATCAAACTAAAGGGTCAAAGGTCAACGGTCCAAATCACAGCAAAGGTTCAAATAGTCAAAGTCCAAATATCAAAGGTTCATGGTAACTGTCATATCCAATATCAAAGTCAAATGCATCCAAACGAACTGATCAAAGGTTCATCATCAACTGGTTCATTTTAAGAAATCTTTATCAAATGGTTTTCATTAAAATGATCTTTAATAACTGTTTTTACAAAAGTAATCTTTAAAAATAGTTTTCATAAAAGTTTAGTAAAATTCCAAATAAAAGTGGTATCACATATTTCATAAACATCATCTTAAAATAAGTTTTCCTCAAAACATTTCCATGATATAATCGAAAAGGTTTTCACATCTATTTACCAAAATCAAATGAACCTTCGAAGTATCTAGTGATTCGAACACTAATATCACAAGGTCACGAACGAATATCAAATGGATCATTATAGAGGCTCAAAGCAAAAAGGGTCATATCGAACATCAAAGTCAAAATGAATCCAACATACGAACCAAAGTGTAAGGGAACATAGCAATGGCTTAGGGAATCTTAAAAACGAATCAAGATCAATGAGTCATGAGAAAGAAGACACCCTTACTGTAAAAGGGTAGAATATCTGTACCTTATACCGCAAATGCAAACACAACTAGAAACATAAAGACCGGAAGCAAACTCCACCTTCGACGAATCTACACGAATACATGATCGTCTTATTATTAATAACTTATTTAATTCAGATTACTCATTTTAGTCGGCTTTCCATTTTTAGTAACCTTCCATATTTAGTATCTTTCTATATTTAGTAACTTAAGGTTCATAATGTCATTTACATAAGTTTAGGGTTTATTATGCAATTATAACAAGTTCAGGGTTAATAGTGTCATTATGATAGGATTTAGGGTGTAAAATGTAAATATCACCAAGTTATCTGTTTTCATCAGTTAAGTCCCTTAGTTTTAGAAAAATGACAATTTAGACCCTTTAGTTTAGAAAATAAACACATCATACCTTTTAAAACCCTTTTACACTTTTTACAAATTTTACACATGAACTGGACCTGTTTAGTCGAATTTTTCATCCATATAAGAACCCAGAAATAAAATTCCCAAAAATTCACACACGTACCCAGATGTCTTAAGAACTTACCCTAATTTTTCCAGAATTTATTATTAAGTATAAATATGGTCTAAAAATCCTTTTAGTCAAGTCATCCAGATTACTGATCAGTTTCAACATACGAAAAGTTTGCAGTTCAAAGCCCTATCAAAATAACTTATAAAAATCCACAAAAATCACAACAACTAACTTATATTCCAAATATTATTTTTCATAAATTTTAGGTCATAACTCGTTATAGATTTCAAATTAAAAATCATAAACTACAGGTGAATTTTCGTAATCCGAAATACAGTTTTGACACCCGATTTCGTAAATTCGAAAAATGTGCCTTCCAGACCTCTAAAAATTATGAGGTTAATTTCTACAGAAATCTATTTCATTGAACTTAATTTTAGACTCTGAAAACACCCAAATATCCTTTATTATCATCAGGATCCAATCACTTAAATTCGGACAAATTTTCTGAACAGAAAACTGCTTCATAATTTCATGTAATTCTTTAGGGTTTTCATATCCCAATAATTATTTTATTGCTACAACAATTATAATAGATTCGTACATGGTCTTAACATATTCATAGCCATTCTTAACAAAACCAAAACTTATAGATTGATCATATTTGTATCCATATTAATGTGTTCATATCCATTATTTCATGTAACAAGTTATTATTTTATGTGACATATTTGATCATTATATGTATTTAAAATGACCATAACATCAAAGAAACGAAATTGAGAATCACAAGGAGGATGATACAATACCCTTGAAGATCAAACGAAGCACAAGGACACAAGATCAAATCACCACGATTTTTCCTCCTTCCTTCTTGAGTGATTCGATTGGCAGAAAAACAAAACAAAAAGTATGGGTCGATTAGGGCTCAAAACCACTTCGAATGGATTAATTTGACGGAATTAAGATTACCTTAGTCAAGAATACAATCAAGAACACCAAAATCCTCCCTTGATGGCTGCTATGGATCGAACAAATGGAGGCAAAAGGGAGAAGCCGAAAATTTTAGTGAGAGAATTAGGGCTTGAATATTTTCGGTTATGGTAAATTTGAATACCGTGTTTTATTTTTGTAGCAATTAGGGAAACAATCAATCATCATTATGGGCTTGATTACCCATTTAATAAAATGCATTTAGACCCTTTTATGGCCAAGGGGGGCGGCACATATGTGTCATGTCTTCTCTTTATTTTATTTTTTTTGTACAAACTTATATCATAAGGTTTTATTTGGTGTTTAATTATTTAGTAACTTATGATATAACTTATATTAGATTAAGGTACAACTTAATGTTACTTATATGATTGTTCTCAAAATTTTAATTTTGAGGGCATTTTTGTCATTTCAGGTTATATTAATTTTGGGGTTTTACATTTTGTGTCCGGTCCGAGTTTAATATATTAAAGTCTTTTCGAGTTTAATATATTACACCGTCTCAAGTCTCAAAATGTTCAATGAATCCAATATCTAATGTTGTACATCCGATAACGATCCATGATTTTCCAACGTCCAAGTATAATAATCAAAATCCGTTATGAATTCAATAATGTCATGTCACAAGTCAAGTAACCGAGTATTAACTTTCCAAGTAACCGAAACGTACCAATATCTCAAACTCACCAAACAATTTTGTATCAAAATACTCTTTTAACTTTTAAAACAAACCCTTATTACCACTTCGGGCTTCGACTCAAAGTTAAACAAACAACCCCATTAGTTTTACATTGGGCTTATGAGCCCATACACAAACACAACCATCATAAACATAACACACCCTAATTCATACTTGGGCTCGGCCCAAATAATGTCAAACGCACCCTAAATGGTTTTAACCATGCCGAGACCATAGTCGACCACTTCTGTGGTCCTTTGGATTAAACCGAGACAAACCAACACCCTAATCGGGTTTGGATTTAACCGTGGCGCAAGCCACACGATAAGATGACAATGCAACTAAGTATCTTAAATCCAAAATAGGCGACAATTATATATGAAGGTTCAAACTACCTTGACTCCAAATGAACAAAAGAAAAATCAGTTAAGTAGAAGTTCTATTACCACTCTGAGACACAAACTGTATCTATAGCAAACCAAACTCTAACCCGACATCAAGCTGTGACCCAAAACGGAATTTACAAGACTCACCGAGACCACTTGGTCTCGGTTTGAATCTACCCTATTCGAACCATTATCAACCAAAAGATCCAAAACCAAAACCAGCCACTGATAACATCTACCATTCGGACCATTATTACTCACCTCGCCGAGACCGAGATGTCTCGGCTTCGAACCATGACAAGAACCAAATCCGGGTTATAAACCCGACCCGTATACACTTACCACACGAAACCCAAAAGTGACAGAAATATATAAAAATATGTTTAAAATCCGGTTTAACATGTTTTGAATCCACGAAAACCAATAGAAACAAAGTTATTATAATCGATCGATTCATCAGAAAAATATAAAATAATAGCAAATGGCTTTCTCGGTTTTACCATGATGAGAAAGAGAGAGGGAGGACTAGGCGGTGAAGGCGGCGCAGCTGCGGTGGCCATGATGGTGTTGGCAGCGGCGTGGTGACGGCCGTGGTGATACTCGAACCAAACAAACCAAAACTACCTTCGATCTATACACGTTACAGCAACAAACTTGGGTCGCCGGAAATTTCGCCGAAAAAACTGTGAGTTACCGAAAAAAGAGAGAATAGATAAGGGTGGTTTTCTTGGCGCGTGATGTATAGGGAAATGATGAGAATGGTGAGAGGATTAAAGTGGTGGTGGCGGTGTAGTAGGGTGAGCGGCGGTGAGATGGTGGTGGCCGGATTTTATGGCCGGAAAATAAGAGGGAGAAGAGAGATGAGGGAGATGGTGCGGCTGAGAAGTGAAAGAAATGAAATGTAACCCTAAAAAATTATAATAGTAGTATATATAGTGTTAGGGTTAGGTTAGAACAAGTCTAGGGACCAATGTGTCAATAACCAAAGTTTAGGGGAAAAGAAATAAAATTTACTGCAGGGACCATAGTTGTAGTTTTTGCTATTTTTCATGAAATGAGGCTCGGGGCTCGTTTAAGATAGCAAATGATCGATTCAAAACACGGGAATTTCACCACTGCGCTCAGAATAATTTTTCCAATAAAAACGACTATTCATACGTCTCGTTTCTCACGAATAATAAAATAATCAAATCAATTCGTCGGTTGTGCCAGTACGCGTTGTGTACAAATTTCATGTTTCGCGGGATAAATTTCACGTTTTCAAACCAAATAAGTTCAGAAAGGATCCGTTTATGAGGAACGGAGAAAGTCTCGTATAAAAATATATTCGAAAAATTACGGGTGGTTACTGCCTCACCTCCTTAACGGAATCGCGACCTCGGGATTCAATTCAAGTTACCCGTTACGGTTGAAAAGAGATGAGTACATACACACGAGGATTCATCGTCACGTTCTCACGTGAATTCAGGACTTTTTCGCGAGCTTCGACGAGCTTTGTCGATAGGAATACGACTTTACCAAAGTCGTTCGACTTCACGGTTCATGATTTAGTTAGGTTTCTCAACAAGGTTCAAATATTCATCAATCTAGATCTCTCCCGAAGGAATAGTGGTTGCCTTATCGGAAAGTCATTTCTTCATAATGCGCATAAAAACGTTGCGAATACTGCTGAGTCCTGACGGTAGCTCGAGCCTGTGTGCTACCGGTTCAACTCTAGCAAGGATTTCAAAAGGATCAATACAGCGAGATTAAGCTTTCCACGTTTACTAAACGTATCACACCTTCTCATGGTGAATCGTTAAGCATAATCTAGGCTTTAACTGGGAATTCAAGAGATTTACGTCATTTGTCAGCATAATTGTTCGGATGATTCGTGAGTAGCTTGCAACTCGGTTTCGATCTGAACGATCTTCTCAGTTGTCTCGTGAACAAGTTCGGGGTCAGTAAGTTGGGTATCCCCAACTTCTACGCATCAAGTCAGCGATCGGCACTTGCAACCATATGGTGTCTAGTACGGTGTCGTTGAAATACTGGAGTCGTAAGTATCGTTATAAGAGAATTTGGCCAACAGGAGGTGTCGATACCGACTATTGCCAAATTACGCAGGAACACAACATGTCCTCTAACTTTTGAATGATTTTTCCACTTTGGCCATCAGTCTGGGGATGATACACATTATTCATCTCCAAATCTGTTCTCATGGCTCTTTAGAGTGATTGCCAGGGATTTGATGTGAAACAATTTTCCCGATTAGAGAATGGTGGGAATCGACACTCTATGCTGTGAAATGATTTCCAATGAGTATGGACGAGCAAGTTTGCCAATACTGTCATTTCATTGATTAGTAGAAGGTGAGTAGATTAGGTAGGATTATCAACAATAACTCTGGTAGCGGCGCGGGATTTATTTCCAAGGTTTCGTTCATGATGTAATTAATTATCCGGTAAGAAGGTAGCAAGGATCACTGGTACTTCCGAGGGACGAGTGAAAAGTCAGGTGGTTGTCCCAAGGAATCACGGTTTCAGTTACTCCTTAGAGTCTCAAGATTTCTGCTGGGCGTGGAATCTCTGCCAAATAGAGAGTTTAGCGAGTTCAAGGTAAAATTCTGAGGGAAGATGTTGATTGCCACAAGCAATCAGTTGATTGAATCAGTAATGTACAAGGTACTCAAAACGGAAGGTACAACATTGATTGAACAGCTTCGATTAAGCAATCCCGATCAGAAAGATGAACATCATCGATCGAGCCTGGCGACTGTAGCAAGGCCACAACAAAACATGGCCGATTAACAAATCCAAATCCAGGACGACGTCCAAAATCACAAAATCAAACAATCCGAATTCAATCAGAATCAAAACCAATCCAAACATAGTCGATATCGAATCTAAACATAGTCAAAAATCGAATCCAAAAGTAGCCAGAATCAAATCCAAACGAGGCAAAAATTAAATCCAAACGTAGCCAAAATCAAACATAAGCGTAGATAAAATCAAATCCAAACGTGGCCAAAATCGATTCCAAACGTAGCCAAAATTCAAAACCAAACGTGGTCAAAATCGAATCTAAACGTTCCAGTAAGCTCGGACGGCTTATAGCGCTCTTAAGGGGTTACAATTAAGTAACTCGGATTCAAACGGTGCCAATCGGATCTAACTCGACCCGATGCAAAATACGGCCAGACGGCGGCAAACAGGAATTCCATATAATGGAGGAGTATAGCGATGCCAAGGGCATTACGATTCATGCGGTGTTGTGATGCCAGTGTGTAGTGTGTGTGGAAGTGAAATTCCATGTCCGTGTACACACGCGAAACTGTACCATTCCAAAATCCAAAAGTCAACCCGGACATAATTCCATTATAACTACTCTGAGTATTGCAAAATTCACCTCTGAGTCGGACATAGGTGATCAGGCTATGTCCCACGGTCCCTGGTTGAATATAGGTGATCAGTCTATATTCACCCGAGGTTCAATGAATTTTGGAATGCTAAGCCTAGTTATACTAGTAGTATGTCCATTATATCCAGAATCATTCCCAAAAATCACGATAAGTATACAAACACGACGTTCAATAGTGAGATTACGCAAGGAAATAGCGTAACTCAGTGACAGGTTCGGTGCGTGCATAAACATATGGAAATGCTTATAGTGAACAACGAAAACAAGCGGATATAAAATATCCAATAGTCAGGAACACATCTCAACAAATATAAAAATCAAGCATCTCATCAAACAACACGTCAAGTATAGCATAAACGTCTCATCTAATATATCCTCAAACAAAAATCATACGCGAGGCATCGGCTTGGCAGGCAGGCACGTGACGGTCATAGGGTTAAGTTTTCATAAAAGTGGTTATAGTCCAGGTTTTTGAAAATAAACCCAGTTCTCTATAACCTAGGCTCTGATACCAATCTGTAACACCCCGAAAATCGGGTCCAGCGGAAGCATACATGTCACTGGGGCGCTACTCAATTGGTATCACAACACAAGGTACAAAGAACGGTTTTACCTTAACCGTTTAGAAGAAAGTTTCATTATCAAAACGTTAAGTTTACATCATCTGAAAATAGTGCGGAAGTAAGGCCCAAAACGATAAAAGCGGTCCCAAATATAAATATCAGAGTCGTCTATGACCATGCCTCTTGCCAAGCGCCTCCAGAGATAAGCTATAGCATTAAACCTGAAAATACATGCTAAAAGGGTCAGCTTACGCTGGTGAGTTCATAGGTTTAAGTTTAAAATAGTTTGGTTAAACCAAAAGGTTTCCAAGTTCAAATCATCGTTCGCAAGCAATTCAAGTTCAACGTAGGCTAACACTGCCTAAATCACGGGTTAAGAAAAAGTATAATAGTGGACCAAGATAAGGGATACGCAACCCATAATAAAATAGTTTATTGCGCTAGTTCTAAGTTAAATGCGTGCTAGAAAGCACGTACAGGCATGCTAGAAAGCATGTAAGGCATGCTGGAAAGCATGTTAAATGCGTGCTAGAAAGCACGTTACGACATGCTAGAAAGCATGTTAAATGCGTGCTAGAAAGCACGTTACGGCATGCTAGAAAGCATGTTAAATGCGTGCTAGAAAGCACGTTACGGCATGCTAGAAAGCATGTTAAATGCGTGCTAGAAAGCACGTTACGGCATGCTAGAAAGCATGTGAAAATATAGTGGAGCTTAGGCTAACTACACAATAGTTGCAAAAAAATAGTGTTGGTCCATAAAATAGTTTAAATGATTTCACTCATGAATACCAGATAAATCACGTAATGCCATCAAATAACCAGATCAAATATATCAGCCAAATAGTCAAAATAGAGCAACCAGTTCACGTATTCCAAATAAACAGTCATGAGTTTAGTTAAAAACGAGCATGTATTCTCCCCCGAAAATAGTTAGAAAACCGGTAAAAGTAGGGGCCATGAACTCACCTTAGCCACAGGAATGTAAGATCACAACTGACACGACTGGCATCGAGAAGCAGAACACAACAGTCAAGACATACGGCACGACAGTACACAGAGGTACAAGCACGGCGGTACACAACGGTCTAGGATCGGCACAACCTAATACGTATACGGTTATCTCAAAATACGTCGCGCAAGATAATAAAGTCTATAAAAGACAAAGTGTCGTAGTTTTCGTGGATTACTCGATTTCAAAACTTATCAAAAGCTTAGTTTCAATGTTTCGTGTGCTGTGGTAAGAAGACATCGACTCGACATACAACTCACGCCAAGGAGAAGAGACATCGAAAAACTCGAGAGAATATTGAAGAGAACTCAAACCAAGGAAGACAACTCTAGGAGTTAACGACAAACAAACACCTCAAATAAAATAACTCAGTTTGTACGTTTCGACATTTACCCCATTATCCCCAAATAATTTGTATAAAAGGTAAACGTATTATAAAATAGAAAAGAGTTTAACTATTAAAATCAGTTTTCTCAAATCGTTGAGGCTTGGATCAACCAAATCTGAAATTACAATATTTTATAAGTCTTATGTTTCGTTATCATTTGCGTGAATATTAGTTTTGATTTTATTGAAGATTTTGTGTCCAGTCCGAGTTTAATATATTAAAGTCTTTTCGAGTTTAATATATTACACCGTCTCAAGTCTCAAAATGTTCAATGAATCCAATATCTAATGTTGTATATCCGATAACAATCCATGATTTTCCAACGTCCAAGTATAATAATCAAAATCCGTTATGAATTCAATAATGTCATGTCACAAGTCAAGTAACCGAGTATTAACTTTCCAAGTAACCGAAATGTACCAATATCTCAAACTCACCAAACAATTTTGTATCAAAATACTCTTTTAACTTTAAAAACAAACCCTTATTACCACTTCGGGCTTCGGCTCAAAGTTAAACAAACAACCCCATTAGTTTTACATTGGGCTTATGAGCCCATACACAAACACAGCCATCATAAACATAACACACCCTAATTCATACTTGGGCTCGGCCCAAATAATGTCAAACGCACCCTAAATGGTTTTAACCATGCCGAGACCATAGTTGACCACTTTTGTTGTCCTTTGGGTTAAACCGAGACAAACCAACACCCTAATCGGGTTTGGCTTTAACTGTGGCGCAAGCCACATGATAAGATGACAATGCAACTAACTATCTTGAATCCAAAATAGGCGACAATTATATACGAAGGTTCAAACTACCTTGACTCCAAATGAACAAAAGAAAAATCAGTTAAGTAGAAGTTCTATTACCACTCTGAGACACAAACTGTATCTATAGCAAACCAAACTCTAACCCGACATCAATTTGTGACCCAAAACGGAATTTACAAGACTCACCGAGACCACTTGGTCTCGGTTTGAATCTACCCTATTCGAACCATTATCAACCAAAAGATCCAAAACCAAAACCAGCCACTGATAACATCTACCATTCGGACCATTATTACTCACCTCGCCGAGACCGAGATGTCTCGGCTTCGAACCATGACGAGAACCAAATCCGGGTTATAAACCCGACCCGTATACACTTACTACACGAAACCCAAAAGTGACAGAAATATATAAAAATATGTTTAAAATCCGGTTTAACATGTTTTGAATCCACGAAAACCAATAGAAACAAAGTTATTATAATCGATCGATTCATCAGAAAAATATAAAATAATAGCAAATGGCTTTCTCGGTTTTACCATGACGAGAAAGAGAGAGGGAGGACTAGGCGGTGGAGGCGGCGCAACTGCGGTGGCCATGATGGTGTTGGCAGCGGCGTGGTGACGGCCGTGGTGATACTCGAACCAAACAAACCAAAACTACCTTCGATCTATACACGTTACAGCAACAAACTTGGGTCGCTGGAAATTTCGCCAGAAAAACTATGAGTTACCGAAAAAAGAGAGAATAGATAAGGGTGGTTTTCTTGGCGCGTGATGTATAGGGAAATGATGAGAATGGTGAGAGGATTAAAGTGGTGGTGGCGGTGTAGTAGGGTGAGCGGCGGTGAGATGGTGGTGGCCGGATTTTATGGCCGGAAAATAAGAGGGAGAAGAGAGATGAGGGAGATGGTGCGGCTGAGAAGTGAAAGAAATGAAATGTAACCCTAAAAAATTATAATAGTAGTATATATAGTGTTAGGGTTAGGTTAGAACAAGTCTAGGGACCAATGTGTCAATAACCAAAGTTTAGGGGAAAAGAAATAAAATTTACTGCAGGGACCATAGTTGTAGTTTTTGCTATTTTTCATGAAATGAGGCTCGGGGCTCGTTTAAGATAGCAAATGATCGATTCAAAACACGGGAATTTCACCACTGCGCTCAGAATAATTTTTCCAATAAAAACGACTATTCATACGTCTCGTTTCTCACGAATAATAAAATAATCAAATCAATTCGTCGGTTGTGCCAGTACGCGTTGTGTACAAATTTCACGTTTCGCGGGATAAATTTACGTTTTCAAACCAAATAAGTTCAGAAAGGATCCGTTTATGAGAAACGGAGAAAGTCTCGTATAAAAATATATTCGGAAAATTACGGGTGGTTACATATATTTGCAGCACGAATTATTGTCGCGTTTGCAACCCCAACAACATTTTTTTAGGGTATAAATCATATAACTAGCAAGGCTTTTAAATGAAGTTCTTTTAGACGTGCCTTGGTACTAACTGTGTCATATTTATTCCGATAGGATATCCGTGACATCAAAGGAGACTGGATGCATGGAATTAAGCCTCTTGCCTATCGACCGGATGAAAAAGAGGTTAGATAATGTTAGAGTTTAATGTATAAATATTAATATACGTATGTCCGGTTTCGAACCCGAGACTCGGGATTGCACACAATAACGTGAGAGTTCCAATGGTTGAATAATTAAATATATTTTATGTATTTATTTATTCATTTCACAAACAAAATACTTAACGACGGTTAGTACTTAACGGTGTTGGAGATAACGACCGTTAAAGGACTAAATGTGCAAAAGGGAGATTAGAAGAATCTAGAAACCCATTGATGGGTTAAATCCGGCCGACCCAACCCAATGGGGAGGGAATTCGGTTCATGATGGAGTAGGGAGCAAGTTTGGGGAGTTTAGGGTTTGCCTATAAATACAATTCACTTGTATTTGGTTTACACCTAATCTTGAATCCCTAACTATAGCCAAACTTTTTCTCCTCTCTCCCTCTTAGCTCCAACGATCGGCCCTCTTTTAAGTTCACTAGAACTTGGCCGAATTCTAGTAAAGCTAATCAAGTGTTTGGTTGTTAGTGATTCTTGAACCTAGCTTTTCCCATTGGAACGCTAGATTACGTGTGTACAAGAACGAGTGACGAGTTTGCTTTAACTCGTGTTTTTCCTTTTAGTTTGGATCGACATACATAAACCTAATTAGGGTTTATACTTGTTCTTGGAGCTTGCATAAGGTACGTGTCTATTTAGATTAATTAATTACATGTTCTTGTAGATCTTTCCGCTGCGTGTTCTTGATGATATTATGTGTTTATAGTTTTATATGATTCACATATTCCAACAGTGGTATCAAAGCCAGGTTTTGAACTTGTAATTAATTACTAAAACCTAAAAATTGAATCTTGATATAGATACATGCAATTATATTTTAGGGTTTTGTTTTAAAAACCCTAATTGGTTCCAAGTGGGTCGACACCCACATGGTTAATTTAGGGTTTTATGGTTGATTTATAAATCTAATAGAAACCCTAGGATTGCATGAAAATTTTTAGGGATTAATTAGTGAATACCGTATGTGATGTCATTAATTAATTAGATACGTACGTGAGATATTGACAAATAATATGGACTACATGATTATGTGATCAATATGGAATCCATGACAAAATCTTGCATATTTTGTCATGGTATGATTTGTATGTTTTTGTATTGAATTATTTGCTACATGATTTAAATAAATCTTAAATTGGGGAAGACCTCAATATATATTAATTAATAAGTTATGTGCAATGTGGTATCTAATTAACCAAAACTTACGCGGCCAAGTTATTTGGCGTCTGTGGTCCATTGGGCACAATGAGCTCGAAAACCAATGGGAGTTTTGTTAATTACATACATTTAAAATTACACATAGAATTAATATTAGGATTTATTGAAAAAGGTTTGCATGTGGCTATATGATATCGTGGATGATCATATATTTGTTATTATGTGTTTATTTATTTTTTGTAATTACTTGATCTTTTGTGTTTAATATTATGATGGATTGTAACTACAAAAGAGGGTAATTTTCAAATAAAAAATAAATAAGACTAATAACTATGAAACCTTTGTAGTAATTTTATTTATTGCCAAGTCTTATGTGCCGATAGTGGTTCGCTTCGCGCGGTAATTTGCTCCCAAGCGAAACTAGCAATTAATAAATTACTACATAAAATTGTTTTAGCAAGAAAATCATATTTTTTTAGTTGATTGATTGCGACTGTACAAAAGTGGTCGAAGCGGCGGACCTATTATTGACAAACTATAAAGTGGGTTTAAGGTTGGTTCACATTAAATTGTGACCTTAGAGGGGCACGGTTTTAACCAGCTTCGGCGGCTGTCGTCCCTCCGCTCGCCTGTGCGTCAATAATAGACTTACCAAGTACACCATGAAAAAGTACGAAGCATCTTAAGGCAATGTTGTAATTTGCTCAACGACTCAATTAAAAACTTTGATGATTTGAGCTACGAATGAGTAAACGGTTTTGTTTTTGCAAACATATATGATACAAAGATGAATGCATGACATCTTTGTACATATTTTTTGATTTTACACATCAAAATTTATTACCCTTTAAATTTAAGTAATATGCCACCCAACTACAAAAAAAAACACCTAAGGTTTCATCCTACATCACTAGCAGCCAAAGCTGAATGTTGATGTTCAAAGGGTGGTTGTCTAAGGGTAAATTGAGTACTTTATTGCTAGCAGCCAAAGCTGAATGCAATAAACCGATGTCAATTTACTGTTTCTTAAGTTGGTTAACTTGATTGGGCACTTTCATTACTAGCAGCCAAAGCTGATGTAATGGAACGGCGCCAAGGCATAAATATTTGGGGATGAAACATGCTTACATTTTGCAACTGATGTTGGCAATATAATGTAAGTCCCAAGATTTCTAGGAATTGCAATTTGACATTGGCAATTGGGTGATCCCGTACCTTATTGAGCACTTTCATTGCTAGCAGCCAAAGCTGATGTAATGAAACGGCGTCAATTAGGATCCTAGTTTTCAGTGAAAATTAAATGGTTTTTTAACCAATGGGTGTTTAATTTTCTTGAAATGTTTATTATCGAAAGTACTAACTTTTGAACTTTTTTCTGTAGAAATAACCCAACCCGGAAACTCGTCAAACTTAACCTCTTGTTTCAAGATGATGCTTGAAAAAGAGAAATTGACTGGGACTAAGAATTTTAACGATTGGTATCGTAATCTAAGGCTTGTTCTTAGGATTGCCAAAAGTTATGAATGTCTTACTGAGGACCTTCCGGTTGCTCCTCCTGCTAACTCGCCTAATGAAATAATTAGGGAGTTCAATGAAGCTTATGACAAGCACAATGATGCGGCTTGTCTCATGCTATCGGGAATGGACACTCAACTGGTAAAACAGTTTGAGAAATATGGCCCAAAAAACATGATTGAGGAACTGACACGCATGTTTCAGAAACCTCCCATGGCTGAATTGTATGATGTACTTGACAACTTAGGCAAGTGCAAGCAGGAAGCAACAACACCCGTAAGTACTCATGTGCTTGAAATGAAAGGTTATCTTGACCAACTAGATGCACTTGATTGCGGGTATGTGGAAGACGTTAAAGTTGGCCTCATCAACAAATCCCACCATGAGGAATTGTATGGTGACTTCGTGCGCAACTTTAACATGCATTGCAAGGGGAAGACATTTTCTGAATTGCATGCAATGCTCATTGAACATGAGAAGGGACTCACTAAGAAAGCTCCTACACCTGCTGTTATGGCAATTAGAGGTGGTAGGGTAGCTAAGCCCGGTAAACCGAAACATGTGAACAAGAAAGGAAAGGGCAAAGCTGACAAGGGCAAGCAAATTGTGACTTATCAGCAAAAGCCAAAGAAGCAGAATCTTCCTCCCAAGAAGGATCATCCTAAAAAGGATATGGCTGCTTGTCACCACTGCAATACTCCTGGACATTGGAAGAGGGACTGTCCATTGTTACTTGAGGAGTATCGCAAGAATAAGAATGCCAAGGCTGGGTAGGGCGCCAGCACTTCAGGTATTTTTATGGTTGAATTGTTTTCTTTTCCTCGTAAGCAAAATGCCTGGATATATGATACAAGATGTGGTACTCACATTTGTAATACATCGCAGGGGCTTAGAGGAGCGAAGAAGCTGAACTATGGGGAATGCTACTTGTACGTGGGAAATGGAATACGTGCAGCAGTAGAAGCCATAGGGACTTTTGAGCTAGTTTTACCTTCTGGTTTAATTTTAGTGTTAAACAATTGTCATTACGCACCTTCTATTGTTAGAGGTGTCGTTTCAGTTTCTTTGTTATTGGATTTGGGTTTTAAGTATACTTTTAATGATAATGGAATTTCTGTTTCTTTAAATTCTGTTTTTTACTTTAATGCTATTCCATTAAATTGTGTGTTTGAAATTGACATGGAGAACCATGTATCCAATAAAAATAATTCTATGTATAGCATCGAAAATAAGAGAGTCAAGTCTAACTTGGATTCGTCTTATTTATGGCACTGTCTTCTTGCTTACATAGGCAAGAAACGCATGGAAAAGCTGCAACACGATGGGCTTTTGAATAATATCAATGATGATTCAGTTAATAAATGCGAATCTTGCATATCTGGGAAGATGATAAAGAAACCTTTTCATAGCAATATTGAAAAGGCTTCGGATCTACTTGGATTGATACACACGGATGTGTGTGGTCCACTTAGACACGTGTCAAAAAGAGGTGCTACCTACTTCTTGACCTTCACGGATGACTATAGTCATTATGGTTATGTTTATTTACTTAAACATAAACATGAAGTCTTTGAGACATTCAAGGTCTTTAAAAATGAAGTAGAATTACAACTCGGAAAGAAGATTAAGGCGCTTCGATCCGATCGTGGTGGTGAGTATTTAAGCCAAGAGTTTAAGGATTATCTGGGTGAGTGTGGCATTGTGCAACAACTCACTTCTCCTTATACGCCACAACAAAATGGTGTATCTGAAAGGAGAAATCGTACCTTGTTAGATATGGTACGATCCATGTTTAATCTTACAACTCTTCCCTTATCCTTTTGGGATTATGCTCTTGAAACGGCTGTTCACATATTAAATAGGATTCCAACTAAGAAGGTTGATAAGACTCCATATGAAGTATGGACTGGAAAAGCTCCCAACTTTTCTTACTTAAAGGTCTGGGGTTGTGAGGCGTTTGTTAAACGTGACTTACCTGACAAACTCCAACAAAGATCTGTTAAGTGTATCTTCGTAGGATACCCTAAGGAAACAAAGGGTTACTACTTTTACTTCCCACCTGAAAAAAAGGTCATCGTGGCTATGCACGGTGAATTTCTTGAGGATAATCTAATATCTCAAGAAATCAGTGGGAGAGTATATGATCTTGAAAATGATCATGAAGATACATCACCTTCTGAAGGCACTAACACACTTCCTGTGGAACCTGAAAGTTTAGGTTCTCCACCTGAAGTTGATGTGGTACCCATCCGTAGATCTTCAAGATCTACAAAGGCTCCTGACCGTCTATGTTTAAACATAGAGGATGAGGAAACTATGCTAGGGGATCATCTTGATGAACTAACTAGTTATAGGGATGCCATTAATAGTCCTGAAAAGGATAAATGGCAAGTAGCCATGGATGGGGAAATGCAATCCATGAAAGACAATAAAGTCTGGATTGAAGTAGACCTTCCACCCAATGCTAAGGTAGTTGGGTGTAAGTGGCTCTTCAAGAAAAAGACAGACATGGATGGCAACGTACACACCTACAAAGCTCATTTGGTGGCTAAAGGCTTTACCCAAACATACGGTGTTGACTATGAGGAGACATTTTCTCCTGTGGCCGACATTAGAGCTATTAGGATTCTTATAGCCATAGCTGCCTACTATGACTATGAGATTTGGCAGATGGATGTCAAAACCGCCTTTCTGAATGGTCGCCTAGATGAAGATATCTATATGGCGCAACCTGAGGGGTTTGTGAATCCACAATTTCCTGAGCGTGTATGCAAACTTCAAAGATCCATTTATGGATTGAAGCAAGCATCCAGGCAATGGAATAAGAAATTTGATGAGGAAATCAAGAAGTTTGGATTTACTCAAAATTTCGATGAGCCATGTGTATACCACAAAGTTAGTGGGAGTAACACTACTTTTCTTGTTCTATATGTCGATGACATATTAATCATGTGAAATCACATACCTAGTCTTGATGAAGTTAAGGCTTATCTATGTGAATGTTTTTCCATGAAGGATTTAGGAGAAGCAGCGTATATCCTTGGAATCAAGATCTATAGGGACAGATCTAAACAGTTAATCGGATTAAGCCAAAGTGCTTACATGGATAAAATATTGAAGAGATTCAATATGCAAAATTCCAAGAAGGGATATTTGCCCATGCAAGTTGAACACGGCTTATGCAGCGAAATGTGTGCTTCTACACCTGAAGAGGTGGCATACATGAAGAAAGTTCCGTATGCTTCGGCAGTAGGATCTATCATGTATGCAGTTAGATGTACAAGGCCAGATGTGGCGTTCACTCAAAATTTGACCAGTCGTTATCAGCAGAATCCAGGGAAAGATCACTGGCATGCTGTTAAGAACATACTTAAGTATTTGAGGAATACTAAAGATATGTTTCTTGTTTTCGGGGGAAATCCAGACGCAGAACTGAATGTTACAGGTTTCTGCGATGCGTCCTTTCAGACGGATAAAGATGATACGAAGTCTCAGACGGGTTACGTTTTTGTCATAAATGGAGGAGCTGTGGACTGGAAGAGTAAGAAGCAGAGTACAACGGCCATGTCTGCTACAGAAGCTGAGTACATTGCTGCATCGGAAGCAGCACAAGAAGCTGTTTGGATAAGGAAATTCATTAAGGATGTTGGGAATTAAATATTCAAGATGTTTAATATCGGGTTCTAATCCAAGAAATACTCTAAGTGTAATTCTGCTGCTAGTGCAAAATGGTTTCTGCTGTTAATGTTGATTCTGCTGATAGAACATTTCACTCTGCTGATAGTGATAAATGACTCTGCTGATAGGCTTAGCATTCTGCTGATGGATTCTGCTAATAGCGATAACTTGTTCCTGCTGATAGTGAACATTCTGCTGATGAAAGGATAAGATCGAAAATATATTTATTGTATTTTGGTCAACAATATACGGTAGATAATATCTTACCTCATGTGCTTAGTTAACAAGTTGTATACATAGATACATGTTGTATCTGATGTACTGACACTCAATAGGATAAGTTAACAAAGTAAGTCGGCCAAGACTTTAAGCAATATGTAAAGATCTTTTGACTATAAAGGAGATCTTAGTTGTGATATTAGTGACATAGAACATAGAGTTAAGAGTTTGTACATGCATATGTGTTATTGTAAGAACATATAACTGTTAGATAAGAACAAACACAAAAACATCACAAGTTAGAAAAACTTAAGATTCAAGGTTGTAACCCTAGTGATATTTCAAGATCACTCGTATTATTATCCTTAATAATATTGAATCGTTTAGTGATAATCTTTATGTGTTCATTGCTAACTAACAAACATAACAATTCCATTTCCATAACATACACAACCTTCTAAGTTTGTTTGAGTGAATTCCGCGCACTTAATCATTTTAACACAACATATCATACACATAAAGTTACAAGGTTTAACCACCTTAATCGTGTGTCCAGGATCCTAGCAAGTGGTATCAGAGATAGAGGTTGATATTGTTGTTTTTAGAAGAAACAAGAAATGGATGTACAAGATGTTCAAACAAATGTTGCTGCAAAGTTGCCCATGATCAAACCAAATGAGTTTGAGTTATGGAGGATGAGAGTTGAGCAATATTTTATGGTTCAAGATTATGCTCTTTGGGACATAATTCAGTATGGTGATTCCTTCACTTTAGGCTATTCAGATGTTCTTGTTGAAGGGAAAACAGTTAGAAAAAGAAATACTGGACCAGTTTCCAATGATGAAAAGATACAGAAGAGAAATGATCAGAAAGCAAGAAATTTGTTGCTTATGACCATTCCTGGTGAGCAGATGCTATCTTTTAACAAATATCTTGATGCAAAAACTCTTTTTGAAGAGATTTGTGCATGGTTTGGTGGTAATGAAACTACCAAATGACACAAAAGACTTTACTAAAGCACCAATTTGAAAACTTTACTGCTTTTAGTAATGAATCTCTTAACAAACTATTTTCAAGACTACACAAGCTTGTCAGTCAGTTAGCTGTGTTGGGTGTTGAGACTGAGAAGGAAGATCTCAACATGAAGTTCTTGAAAAGTCTACCTAATGAATTCCATACTCATGTTATTGTCTGGATGAAAAAACCAGAAATTGAAACAATGAAGCTTAATGATTTGTTCAACAACTTTAAAATTGTTGAACAAAGTCTAAAGAGAGGTGGAAACTATGGTACTAATTCCGGGAATGCTGCACTCTTATCAGTTCCTAGTGTTAGTCATACAGAAGAGGTAGATGAAGTTGAAGGTGTTTCTAATGTTACTTATGGTGGTCCTTCTACTAGTTTACAAAAGGATATTGCTGGACTTGGAGATCCAACATTTTATGCCTTTATAACCAGTCAAGCTAGTGGTTCTCCTCTAAATCATGAAGACCTTGAGCAGGTAGATGGTGATGATTTGGAAGAGATGGATATTAAGTGGCAAGTTGCTTTACTTAGCATGAGGGCTAAGAAGTTTTGGCAGAAAACTGGAAAGCAAACTACCATAAATGGTAATGATACTGCTGGGTTCGATAAGAAGAAAGTGGAATGTTTTAACTGTCATAGGTTGGGACATTTTGCTAAAGAATGTAGAAGCCCAAGGAAGCAGGATAATAGGAACACTTGGTATAAGCAAGAGAGGAATAAGGAAGTACTGGTGGAAGAGCCAAAGGCTATGCTGGCTATTGATGGTATTGGATATGATTGGAGCTCTATGGCTACTGAAGAGGATGCACCACCAAATGCTGCTCTTTTGGCCACTGAATTTGCTCTAATGGCTTCTTCTGATACAGAGGTAGATACCATTCCTACTTGTACTAATTCATGTCCTAATCTTAAAAATTATGAAGACATTAAAAAAAGATTTGATGCTTTTAGAGAAGAGTTAATTGATGCCCTTCATAATTTAGCCAATCATAAGAGGTGTGTAGGAGTTCTAGAAAAACAGATTCAACATTATAAAAAGAATGAATCTACTTTTACTGATGACTTAAATGCTTTAAAAAGAGGAATAACATTTAGAGATGAATTACTTAATGATCAAAGTAGACAGTTATCTGAAGTCAAAACTGAAAAAGAAAATGTTAAGGTAACTATAGATACTCTAGCACATGCCTCAGAAGGAATGAATAAGATTTGGGAAGCTCAGGTAATTGATAAAGCTAATTCAGGTGTAGGTTACAAAACTGTCCCTCCACTATATAGAGGTGTTCCTTCACCTCCAGGTGTTGACCTAGCACATACAGGTTTAGCTGAGTTTCAAGAACCAATCATGGAATATGGTTCTAAGACTAGTAAGAGTCTTAAGGTAGCAAAGATAAGTAAAAGTTTAGATAAAACTTTACTTTATCAGGACAAGGTGTCCTTTGCTAAGAAAGGAGAAACTATAGTTATTGAAGATTGTACAACTGATAGTGATGATGAAGAAGAGCAGGTTATGTCTAAACCTGAAGTGGTTAAGAAAGTAGGAATAAGTGTTCCTAAGGTAGTCAAACACAATACTGATAGGCCTAAATCAAACATTAAGCATGTTAGGCAACCAGTTAGATATTGTGAGCAATATAGAACCACCAACAAGCCTAGAGGTAACCAAAGGAATTGGAACAACCTCAAGTCTAACCAATTAGGTGATGACTTTGATTTTTATAATAAAGCTTGTTACACATGTGGTAGTTTTGACCATCTTGCAGCTTTCTGCAACCAATGGGTATCTAGGTATGAAAACCATAGAGTGAACAACAAAAGGCAAACACCTAAATCTCACTTTCACTCTAGTTCTAACAAATCAAACCCCAGAGTAGTCAAAAACAAGTCTATCTCAAAATCTGATCCTGCTGATAGACCAAATGATCTTGCTGCTAGAAAATTTGTTCCTGCTGCTCGACCATTTATGACTATTAACCCAAAATCAATAGCTAAGGGTGCAAAAATATTTTTCAAACATGCACCAACAACTGTTCTAAGGCCCATTCAATCAAAAGCAGTGGTCCAAAAACAAGTTTGGAAACCAAAGGGTAGAACTACAAAGTTAGCAGATTCTGCTGATAAGCGTGTGGTTCATTCTGCTGCTAAGGGAAAAAGGGCAAATGCTGTTAAGGCCTCAGCATGTTGGATTCTTAAATCCAATGTTGCATCAACTATCCTCAAAAGATTCAATTACATTGATGCAAGAGGCAAATCCAAGTCAGTAATGGCTTGGATCCCCAAAAGAAACTAACACTCTTATTTGTGTGCAGGAACATTCAAATGATCAGGAAGAGGATCAAGGATACTCAGATAGTGGATGTTCAAGGCACATGACAGGCAACATGTCTTATCTCTCAGATTTTGAAGCTTTCAATGGAGGATATGTTACCTTTGGAGGGGGTGTTCGTGGCAAAATTTCTGGTAAAGGTACAATCAAAACCGGAAATTTAGATTTTGAAGATGTGTACTATGTAAAAGAGCTAAATTATAATCTTTTTAGTGTCTCACAAATGTGTGACAAAAAGAATAATGTTCTTTTCTGTGAGACTGAATGTCTTGTACTTTCTCCTGATTTTAAGATGCCTGATGAAAGTCAAGTACTTCTTAGAATTCCTAGAAAGTGCAATATGTACAGTGTAGACATGAAGAATATTATCCCTAAAAAGAATTTAACTTGTCTTGTTACAAAGGCCTCATTGGATGAATCAATGAAGTGGCATAGAAGGCTTGGTCATATTAACTTCAAAACCATAAATAAAATTGTTAAGAATGGTTTGGTAAGAGGTTTACCTCACAAAAGATTTGAAAATGAGCAAACATGCATTGCTTGTCTAAAAGGCAAACAACACAAAGCCACTTGTAAGCCCAAGATTTTTAACTCTATCAATCAGTCTTTGTTTATGCTACATATGGACTTATTTGGACCTGTTTCAGTAATGAGCATAATGCATAAGAGATATTGTCTAGTTATTACTGATGACTATAGTAGATTTACATGGGTTTTCTTTTTAACCACTAAGGATGAGACATCAAGCATCCTTAAGGACTTCATTACACAGATAGAAAACCAAGTAAGCAAGAAAGTGAAAGTCATTAGATGTGATAATGGGACAGAGTTTAAGAATAGAGTTATGGATGACTTCTGCAAAGAAAAAGGTATTAGAGAGAATTTAGTGTTGCTAGAACACCACAACAGAATGGTGTAGCTGAAAGAAAGAATAGAACACTAATTGAAGCTGCTAGAACAATGTTAGCTGATTCTAAGCTACCAATAAATTTTTGGGCAGAGGCAGTCAACACTGCTTGCTATGTTCAAAATAGAGTTTTAGTTGTGCAGCCTCACAATAAGACATCATATGAACTTTTTAATGGTAGAACTCCTGCAATAGGATTTCTAAGACCTTTTGGATGTCATGTGACAATTCTCAATACCTTAGACCATTTAGGAAAATTCGATGGTAAGGCAGATGAAGGTTTCTTTGTTGGTTATTCTCTTAATAGCAAAGCATTTAGAGTTTACAACACAAGAAAAGAAATAGTAGAAGAAAATCTACATGTGGAGTTTTTAGAAAACAAATCCAATGTAGAAGGTCAAGGACCAAAATGGCTATTTGATCTAGAGTATCTAACAAATTCAATGAATTATGTGCCTTTTGTTGCAGAAACTAATGATTTTGCAGGTTCTTATACAACAAATGAGGCAGAGTTAGAGAAAGATCAAAATGATGTGATAATGCCAATATGGTCAAGTTCAATTGTGGAATCAACTTCGACAACTGATGAATCTTCTTCTAGTAAAGCTAAAGAAGGTGTTGAAGATGAAAGTAAAGAATATGGAACTCAGGAACAACAAAGTGTTTCTGCTGGTAGTATTTCTGTTGCTGCTGGTAGTGTATCTGTTTCTGCTGATGACTTTGCTGATAAGCTTACTGATTCTGCTGTTCGGCCAAATGACTCTGCTGCTGGCCCTTCAGAAACAAAAGAAGCAGAATTTTCAGATAATGAGGTGGATTTCAACAATCTTCCATCAAATTATCAAGTTCCTATTACACCACAAACAAGAATTCACAAAGTTCACTCCCTGGAATATGTGATTGGAGATATACAGTCAGGTGTGAAGACAAGACAACAATTGATGTCTTCAGACCAACAAGGGCTTCTTGATGCCCTTTATGCTTCAAAACAACATGAGCTTTTAAACTCTTGCTTGTTTGTATGTTTTCTCTCACAAGCTGAACCAAAGACAATTCTTACAGCCCTAGATGATTCAAGCTGGTTAGAGGCTATGCAAGAAGAGCTTCTTCAGTTTAAGATTCAAAAGGTTTGGGTGCTAGTTGATTTACCTACAGGTGTGAAGGTAATTGGCACTAGATGGGTTTTTAAGAACAAAAGGGATGAAAGAGGAATAGTGATCAAGAATAAGGCTAGATTAGTAGCGCAAGGGTACACACAAGAAGAAGGGATAGATTATGATGAGGTTTATGCTCCAGTAGCAAGGATTGAGGCAATTAGGCTATTTCTAGCTTATGCTTCCTTTTTAGGCTTCACAGTCTACCAAATGGATGTCAAAAGTGCATTTTTATATGGTAAAATTGAACCAGAGGTGTATGTTTCACAACCTCCAGGCTTCATTGATCCATTACATCCAAACAAAGTGTACAGAGTAGTGAAAGTTCTCTATGGCCTTCATCAGGCACCAAGAGCTTGGTATGCAACACTAGCTTCCTACTTATTAGAAAATGGATTTCAAATAGGAAAGATTGATCAGACACTATTCATCAAACAGCACAAGAAGGATCTTCTGTTAGTACAGGTGTATGTGGATGACATTATCTTTGGATCTACTAGGAAAGATATGTGTTTAGAATTTGAGAAGCTTATGAAAGATAAGTTTCAGATGAGTTCTATGGGAGAACTTACATTCTTTTTGGGTTTGCAAGTTAAGCAATCATCTGAAGGCATATTTATTAGTCAAGACAAATATGTTGCAGAGATACTTAGAAAATTTTAATTTGCTGATTCAAAAATAGCAAGCACACCAATGGACTCTGAGAAGCACCTTCTGAAAGATGAAGATGGAGAAAATGTAGATGTACACAATTACAGATCTATGATAGGCTCTTTGATGTACCTTACATCATCTAGACCTGATATCATGTTTCCTGTTTGTGTTTGTGCAAGATTTCAAGTTACTCCAAAGGTTTCTCATTTAACTGCAGTCAAGAGAATTTTTAGATATCTCAAAGGTCAACCAAAGTTGGGTATATGGTATTCTAGAGAATCTCCTTTTGACTTTGTAGCATATTCGGATAGTGATTATGCTGGTGCTAGCTTGGACATAAAGTCAACAACTGGAGGATGTCAATTCCTTGGGTGTAGACTCGTCTCATGGCAGTGTAAGAAGCAAACAAGTGTGGCAAATTCAACAACTGAAGCTGAATACATAGCTGCTGCAAGTTGCTCTAGTCAAGTTCTATGGCTTCAAAACCAACTCCTTGATTATGGGTACAATTTCTTAAACACTGTTATTCATATTGATAATAGTAGTACAATTTGTATTATTAAAAATCCAGTGCAACATTCTAAAACAAAACACATTGAAATTAGACATCACTTTATAAGAGACTGCAATGAGAAAAGATTAATTCAAGTTCTTAAAATTGCTTCAGAACATAATTTTGCAGATCTGCTAACAAAAGCTTTTGATGTTTCAAGGTTTCAGTACTTGGTAGCAAGTATTGGAATGCTTAATCTTTAAAATTTTCAAATAATGTGTTTATGTAAATAAATCTTTGTTGGTACTGCTGGATTTATAAGGTACTGCTAATGTATCATAAGGTACTGCTAAGCACACAAGGTGCTGCTAGTACAAATTTACATTGTGTTATTCATATAGTTGGTCTTATGATTATACTAATGCAAGACAAGTACTTTGTATTTTGTTCTTTTGGTTTTAGACTAACAATTTCAGGTATGAATATGTAAACACAAAGGATGTTTTCAAGTGAAATGGAAACAGCAGAATTGAGATATTTGCTGCTGACCATAATAGGTTTATGATGGACTGAGTTTGGGACTTTAAATCTCCTTAAAACTTCTTTCTTGAAATCTAGTTATGATATTTCACATTGAATTGATAACTTAGTTGATCAGATAGTAACTGATGCAACTCACTTTCTATCATTTTATACTTTTAAGTATAATGTGCAAGTCTGAGGACATCTGATAGAAAGAACAGCTAGTAAAAGTGAATCTAACACTTGTGTTAGAGGCAACAATTACTATGAGCTGGAAACCCTGTCAAGAAAATCTTTTGAATAGATTTATCTTTACACAGGCAGTTATTTATAACTGAAAAATATTGGTTCTCACACAACCAGAGGTTGCTTTAAACCGAAATGCTGATTAAGTGTCTGTTATACACTTGATTCCTTCAAAATGGTTGAAAGTAGTATGATTTTTCAATTCTAAAATCATGAACATACTACTAAGTCAAATGATTTCTTAAAAGGATTTTCAAGGATTCACAAAAACCATCCATTGATGGATCATGAATCGAAATGTCCACTGATTCACCTCTCATAGGAGTTAACACACCTAGAAGTGATGAGGGCAGTAACTTAAACTCTTAAGGAATTGATGGCTTCATGTACAACATTGTCTGACAACAAGTTCTAAATGCTGTTGGTACATAGTGAGATCTTCCAAACAAGGGGAGGATGAAACAAAAGTTATTTGCTTCAGGGGAGGTAACAATCTCAGGGGAGGAAATAATGGCCCAGAAAAGGAAGATAATCCAATAAAAGGAAGGAGAAGACAAGAGCATACAAGATGATGAGGAGGTTGAAAATGACAAGAACATTCCAAAGGAGAAAGTTCTATCTAGATCAAACGAAGAAAAGTTTCAATTTCACTTCAAAGACATGCTGGTTAGATGATTTCACTTGTTGAAACAAGCATCCAAGATACACAGCATCATTGCCTCTTATAATTCCTCCATCCAAGGAAATTGCACCATCTTTTAGTCCAAGATTGTTTCAATATGTTTTGATATTATTAAAGTCAAAGAAGAGCAAAGTAGATGAATTACTGAGAAGATATTCAATCTTGAAGAACATAAGTGTTTGAAAGATCTTCAATCCAAGATTTAATTCAGAAACATGTTTGAAAGGATTCACATGTTTAGGGGAGGATTGTTGGAAATTAAATATTCAAGATATTTAATATCGGGTTCTAATCCAAGAAATACTCTAAGTGTAATTCTACTGCTAGTGCAAAATGGTTTCTGCTGTTAATGTTGATTCTGCTGATAGAACATTTCACTTTGTTGATAGTGATAAATGACTCTGCTGATAGGCTTAGCATTCTGCTGATGGATTCTGCTGATAGCGATAACTTGTTCCTGCTGATAGTGAACATTCTGCTGATGAAAGGATAAGATCGAAAAGATATTTATTGTATTTTGGTCAACAATATACGGTAGATAATATCTTACCTCATGTGCTTAGTTAACAAGTTGTATACATAGATACATGTTGTATCTTATGTACTGACACTCAAAAGGATAAGTTAACAAAGTAAGTCGGCTAAGACTTTAAGCAATATGTAAAGATCTTTTGACTATAAAAGAGATCTTAGTTGTGATATTAGTGACTGATGAAGCGAAAAGTGTACCGCTTTTAAGGGGTCATTTAAGCCCTAAATCGTATTTATTTGATCAAATATTGCCCTAAATCGTTCCTTTTGTCATTTTAGGTACTTTTGAGGAGAAATCTGGAAAAGGAGGCATTTTGGACGTTTTTGGAGCATTAAAGTGAAGAAAACGGCAAAGTCTCAGAAATCGGCTAAAAGTTACTCTTGACGGCGTCAGACTTTACTCTGGACGGCGTCATGCCTTGGCAAGAAAAGTTGGACGTGAAATTTACTCATGACGGGCCAGTGAAAATAGCATGTGAATTCTGACGGCGTCACGCTTTAACTTGATCGAGGGCGTCACGGCTTAAATCATAAGGGGACGGCGTCACGTTCAAGAGGTGAGGGCGTCAAGCCTTGATAGGCCAGAACGGATTTTGGAGAATTAAAGAGGGACGGCGTCAAGATGGTCATCCGAGAACCCTAAAAGCGGCGAGGTGACGGCGTCACAATCCATAAGGTGACGCCGTCAGATGCAAAAGTCTATATATAGTTTTCTAATTTTTTGTCATTAAGGGAGAGCTTAGTGTGTGGAATTTTGGGATAAAACCCTAAGACGATTTTAGCTACTTTTTCAGGGCTTTTTGCCTTGAGATCTTCCATGTTTCATTGAAAGATAAGTTATCAATTAATCATTCAATATGTCTATGTGTTGTTTGATTCTATCTTATTCTTGTCTTTTGTTTAACATGTTAGGCTAAATTTATCTTGTGTTTGCTTAGATCTAATGAAACCTAGCTATTGATTATTGGTTGTTAGTGTGTTATTAGTTGTATTGGATGATTGTTTATCTATGTTAGGCTTAAGAAAACTGGCTAACTTCCTATTCGGTAACTTGCTTGAACGTCTTAAGAAACATGAACCAAACGCGTACTAAAGGTTTTTATGGTTGTATTTAATGCACAAGCGAATTCTAGTGATCCCATGTTAGGAGCTTCCTAGCCGGCTCGACATAGGAGTGAAGTAGGAGCTTGTAGAGTTTGGGGAAGTAAGTACGCCACCCCACGAATGGTATTAAGGAATACACCCGTCATCCACGCGACTAATACACACTAATTAACCGGTAAAAGATAGTTAGGGAGTAAGGAAATCTAAGTAAACACATTTCTCTACACATAAGTTTCTCACCACATTTTATTTTCAGTTATTTAATTTTATTGCATTCGTAGTAATTTGGGTTAGTTGACTAGCAACTAATTCCGCCCACTCCTTCAAAACCGAGATTTTACTTGCTTTCATAAAAAATATAAAAACATAAAAAGAATCTTCCTCAACCCTTAGACCTAATTAGAGTAGCCTTTCACACCTAACGAACACTATTCCCTGTGGAGAACGATCAATCCCCCGTACTTACCACTACACTATACTACATCGGTCAGGTACACTGCCTGGTGGGGTTGTAAGCCTCTTGAGATCCCTCGAGAGGTAAAACCTGTTGTAAGGTTACAAAACCACGCAATCAAGTTTTTGGCGCCGCTGCCGGGGAATAGTTATTGTTTAGGTTGAATTTTTATTTCTATTAGGTCTACTCACTAGATTCCTTTCTAGTGAGATTTTTATTTTCTTTTTCTAGATTTTCTTTAGTCTATCTTATTTCTTTGTACTTTTGTTTGTGATACCTTCTACTTACCTCATGAGTAACATTGGTCATTTGATCCCTGTTATTCGTGTTTTTCGCCGTGCAAATTTTCAACTACCCGTGCCCGCCCCCATAGTAGCAAACAACAACCTTTCACCCGACCACCACTTTGGTAACAATTCTGAGATGGAGGAGTCTGACCATGAGAATGACTATGTTAGTCCATTTTACTACTCAGACTCCGATGAGGATATCGGTAATGGAGAAGTAGTTAACGAGGAATGGGGAAAAGAGGAAATTGATCCCTTTAAGTATGTTGACCCTAGGACTAAGATCGATAAGGATAGCCTCTTTAACATGCAATTCCCGTGTAAAATTGGTTATCATGATTTTTATGCTTATCTTAACTCATCTTTGCCTATGAACATTATCTCTCGTGCTAATTATAATAAAATCATGGTAGATGAGCTTGAATATCAAGGAGATAACATTGTTGCTAGGATTAAGCCACTACACGTGTTCGTAGGAAGTTTTGTGTATTTGGTGGATTTTATGGTTATGGAGAACTTAGGAGAATTTATCGATGACAAATTAACCCAAGTCATTTTTGGAGAACCCTTCAAAAGGTTGACCAACCTTGACGAAAAACTTGTGGACGGGTTAATTACATTCTCGGATGGGGATGAAGATTTTGTCTATCAAATGCCCCGAGCACATCCTAGGTTTAAGAACTACCCCATTGAATCTTGCAATAGAATTATGCCTATCGACTTGTTAAGTGAGAATGATAAGAGGAAGGGGCTCAAATATCCACATGAGAAAAATAAGAAATACTATCATGGATGTTTGGAGCTAAATGATGAATACAAGAAAGATGAGGCAACAATTAGATGGCTCACACTCGGATACGTGAGCATAAGCGATACTAGGTAGCGTGACTTTGAGTCTAGCTACAAGACTCGTTAATAAAGAAAAGCGCTTCTTGGGAGGCAACCCAAGCTTTATTTGTTTTATTTGCTATGTGTGTTTATTTATTTGTTTGTTTGATTTTATTTTCCGTATGTGTGTTTAATTTTTATCATTATTGATTCATGTTCAAAACTAATTTGTGAAAATGCTTTATTTTGTTTTTAACTTCGTCTTAACTACATATAAAGGTATTTTGCAAAAGATAAGTGTAAGGGAAATCTAAATCGGTTTATTAGAACACAAATGAACATGAATCGTAATAATATTAAATTAACATACATATTCGTATTTGTTTGAGTCAAATGCTTGTATCGAGTCATAATGATGTTTTGCAGGATTTCCAGGAAGTAAGGTAAAGGTTTTTCCAGAAATTTTCCGGAAGCTTAAAATGAAAATTTTTGTCAGGTCATTTCTGACGGCGTCAGGGTTTATAACCTGACGGCGTCAGATTTAATTTCCAGAAATTTTTGAAAGTTTTGTTTTTAAAAAAGTTTTTATTAAAATCTCCAACTTATAAACTCCAGGAATCTGCAAAATTATCATTCCACAAGCATTATATCCTTATATATAGATTTTTCCCGCCGATGTTATGCAGGTTTTCGTGTTTGTTTTCTCAGGTTTAACAGGTTATTTTGGACAAGGAGATGTTTTTGGAATCAAGCTTATGGCGATGCATTAGTCTTGGAGCTTTTACATTCTCTTGGAAGAAGATTTAACCGTGTAACTTCATTATCCACCGAGCGAATCAGGGGAGTATTTGATTTCATTCTTTTACTTTATGCTTTTACATCTTGTTATTTGAACATTGGGGACAATGTTCATCTTAAGTGTAAGGGGGGTAAAAGTACGATTAGAGAATACAATTGCACTTGATTTTTGTTTATTTAATAGTGGATGTGTAATAAAACTGAGATAAATACCTGTTAGGGCAATTTTAGTGCCAAATTTAAAATTTTTTACAACATATAGGAGTGAAACTTTGATCTTAATGAGCGTCTCACGGATAGGAGTTATATGACTAGCACAAAAACCGTACCACTAAAAAATTTTCCACCCCAAATATGTGAGGTTTGCCCCTAGAATTGGTAGGAAAAGCA
Source organism: Artemisia tridentata subsp. tridentata (assembly GCA_021014915.2). Lineage (NCBI taxonomy): Eukaryota > Viridiplantae > Streptophyta > Magnoliopsida > Asterales > Asteraceae > Artemisia > Artemisia tridentata. The sequence continues at coordinate 152,566,880 of CP139509.1, forward strand.
TTTATGCTATGATGTGTGTACCGGTAGCACTTAGATTCTAGAACTTGCGTTAGGACCATTCCAAGGCCACAAGTGAGACTACATTCGTGTAGTTAGATTTACTACATGATAAGAGGCATTAGGATTAACCCATTGTTTTACACCTGTGTTTTTGTTATAATTACATTGGCTACATTGGTCAAGTAATTCCCCCACACCCTTTGCGTTGTACTCATTTTTAGTACACGATACCCCTAGTACACCCCTCAGAGCCTATCTTTTCGTTTCGACCTTTAAGCATTTTACTTAAAGGAAGAATTTGTTACACCCCACTTAAATGTACACCCAAATCGCCTTAGCCCACCTTGTATGCACTCATCTTTAGTGCATTATTGTGACAACATTTGTTTAAACCCAAGTTAATTATCTAGTTGATTACATGGTTGCTAAGTCGAGTCATATCCTTGTACATATTGTTTTGGGACGATTGGGACTCATGGGTAAAGTACTAGTGTAATGGAGTAATGGGGAAGATCATTTATTACCCCCATATGTGCTAAATGTTTTAAAAGTACTCCAAGTTTTTCAATTATCTTAATTCGAGTCATTAGATTAGTATTTGTAAAGTTATGTAAAAGTTCAAGTGTAAGGGGATGCAATGCCCCTATGATGTATTATTTTGGATGGTAGGGTAAAAGTGTATGCAAAAAAAAAAAAAAAAAAAAAAAAAAAAAAAAAAAAAAAAAAAAAAAAATCTCAAGAAAAACACAAAAAAAATGAGAAAAAGAAAAGTAGAAAAAACATACGGACTACCATCCCGTTTTATTTTATGTTTATTTTATGTTTTTGTTATTTTCTTTCATTAGCTTAAATCGAGTCGAGTCTTGGCTTAGCAACATTGTATAGTACATGTAATTAATCAAGATCTTTAACTAGCCACCAGTAAAATATCCCTTATCCAACAAAATCGTGTTTTCCTTTTCCCTACACCTAACGTTATAACCCATTTAAAAGCCCTCTTTGATAGTTTATCTTAGGTGCTTACGCCTAGTGGAGGAGGTTTTCGATCCTTTCCCAAGCTTATGGTAATCTATTTGCTATGACAGGTAGTGAGAGATATTATCCGTTTTCATTTATGAGATTTATTTTGATGACACTTGAGAGATGTGAGTATCTAAACACTACTTGTGAGGTGCTAGTATGTAATCTCCGTGCTTATTATGATTGAAGTGGAACGAATATTTGTTGTAATTACTTTTATGTTAGCATTAAATGACCCCTAACTTGTATTTTGATTAGAATAAAAGCGCATTTGCTTGAGGACAAGCAAATCTCAAGTGTAAGGGTATTTGATGAAGCGAAAAGTGTACCGCTTTTAAGGGGTCATTTAAGCCCTAAATCGTATTTATTTGATCAAATATTACCCTAAATCGTTCCTTTTGTCATTTTAGGTACTTTTGAGGAGAAATCTAGAAAAGGAGGCATTTTGGACGTTTTTGGAGCATTAAAGTGAAGAAAACGGCAAAGTCTCAAAAATCGGCTAAAAGTTACTCTTGACGGCGTCAGACTTTACTCTGGACGGCGTCATGCCTTGGCAAGAAAAGTTGGACGTGAAATTTACTCATGACGGGCCAGTGAAAATAGCATGTGAATTCTGACGGCGTCACGCTTTAACTTGATCGAGGGCGTCACGGCTTAAATCATAAGGGGACGGCGTCACGTTCAAGAGGTGAGGGCGTCAAGCCTTGATAGGCCAGAACGGATTTTGGAGAATTAAAGAGGGACGGCGTCAAGATGGTCATCCGAGAACCCTAAAAGCGGCGAGGTGACGGCGTCACAATCCATAAGGTGACGCCGTCAGATGCAAAAGTCTATATATAGTTTTCTAATTTTTTGTCATTAAGGGAGAGCTTAGTGTGTGGAATTTTGGGATAAAACCCTAAGACGATTTTAGCTACTTTTTCAGGGCTTTTTGCCTTGAGATCTTCCATGTTTCATTGAAAGATAAGTTATCAATTAATCATTCAATATGTCTATGTGTTGTTTGATTCTATCTTATTCTTGTCTTTTGTTTAACATGTTAGGCTAAATTTATCTTGTGTTTGCTTAGATCTAATGAAACCTAGCTATTGATTATTGGTTGTTAGTGTGTTATTAGTTGTATTGGATGATTGTTTATCTATGTTAGGCTTAAGAAAACTGGCTAACTTCCTATTCGGTAACTTGCTTGAACGTCTTAAGAAACATGAACCAAACGCGTACTAAAGGTTTTTATGGTTGTATTTAATGCACAAGCGAATTCTAGTGATCCCATGTTAGGAGCTTCCTAGCCGGCTCGACATAGGAGTGAAGTAGGAGCTTGTAGAGTTTGGGGAAGTAAGTACGCCACCCCACGAATGGTATTAAGGAATACACCCGTCATCCACGCGACTAATACACACTAATTAACCGGTAAAAGATAGTTAGGGAGTAAGGAAATCTAAGTAAACACATTTCTCTACACATAAGTTTCTCACCACATTTTATTTTCAGTTATTTAATTTTATTGCATTCGTAGTAATTTGGGTTAGTTGACTAGCAACTAATTCCGCCCACTCCTTCAAAACCGAGATTTTACTTGCTTTCATAAAAAATATAAAAACATAAAAAGAATCTTCCTCAACCCTTAGACCTAATTAGAGTAGCCTTTCACACCTAACGAACACTATTCCCTGTGGAGAACGATCAATCCCCCGTACTTACCACTACACTATACTACATCGGTCAGGTATACTGCCTGGTGGGGTTGTAAGCCTCTTGAGATCCCTCGAGAGGTAAAACCTGTTGTAAGGTTACAAAACCACGCAATCAGTGACATAGAACATAGAGTTAAGAGTTTGTACATGCATATGTGTTATTTTAAGAACATATAACTGTTAGATAAGAACAAACACAAAAACATCACAAGTTAGAAAAACTTAAGATTCAAGGTTGTAACCCTAGTGATATTTCAAGATCACTCGTATTATTATCCTTAATAATATTGAATCGTTTAGTGATAATCTTTATGTGTTCATTGCTAACTAACAAACATAACAATTCCATTTCCATAACATACACAACCTTCTAAGTTTGTTTGAGTGAATTCCGCGCACTTAATCATTTTAACACAACATATCATACACATAAAGTTACAAGGTTTAACCACCTTAATCGTGTGTCCAGGATCCTAGCAAGTGGTATCAGAGATAGAGGTTGATATTGTTGTTTTTAGAAGAAACAAGAAATGGATGTACAAGATGTTCAAACAAATGTTGCTGCAAAGTTGCCCATGATCAAACCAAATGAGTTTGAGTTATGGAGGATGAGAGTTGAGCAATATTTTATGGTTCAAGATTATGCTCTTTGGGACATAATTCAGTATGGTGATTCCTTCACTTTAGGCTATTCAGATGTTCTTGTTGAAGGGAAAACAGTTAGAAAAAGAAATACTGGACCAGTTTCCAATGATGAAAAGATACAGAAGAGAAATGATCAGAAAGCAAGAAATTTGTTGCTTATGACCATTCCTGGTGAGCAGATGCTATCTTTTAACAAATATCTTGATGCAAAAACTCTTTTTGAAGAGATTTGTGCATGGTTTGGTGGTAATGAAACTACCAAAAAGACACAAAAGACTTTACTAAAGCACCAATTTGAAAACTTTACTGCTTTTAGTAATGAATCTCTTGACAAACTATTTTCAAGACTACACAAGCTTGTCAGTCAGTTAGCTGTGTTGGGTGTTGAGACTGAGAAGGAAGATCTCAACATGAAGTTCTTGAAAAGTCTACCTAATGAATTCCATACTCATGTTATTGTCTGGATGAACAAACCAGAAATTGAAACAATGAAGCTTAATGATTTGTTCAACAACTTTAAAATTGTTGAACAAAGTCTAAAGAGAGGTGGAAACTATGGTACTAATTCTGGGAATGCTGCACTCTTATCAGTTCCTAGTGTTAGTCATACAGAAGAGGTAGATGAAGTTGAAGGTGTTTCTAATGTTACTTATGGTGGTCCTTCTACTAGTTTACAAAAGGATATTGCTGGACTTGGAGATCCAACATTTTATGCCTTTATAACCAGTCAAGCTAGTGGTTCTCCTCTAAATCATGAAGACCTTGAGTAGGTAGATGGTGATGATTTGGAAGAGATGGATATTAAGTGGCAAGTTGCTTTACTTAGCATGAGGGCTAAGAAGTTTTGGCAGAAAACTGGAAAGCAAATTACCATAAATGGTAATGATACTGCTGGGTTCGATAAGAAGAAAGTGGAATGTTTTAACTGTCATAGGTTGGGACATTTTGCTAAAGAATGTAGAAGCCCAAGGAAGCAGGATAATAGGAACACTTGGTATAAGCAAGAGAGGACAACGCATGGACGTTTATTATTTTAATTTTTACAAACTCAATTGATTATCGAATAATTCACGCATTATCTCATTGTATCTTTCATATATTAATGAAATGTTTACGTTCGTTGTTTTCTTATTATCTCATTTCCATATTTCTTTAAAAACCCCATGAATCCACGGGTCTTTAAGCTAGTCATATAACATAATACAAAACAGCCTTACTCATAACATGGGTTATAAGTACATCAAGACCCACAAAATAACAAATAGAAATATAAAACATATGTAAAATAAATAAGGATGGCGTGTCGCGTGCGTCATAGTGATGATGATGTGCATATAACATAATTCTTGAGCCATATGTCACATTTTCCTTATAACTTACTCTCACCGCGTGCTCTAAGCATTACCAAATGAATTATAAGGGTCCGTTTGTTATGTGATTTTTGCATGATTGGAATTGGTTTATGTGGCATAGTTTTCAAAGTGTCAGTATGCCCTTATTCAAGGGTTATAACTAAGGAGAAGGATCCTCTAAAGTTGAAAAAACAACTTTAGTGAAGTTGGGGAAGTGTGAGCCGTTGGATTCGATCCAATGGCTCAAATCAAAAGAAGATATTTTGATTTGAGCCATTGGATCGAATCCAATGGCTCAAATCAAAAGAAGATATTTTGATCTGAGCCATTGGATCAAATCCAATGGCTCACACTTCCCCAACTTCAAATATGTAGTCATTTGGGTGCAAACTCAACTCAAATTCGTACAAGTCAAACTTTGTTGAAAGTTTAAGTCGAGTCCAACTCAAGTTTGTCATAACCCATTTTGAGAAGTTTAAGTCGGGCCTCAAGCATCTGAATCGCGATTAAATCTTATTTGCACTGGCCTCAGCTTGGATCATGGAGACGGTGAACAACTGAATCTACATTTTGCTGAAAGTCACCGAGACAAACTCGGACTCATCTCGGTCTATATACGCACATGTCCTTGGCATTTCTGGTTCTATTAATTTCATTGAACTCTTTTAATTTTCTAATGGATATTGTTTTCAGGTTAATGTCACCTTTAGCCGCCCCTATTAACCAAATTTACAGTGAACATAAGGAAGTTAAATCGCGATGTCCTAAATGCATAGCCTGCGATGTCCAAGCTTGAACATGAAACTCATGGGGTATGTTTGGCACTAGTAGGAGCTGGAGCGGATCGCTGAAGCGGGTTGTTAGAGTTTTTTTCTAAACGTTAGTTTAACTAGCATTCCATTTAGTAGATTATTTTTTTTACATGCTAGACTTATTTTTAATGGTAGCTTATTTTTCGAAAAAAAATAAGTTCATGCTATGATAAGCTCTAATAAGTTCGCGCGCCAAACATGCCAATGGATTGTCACCTCCTTACATTTGCAGAAAACGTGGCTAACTCAATTCTAGTTTTTTCTTCTTAGGGAAATGCTAACAACAGCCCCAAGGGTTGTCGTTAACAATAGCCCTAAGGGTTGTCGTTAACAACAAACTTCACTTTTTTTGTTTCAAAATAATACTAACATTAGGACATGAATAAAAACATGTGCTACCTTGTTCGCTTATACAAGCAATGAATGAAACGAATTACAAATGTGTTTGAGAAATAATAGGAGCTAATAACTAATTCATGATGATTTTGTTTGGACAATGCATTATTTTTCTTAATAAAAGGTGAAAAGTTTGTTGTTAACGACAACCCTAAAGGCTGCTGTTAGCAAAACCCTTCTTCTTGTTAGGTGAATAATATGTGACTTGAATTGAGACTTATAACATAAAATTTCCTGCTTTTAAGTAACGTTTTTGTATTCATCATCGCTTACGTTGTTGATATTGATTTTATTTTTATTTTTATTTTTTTTTTATATTTTTTATATTTTTTATTTTTTTCCCTTTTTCATCATTTCCCGCAAAGGAAAGTGGACACCTAAGTTTGATAGAAAGCAATTTGTACAGCATCTGGGATTCAACACATACACCAGCAGTGTTTTCCCTTATTCTTAATACATATTTTAGCAAACAGATTTATGTCTCACAAAGATATAAATTTCACAATCACAACTGTAACATCAAATATATTAACAACGATGATTTGTTTTACGGGACAAAAAAGGGTAGCAACAACTTTTAAACGAATCAATAGATGAAAAACCAACAAATAACAAATAACATAACAATAATGGAAAACCAAAATAAGAAATATATCTATATATGCAAGCCTCTTAATCACACAATGCTATGTTATATCAGATGATCTAAAAAAGGGGACATGTAAACACTAATATTGCCTTTACCATCTTTAACCTGTAAAAGTAACTTATAAGAAGAAGCATTTTGCCACGCTTATCAGATGTGTATCTAAGGTGTCTCACCAACCAACTGACTGTAAGCTGAAGTCCTAGCTGTGTGAGTTTGTAGTAAAAAAAAAAAAACCCTCATATAAAGCTACAGACTGGATTTAAAACCTAACAAGAACTGTAGATGCCCATTGGTCCAATGAAATCAAAACAAAGTTAAGAGGAAAGTCATCTGACTACATAAGATGGCCCGTATAATGAGCTCGTGGATATTGTTTTTGTAGTTGCGGCCACTGCACGAATAACTGATCAGCCATGCGTAATTTGTAGAGAAGCAAGCCACTCAATGATAGTCTTTTAACTCTTGCAATACTTTCAACATAGAAAATATATGACCATCTGATTCCCAAAACCTGAAGTTACAATTTGCGAAGTCATCATAAGCGTCAACATACAACAAAAGCAAAATACAAGGTTTTGACTTGGCAAACAACTTAAGGATCTTGTTTGACCGTTTGACAATTATCTAAAATATAATCTTGAAGACCACATCAATATCATTAAATTATTTGCATGTGTAATATTGGGCACAAATGTGTTTCCAATATTAGAGATGGCAATTTTGACCCATTTACTTACATGCGGGTCAATTCACGTCATGGTTCTCTCTAACTAGTCAAATGATTAGAATTTAATATTTTATCATAAGCGAAAATGGGTAAAATGGGTGGAAGTCGCCAAAGTGTATTTTTAGTGCATAAAGCCTCCTTAATGTTACGAATAAAAGAATTTGATTATCATTGAAACAAATAAAATAAGCTTTAAAACCCAACCAGATCGGTAAATCATAATTTCCCATTATTGACCCAAACCCGTCTTGACACGAGCCAACACCATGTTTTGTTTGTAGCATGAAAACTTTAGCAAAAACAAATGACGTGATTAAATGGACATGCTGTTAGGATTCGATACACTATAAGTTAGTTAAACCTTTTGTACTTTGTGTATATGATATATTGAGTGAATATGATTAAGTATGCAGAATCTACTTAATCACACTTAGAAGGTTATTATGGTTATGGAAATGGAACAGTTGTGTTTGTTATATGACAATGAACAATGAAAGCTTATCACCAAACGATTCAATATTATTAAGATAATAATACGAGTGATCTTGAGTTATCACTAGGGTTACAACCTTGAATCTTATGTTTCTATATCTTGTGAAATTTGTTCTATGTTCTTGAGAGTTATTATCTAAAGACTTAATAATTTTCACTCTTATGTCACAAGACTAAGATCTTTCTTTTATAACACAAGAAAGATCTTTACAATATTGTCAAGTCTTATCGAACGCTTGCTTTGAGAGTGTCAGTCATTAAGATACAACTTGTATCGATGTTTACAACTTGTTCTGTGAATATAACATTATGACTGATCACATGGGGTAAGATATTATCTACCGTATATTGTTGACTTTAATACACATAATATCTTTTCATACTTATCCGCTCAGCAGCAGAAAGTTAATCACCAGTAGCAATGTTAACGCTAGCAGCAGAATCATTCAGCAGCAGAATGTTAACACTAGCAGCAAAATCAGTCAGCAGCAGAATGTTAATGCTAGCAGCAGAATCAAACACTAGCAGCAGAATCATACTTAGAGTATTTCTTTGAGTAGAACCCGATATTAAACTTCTTGAATATTTAATTCCCAACAATCCTCCCCTAAACATGTGAATCCTTTTCAACATGTTTCTGAATTAAATTATGGATTGTGAAGATCTTTCAAACTCTTCTGTTCTTCAAGATTGAATATCTTTCTCAGTAACTCATCTGCTTTCTGTTCTTTGACTTTAACAATATCAATACACATCTTCAGGCTTCAAACATTGACCTAAAAGATGGTACAATTTCCTTGGATGGAGGAATTATAAGAGGCAATGATGCTGTGTATCTTGGATGCTTGTTTCAACAAGTGAAATCATCTATCAGCATGCCTTTACAAGTGATGAACAAACGTGGTGAACTGAAATTGAAACTTTTCTTCGTTTGACCTAGATAGAACTTTCTCCTTTGGAATGCTTCATCCCTTCTGAATATATATAATAAGCTATGTTCTTGTCATTTTCAACCTCCATGTCATCATCTTGTATGCTCTTGTCTTTTCCTCCCTTTCATTGGTTAATATTCCTTCTTTGGGATTTATTTCCTCTCCTGAGATATTACCTCCCCTGAGATGCAAAAAACATTTTATCCTCCCCTATTTGGAAGATCTCTCACTATGTACCAAAATATTTCTTTCCATCATATGAGCTATTCATCAGAACATGTTATCAGACAATGTTGTACATGTAGCCATCAATTCCTTAAGAGTTTAATTTGCTGCCCTCATCACTTCTAGGTGTGTTAACTCCAATGAGAGGTAATTCATGGGGCATTTGACTCATGGTCCATCATTTGATGGTTTTTGTGAGTCTCTTTGAAAATCCTTTTAAGAAACTTTTGCCTTAGCAGTATGTACTTGATTTTATTATGAAAAACCATATTGCTTTCAACCATTTTGAAGGGATTAAGTGTATAACAGACACTTAATCAAAATTTCGGTTTAATGCAACCTCTGGTTGTGTGAGAACCAATGTTTTTCAGTTATAAATAACTGCCTGTGTAAAGATAAACCTATTCAAAAGGCTTTCTTGACAGGGTTTCCAGCTCATAGCAATTGTGGCCTCTAACACAAGTGTTAGATTCACTTTTACTAGCTGTTCTTTCTATCAGATGTCCTTAGACTTGCTCATTATACTTAAAAGTATAAAATGATAGAAAGTGAGTTGTATCAGTTACTATCTGATCAACTAAGTCATCAATTCAATGTGAAATATCATAATCAAGCTTCAAGAAAGAAGTTTTAAGGAGGTTTGAAATTCCTAAACTTTTTCTATCATAAACCTATTATGTCAGCAACTTATATTTTCATTCTGCTGCTTCCATTTCATTTGAAACATCCTTTGTGTTCACATGTTCATACCTGAAATTGTTAGTCTAAAACCAAAAGAACAATGTACAAAGTACTTGTCTTGTATTAGAATAATCATAGGACTAACTGTATGAATAACACAATTTAAATTTGTACTAGCAGCACAAACTTTTGTAATACCAGTAGTATCTTTTAAAGCCAGCAGCATAAACAAAAATTTATTTACAAAAACACAAAGTTTAAAATCATTGAGGATTAAGCATTCCAATACTTGCTACCAAGTACTGAAACCTTCCAACATCAAAAGCTTTGGTTAGCAGATCTGCAAAGTTAAATTCTGAAGCAATTTTAAGAACTTGAATTAATCTTTTCTGTAGAATCAAGATCAAGCCCATCTAGGATAATAGAAACAATGATTTGCACAGCGGAATAATAATAAGAACAATCAAAGTTTCTAACAAGGTTTTTCTTTATTAAACATAAAATAAACTACTACTACTACTAATATACACACGCTATAATCGTGTGTATAGACTCTCATTGAAAGAGTTTTCTATTAATTGGATGATCTGTAACCCTAGACTCCTACCCTCTTTATATAATAGAGGGAGGTTACAAACCCTAATATGCTTAGCTTACTAAGAAAGCTAACTATTTTATATTAGGTCCCTATTGTTTCTTCTTTCTTCATTTCTTCTTGTGGGTTTTGTAATCTTCAAATGTTGTAATTCCCAACAATCTTCCCCTATTTGATATTACAAAACAATCTGCATGAAGAAACAATGTCATCACCAATAATAAGCTGCACATCATAACTATTCTTCCCCTTTTTGTAATCTTCTAATAGGGGTCTTGTACAACTTGTAGACGCTTCCCCTCAAGTGATGCATGTAGATGGTTAACAAGCTTCCCCTTGAGAATAGACTAACCATCTCAAGAACCAACTAATAATTAATAATTTTATTTATTTATTTATTTATTTATTTATTTTTTTTTAACTAATAACACAAGCAGCAGTAACGAGCAGCAGGAACGAGCAGCAGTATCGAACAGCAGAAACAAGTAAGCACACCAGCACAAAGTGTAAGAGGATGGCCAAGTATATGAACAATAAGCTTCCCCTTAAAAGTATACTTGCCATCTCTTGAATCCAGTAGGTTCCATGGAGTGATCACTGATGAAGAAAATCAACTATAACTGATTTGATGAAGAAATGGAATCTCCCAACCTTGCATCTTATGTCTTGCACTATCCACGTGACGGCCTCTTGACAAACTCCTCACTGATTTATCCAATGAGACACTGAGCACAAATAACGTAACTCCTTCAAGTGATAGCAAATGTACGCATTAAGCACAATAAAATAGATCGTACCCCTTCACTAGAGTCGTCAAGTCTTCGTCACCATACAAACCAAGCAAGTTATCTTAAAAAGCTGCTGATCCTTTTAAGATATGATAAGAACACAATACTTGGGAAAATCAATTACAACATCAAACAAGCAATAATCAAATATCTTCGTCAAGTAATCTTCTCAATAAAATGATAATGGTTGATAACTCCGTCCTCCCTAACCATTAGTAATCTCACATGACTAGTAGGAACCAAAACCGACCAAAAGAAAAAAAAATATACAACAAGTTAGCAGGAACCATAAAGAAGTCAGTAAGAACCGTATCTATCAGCAGGAACCCATCAGTAGGAACCATATAAGTATCAGGAGGAACCACCAGGAGGAACCAAAAAAACTCATCAGCAGAAACAAGCAAATAACACAGCATCAGAATGAAATTCTAATACCATGTCCACCAATGACCCCACATGAAATAATAAAATAATCATCATACTGATAACAATTCATATACTTCCGTAAGCGACAAAACGATGAAACATACCACTTGCGTATGACGAGTCAAACCATCGTCCCAAGAATTAATTCAACCAATCAAATCAACCCTTTAACTAATCAACATCAGCAGTAATATCATACAATAAATCCACCAATCACAATCCATTGTTGCCCACGTGATATGTGAACCAGCCCCTCATTCATGAATAAAATAATATTCGATTGATCAGTAACCCCACAAATCGATTAGAATAATAAATATCAGTACCAATCAGCCAATCAACCTCATAAACCAATTCGAATAAAGTCAATAATCGACAAAATAAATTAAGTACGTGACTCCACCAACTCACGCAAACTCCACTGACCAATTTAATAATCGACCACCGACCAATTCAATTAACACAGTATGAGATTGATTATTGAATTGCCAATAAAATTGTCACAGATCGATATCCTTTTGCAAAAAAAATAACGATTACCTCTTTATATTATCAGATCTGCTGCCGTCGATAACATCTGCTCCAAAACTGCTTCTTCTCTGAAACTGCTTCTCATCACAACGAAAAACCTTGTAAAACCCTAGATATCGAGAGCCACCCGCTCTGATACCAATTGTAGAATCAAGATCAAGCCCATCTAGGATAATAGAAACAATGATTTGCACAGCGGAATAATAATAAGAACAATCAAAGTTTCTAACAAGGTTTTTCTTTATTAAACATAAAATAAACTACTAATACTACTAATATACACACGCTATAATCGTGTGTCTAGACTCTCATTGAAAGAGTTTTCTATTAATTGGATGATCTGTAACCCTAGACTCCTACCCTCTTTATATAATAGAGGGAGGTTACAAACCCTAATATGCTTAGCTTACTAAGAAAGCTAACTATTTTATATTAGGTCCCTATTGTTTCTTCTTTCTTCATTTCTTCTTGTGGGTTTTGTAATCTTCAAATCTTGTAATTCCCAACATTTTCTCATTGCAGTCTCTTATAAAATGATGTCTAATTTCAATGTGTTTTGTTTTAGAATGTTGCACTGGATTTTTAATTATGCAAATAGTACTACTATTGTCAATATGAATAACAGTGTTCATGAAATTGTACCCATAGTCAAGAAGTTGGTTTTGAAGCCATAAGACTTGAGCACAGCAACTTGCAGCAGCTACATATTCAGCTTCAGTTGTTGAAGTAGCCACAGTTGTTTGCTTCTTACACTGCCATGAGATAAGTCTACACCCAAGGAATTGACATCCTCCAGTTGTTGACTTTCTGTCCAAGCTAGCACCAGCATAATCACTATCCGAAAATGCTACCAAGTCAAAAGGTGACTCTCTAGAATACCATAGTCCCAACCTAGGTTGACCCTTGAGATATCTAAAAATTCTCTTGACTGTTGTTAAATGAGAAACCTTTGGAGTTACTTGAAATCTTGCACAAGCACAAACAGAGAACATGATATCAGGTCTTGATGATATAAGATACATCAAAGATCCTATCATAGATCTGTATGTGTGTAGATCTACATTTTCTCCATCTAAGTCTTTTGGAAGTGGCTTCTCAGAGTCCATTGGTGTGCTTGCCATTTTTGAATCAGCAAAGTTGAACTTCCTTAGTATCTCAGCAAAATATTTATCTTGACTAATAAATATGCCTTCATATGACTGCTTAACTTGCAAACCCAAAAAGAATGTAAGTTCCCCCATGGAACTCATCTGAAACTTATCATGCATAAGCTTCTCGAACTCCAAACACATCTCCTTCCTTGTAGATCCAAAGATAATGTCATCCACATACACCTGCACTAACAAAATATCCTTCTTGTGCTGTTTGATGAAAAGTGTCTGATCAATCTTTCCTCTTTGAAATCCATTTTCTTTTAAATAGGAAGCCAGTGCTTCATACCATGCTCTAGGTGCCTGATGAAGGCCATAAAGAGCCTTAACAACTCTGTACACTTTGTCTGGATGGTCAGGATCAATGAACCCTGGAGGTTGTGAGACATACACCTCTTCTTCAATTGTGCCATATAAAAATGCACTCTTTGACATCCATTTGGTAAACTGTGAAGCCTAAAAATGAAGCATAAGCTAAGAAAAGCCTAATTGCCTCAAGTCTTGCTACTGGAGCAAAAACCTCGTCATAGTCTATCCTTTCTTGTTGTGTGTACCCTTGGGCTACTAATCTAGCCTTATTCCTAATCACTATTCCCCTTTCATCCCTTTTATTCTTGAAAACCCATCTAGTGCCAATTACCTTTGCATCCTTAGGTAAATCAACTAGCACCCATACCTTCTGAATCTTGAACTGAAGAAGCTCCTCTTGCATAGCTTCTACCCAGCTTGAATCATCTAAGGCTTTCAGAATGTTCTTTGGTTCATCTTGTGAGAGAAAACATACAAACAGGCAAGAGTTTTAAAACTCATGCTGCTTTGAAGCATAAAGGGCATCAAGAAGCCCTTGTTGGTCTGAAGACATCAGTTGTTGTCTTGTCTTCACACCTGATTGTACATCTCCAATCACATTTTCTAGGGAGTGGACTTTGTGAATCCTTGAATGTGGGGTTGAAGGAACTTGATAGTTAGGTGTGATATTGCTCAAATCCACCTCATTATCTGAGAAATCTGCTTCATTTGAGTCTGAAGGGCCAGCAGTAGAATCATTTGGCCTAGCAGCAGAAAAATTAAGCCTAGCAGTAGAATGCTCTGTCTCAGCAGCACTATCATCAGCAGAAACATTTTGTTGTTCCTTTGTTCCATCTTCCTCGTGTTCACTTTCAACATCTTCTTTAGCTTTATCAGAAGAAGATTCATCATTTGTTGAAGTTGAAGCCACACTGGTACTTATTGGCATCCAAATATGATCTTGATTTGTCTCCTTGTCTAACCCTGCCTCATTTGTTGTTTGTGAACCTGAAAAATCATTAGTTTCTGCAACAACAGGCACATAATTCATTGATTTGGTTAGAGATTCAAGATCAAATAGCCATTTTGGTCCTTGACCTTCTACATTGGATTTATCTTCCAAAAACTCCACATGTAGGTTTTCCTCTACAATCCTAGTTCTTGTGTTGTATACTCTAAATGCTTTGCTATTAAGAGAATATCCAACAAAGAAACCTTCATCTGCTTTACCATCGAATTTTCCTAAATGGTCTAAGGTATTGAGAATTGTCACATGACATCCAAAAGGTCTAAGAAATCCTATTGCATGAGTTCTACCTCTAAAAGTTCATATGATGTCTTATTGTGAGGCTGTACAACTAAAACTCTATTTTGAACATAGCAAGCAGTGTTGACTGCTTCAGCCCAAAAAGTTATAGGTCGCTTAGAATCAGCTAACATAGTTCTAGCAGCTTCAATTAGTGTTCTATTCTTTCTCTCAACAACACCATTCTGTTGTGGAGTTCTTGCAACACTAAATTCTCTCCTAATACCTTTTGCTTTGCAGAATTCATCCATAACTCTATTCTTGAACTCTGTCCCATTATCACATCTAATGACTTTTACTCTTTTGTCTACTAGATTTTCTATCTCAGTAATGAAAGTCTTAAGGATGCTAGGTGACTCATCCTTAGTAGCTAAAAAGAAAACCCATGTAAATCTACTATAGTAATCAGTAATAACTAGACAATATCTCTTATGTTGCATACTTCTAACATTTGTAGGACCAAACAAGTCCATATGAAGTATAAACAATGATTGATTGATAGAGTTAAACAGCTTGGGCTTACAAGTGGCTTTGTGTTGTTTGCCTTTAAGACAAGCAATGCATGTTTGATCATTTTCAAATCGTTTTTGAGGTAAACCTCTTACCAAACCATTCTTAACAATCTGATTTATGGTTTTGAAGTTAATATGACCAAGCCTCCTATGCCATTTCATTGATTCATCCAATGTGGCCTTTGCAACAAGACAAGTTAAATCCTTTTTAGGAACAATGTTCTTCATGTCTACACTGTACATATTGCCCTTTCTAGGAATTTTAATAAGCACTTGACTTTCATCAGGCATCTTAAAATCAGGAGAAAGTACAAGACATTCAGTGTCACAGAAAAGAACTTTGTTCTTTTTGTCACACATTTGTGAGACACTAAAAAGATTATAATTTAGCTCTTGTACATAGTACACATCTTCAAAATCTAAATTTCCAGTTTTAATGGTACCTTTACCGGAAAATTTTCCACCAACACCTCCTCCAAAGGTAACATAGCCACCATCTAATGTTTGAAAATTAGAAAGATATGACTTGTTGCCTGTCATGTGCCTTGAACATCCACTATATGAGTATCCTTGATCCTCTTGTTGATCAATTGAATGTTCCTGCACATAAATGAGAAGTATTAGTTTCTTTTGGGGACCCAAGCCATTACTGACTTGGATCTGCCTCTTGCATCAATGTAATTTAACCTTTTTAGAACAGTTGATGCAACATTGGATTTAGTTGAATTCCAAACCCAACATGCTGAGGCTTTAACAGCATTTGCCTTCTTTGCCCAAGCAGCAGACTTAACTGCTTGCCTACCAGAATTAACTGCTGGCTTAGCAGAATTAACTGCTGGCTTTGTAGTTGTCCCCTTTTGTTTCCAAACTTGTTTTTGGACCACTGCTTTTGTTTGAATGGGCCTTTGAACAGTCTTTGGTGCATGTTTGTAAGATGTTTTTGCACCCTTAGCTGTTGATTTTGGGTAAACAGTTATATATGGTCTAGCAGAATTAACTTTATTGAAGCCAAACTTAACAGAGACTGTTTTGGGTTTAGTTTTGTTAACATTAGAACTAGAGTGAAAGTGAGGTTTAGGTGTTTGCCTTTTGTAGTTCACTCTATTGTTTTCATACCCAGATACCCATTTGTTACAGAAAGCAGCAAGATGATCAAAACTACCACATGTATAACAAGCTTTGTTGTAAAAAGAAAAGTCACCACCTAATTGGTTAGACTTGAGGTTATTCCAATTTCTTTGGTTACCTCTGGGCTTGCTAGTGGATCTATATTGTTCACAATATTTATCTGGTTGCCTAACATGTTTAATGTTTGATTTAGGCCTAATAGTATCCTTTTTGACCACTTTAGGAACCTTTGTTCCTGCTTTCTTAACTACTTCAGGTTTAGACATAACCTGTTCATCTTCATCACTATCAGTTGTACAATCCTCAACAACTATAGCATCTCCTTTCTTAACAAAGGACACCTTGTCCTGAAGAAGTGAAGTTTTATTTAAACTCTCACTTACTTTTTCTATCTTAGGACCTTCAGTAGACTTAGAACCATATTCCATAATTGGTTCTTGAAACTCAGCAAAACCTGTGTGTGCTAGGTCAATACCTAGAGGTGAAGGAACACCTCTGTATGGTGGAGGAACATATTTGTATCCTAAACCAGACTTAGCTTTATTGATTACTTGAGCTTCCCAAATCTTATTAATTCCCTCTGAGGCATAAGCTAAAGCATCTACTGTTATCTTAACATTTTCACTGTTATTTAGGGCTTTAGCTAATGCTGCTCTTTTTGAACAAATTATTTCAGCTTGAAAATCTATTTTTCTTTGGAGAGCATTCATGTCATCAGCAAACTTAGACTCATTTTCTTGAAAATGTACAAGTTGTTTTTCAACAACAGATATACCTCTTTTATGATTACCTAGGTTGGCTAATGCATCATATAACTGTTCTAGTTGATCATCAAATCTCTTTTTAAGATCTTCATAAGCTTTAAGAGCAGAGCATGATTCAGTACTTTTAATTATGGAATTTACCTCTGAATCAGAAAAGGCCATTAGAGCAGTCTCAGTGGCCACCAGTGCAGTATTTGTTGGTGCTTCCACTTCATCAGCCATGAAGCTCCAATCATAATTAACACCATCTATGGCTAGCATAGCCCTTGGCTCTTCAACAGTGACTTCTTTCTTCTTCTCTTGCCTATACCATGTGCTTCTATTGTCCTGCTTCCTTGGATTTCTACATTCTTTAGCAAAGTGTCCTAACCTGTGACAGTTGAAACACTCTACTTTCTTCTTATCAAACCCAGCCGTTTCATTACCATCAATGGTAATCTGCTTACCAGTTCTTTTCCAGAACTTCTTAGCCCTCATGCTAAGTAAAGCAACCTGCCATTTGATGTCCATCTCTTCCAAATCATTATCATCCAACTGATCAAGATCTTCATGAGTTAGAGGAGAACCACTAGTTTGACTAGACATGAATACATAGAATGCCGGATCTCCAAGTCCTGCAGCATTCTTTTGTGAACTAGTAGAAGGACCACCATAGATAGCAGTAGAAACACCTTCATCTTCATCTACCTCTTCTGATTTACTAATACTAGGAGATGACAAGAGTGCCACATTCCCAGAACTAGTACTATAGATTCCAGACTTTTTTAGACTTTGTTCAACAATTTTGAAAGTTGTTGAACAAATCATTGAGTTTCATGGTTTCTATGTCTGGTTTGTTCATCCAGACAACCACATGAGTATGGAACTCATCAGGTAGGCTTCTCAAAAACTTCATGTTGAGATCTTCCTTGGCTATCTCAACACCCAACACAACTAACTGACTGACAAGCTTATGTAATCTTGAGAACAGCTTATCAAGTGATTCATTGCTATTTGAACTAAAGTTTTCAAATCGTTGTTTTAGCAATGTCTTCTGTGTTTTCTTGGTAGTTTCATTATGACCAAACCATGCACAAATCTCTTCAAAAAGAGTTTTTTCATCTGGATACTTGCTAAAAGATAGCATTTGTTCACCAGGAATGGTCATAAGCAACAAATTTCTTGCCTTTTGATCATTCCTCTTCTGAATCTTTTCATCATTGTTAGCTGGTCCAGTATTCCTTTTTCTTTCAGTTTTGCCTTCAAGAATAATATCTGTATAACCTAGTATAAATGAATCACCATACAGAATGATATCCCAAAGAGCATAATCTTGAACCATGAAATATTGCTCAATTCTCAACCTCCATAACTCAAACTCATTCTGTTTGATCATGGGCAACTTTGCAGCAACATTTGTAGCAGTATCTTGTGCATCCATTTCTAAAGCTTCTTCTTCTAAATCAACTATATCAGCCTTGCTCTGATACCACTTGTTAGGATTCGATACACTATAAGGTGGTTAAACCTTTTGTACTTTGTGTATATGATATATTGAATGAATATGATTAAGTATGCGGAATCTACTTAATCACACTTAGAAGGTTATTATGGTTATGGAAATGGAACAGTTGTGTTTGTTATATGACAATGAACAACGAAAGCTTATCACCAAACGATTCAATATTATTAAGATAATAATACGAGTGATCTTGAGTTATCACTAGGGTTACAACCTTGAATCTTATGTTTCTATATCTTGTGATATTTGTTCTATGTTCTTGAGAGTTATTATCTAAACACTTAATAATTTTCACACTTTGTCACAAGACTAAGATCTTTCTTTTATAACACAAGAAAGATCTTTACAATATTGTCAAGTCTTATCGAACACTTGCTTTGAGAGTGTCAGTCATTAAGATACAACTTGTATCTATGTTTACAACTTGTTCTGTGAATATAACATTATGACTGATCACATGGGGTAAGATATTATCTACCGTATATTGTTGACTTTAATACACATAATATCTTTTCATACTTATCCGCTCAGCAGCAGAAAGTTAATCACCAGCAGCAATGTTAACTCTAGCAGCAGAATCATTCAGCAGCAGAATGTTAACACTAGCAGCAGAATCAGTCAGCAGCAGAATGTTAATGCCAGCAGCAGAAACCAAATGCTCTAGCAGCAGAATCATACTTAGAGTATTTCTTTGAGTAGAACCCGATATTAAGCTTCTTGAGTATTTAATTCCCAACACATGCCATACAAAATGGTATGGCAATTTCATGAGAGAGTAGTATTTCAAAGTTCCAAACCTTAAAAACAAATGCGATCGCACATATAGGAATACAAGTCCCGGGACCATTGCACAGAATCTGCATAAAGAGTATAAATGTCATCAGAACATTACAAGGAGAACAACTAGGAGAACAACTGAAGAAATAACATTAATTATGGTTAAGATAGTACCACTTGAGGTCTGATTTTCACCATGAGCCACAGAGCATGACCCATAGCAAGTAATGTTGTCCCAACAGATGTGATATATGATTGACCCACTTCACGGCTTCGGTAAATTTGCATAAATTGAGCAGAATCGGGCACCTGCAAACTTGTCTAGACAAGTAGGTATGTAACAGCTCGAGTTCAAAAACAAAAGAATAAAAAGGTATCATCATTCAAAGTAAATTAGACAAGCTTGATGACAGAAAGAAGCATGAAATGAAACTAGATACATGTCAGAGACTTGATGAGTGTGTAAATACTCATCATTTTATGCCCATTTTAGACCATAAAAATACTGAAAACACCCAAATAGACCATATTATACTGCAAATATCCTTGGTTTGTGTTTTTATGCGTTTCAGGTACAAAAGGATCGAAAACAGGGCAAAACAGGCAAAAACCGAACACAGGATTGGAAAAGTGTGAAAAGCCGGAGCTGGGAAAGGAATTTACGAGTTTGGACCGGGAAATTGCTCAGTGTCAAAAGTCAACCTTCATGATAGTCAAAATGTCAACAATGGTCCTTGGGATAATTTTCAGAAGTTGGCACATATGGTCCCTTAACATCAAAACAAATTCCAACATTAATCCCTAAACCCTAAAACCAAACCTATATCCTAAATCCCAAATAATTAACCCAACCTTAACTAACCAAAACCCACCAAATAAAACCCATTTACCAACCTAACCCTATCCTATCCCTTAACCCAAGCCCAAAAATAAACAAAAGCCCAACCAATAAACTTAACCCGTTTTTAGTTAAATCCCAAGGTTTGACTTCGGTCAATACCATCTTCCTTCCCTAACCCGCCAAAACCCACAAACCAGGATACCACCATCCTGACAACCAGACAACACGCCTCCCCCCTCATGCCTTTTTCACTGGCACACGCTCCCCCTATACTTAGCCCCTCCTATGTTACCATCTTCACGTGTGCACATTCCAGCTAAGATATCCACTTAGCTTTTTGGCGCCAAAACTGAAAAGGACGATTGGGATTGATTTTAACCAATCCAACGGCTGGGATTAAATCAGAGGATAGAGAAGAAGCTTTTGGATTGATATTTAAAGAAGATGAAGACCAGAAGAAAAGTTTGTCACAGTTTTTAGACCAATTTCATAGTGTAGATTTTTAGTTAAGTTTCATTGTCAATTTAATTTCAGTTAAATGTAATTTCATTTCAGTTTTATTCAATTTTTATAAGCATTGTACTCATTTTCAACTTTTAAGCAAATTCCACTTTTCAGTTAAATCAGTGTGTTCAAGTTATTGTTGTGCAAGTCCTTTTAAGCTTCCATTTCTGTTCAAATGAGCTTGTATAAGCTTATCTTAGCTTTAGAAATAGTTCACTTGTTTTAATTCAATGTTAAGTTCAATTTTCCAAAAAAAGTTAACTGATTTGGTCAATAAGTAATTTGAAGAATAAGCTGACTTGATCAGCTTATTTGGGTGCTTTCTGGCTTATTGGATAAGCCTGGGTTGTGATTAGCTCTTGGTTCATTCATGTTTTAGCTGAAAACAGTTGTGACTACCAATTTTCACTTTTTAGCTTATTTTATGCTTAATTCAGTTCAGCTTATGTTACTGCTTATTTGTCTGTATTTTTCTGTTTCTTAGATCATTAATAACTTAGATAATCAAAGTATAGAGTAAAATATGGCTTAATTTGTAGGGTTCTAGTTTAATTTTGCAATTTAGTCTCATAAAGTGGTGTTTGGAATTAGTAGATTCTGAGTGTTCAAGAGCTCTACACTGTTCATTTGTCATTTACTTAACTTTGATTGAGATTAATTAAGGTTAGTTAAGTTGATAGTACTAAGTGTTAATTTGTTTTAGGGGATTTTAAGGGTACTTGATAATTAGTGCAAATTTTTAGAACCTAGATTGCCCTGATCAGCCACAATAAGCTGAGCTTATTTTTGGTAGAAATTTTGGCAAAGTTAGGTGTATCTAGGTTAGTTAAGTGAGGTTGTAAGAATTGGGACCATTTTATTGAGTTTTGCAAAAGTTAAAGCCCAAAAACAAATACTGCTGCATCAGTGTAGTTGTGCAGACCTGCACTCAGTTTTTGTTCCT
This sequence comes from Artemisia tridentata subsp. tridentata, assembly GCA_021014915.2. Lineage (NCBI taxonomy): Eukaryota > Viridiplantae > Streptophyta > Magnoliopsida > Asterales > Asteraceae > Artemisia > Artemisia tridentata. The sequence continues at coordinate 152,588,560 of CP139509.1, forward strand.
CTGGCATCTGATCTAGGGCAAATTTGGGTGAGCAATTGATGTTAAAAATTAGGCATTTTTGGTTTGTAGTTAGCCAGTAGTACTAGGTAGCTTTTGCCCCCTTTAGTTTTCATTTTCCAGCTTATTTGAAGTGCTTATTTGATCTGCAAGTAGGGGTGTTTTACTGCTTTTTCTGTCTTATTATTGAACCTGTGCAACAGCTTTTCTGCTTATTTCATAGTGCTTATTTATGATTTTTCTGTTGTTTTAAGTCTCAATTAGTGTATTAATCAGTTTCTGAGCCTTTTGTAATTTTTGGTAACCTTTAGCTTATTTTTAGCTTATTTGTAAACTGCTTAACTGTTCCATTCTGCTTATTAGGGTTTAGATAGCTCTCATTTCATTTTTCCTAGCTTCCTGATATAATTTTAGATTTTTCTGGAAATTTTCATATTTTTCCAAAGTCATTTGCTATTTTTAATCCTTTTTATTAGTTTTTAATAGTTTTTAATTCATAGAAAATAAAATAAAAGTCAGAAAAATGTAATTCTTTTTTATAAAATTTTCTTTTATCATTTAGGATGTAGGAAAAATAATTTTGTACCCGTAGAGCTTACATTTCATCGTTTTGACGTTTTTAGATTCGTTCTTAGTTCCCGTTTTCTATAATTCGCGTTTTTAATTACGTTTGCTTTTCTTAAATTGTTTTTCTTGCTTTTTAAATCATTTTTAGTTAATGTTCACATATCTTAGCTTAGAAACCCAAAATCACATCTTTTCCACCATTCAGCACACGCAATCACAATTCGAGATCACAAATTCCATTCACGCCTTCGTTGGGGATAACGACCCGGGAATACAACTTCCATTGTATTTCTTTGGAAAAAAAATATATGACTTGATCACAGCCGATTAAATTTTGGTGCCGCTGCCGGGGAGGGCTGACGCGAATTTTGAATTCTCGTTTATCGTTGCGTGTTTTGAATCTTCGTAAATATTTTCTCATTAAAAAAAAAACCCAAAAAGATTTTCATTTCAAAATTTATTTTCCCTTTATATTTTTCAAAATGTTTCTAAAAAACCAAAAATATTCTTCGTATCCCTCTTATCCGTTTAATTTTTTTTCTCACCCTCTATCTGTTTAATTCTTTTTATGTCTTCATCTTACAGCTATGGTTGTGAATGGTGTGGGGGACCTCTAAATGGTGGAAATTGTCCCGGTTGTAGCATTGTAAATTCGGGAAACGGGTTTGTCTATGACCAAAATCCCTACAATGAAACACCCGACCTTTTCAACCAACCCCCACAACATCATATGGAGACATACTTGTGTGAATTTTGTGGAGGTTGTCCTCATCCGGGATATGATTGTCGAACGGGAGACGTGCTTGTCTATGAGCAGAACCCTTATAACAATCAGACACCATCCGGATTTGACACATCTTCATATTATTCACCGCCACAACAGTTTTACTGTTTTGAATACTGTAGAGATCCGCACTATAATTCCGATTGTCAAACAAGGACCCCGCTTGTCTATGAGCATGGTCCTTGTAACAATTATGATTATTCGTATCATGACCAACCTCAACAGTATCAACCAATTCAAACGCAGCCTCAGCCATTTCCTCAAGAATCATTCCAAGAAATTCATAATATTAGGAATGATCTTCTGAATTCTGCTTTCAAAGATGTATTCCAAAAACTTCATGATGTGAGGAATGCATTTAATGCTTGGGCTGCTAAACAGACCAAAGAAGATCGTCATGGTGAATCTATGGAAGATTTACTCGCCATTGAACGTGCAACACATAACCGTTTCTTATTTAATCAGGCGTGCATGCTCGATGACGAAGATGACGACGACGAGGAGAGTACTATTCCTTTGAGTGATATTATTTCTCAACTCCCTCAGTCTATTGCAATCACGTCCATCCTTCCCTCTCAGTCTAAACCCGAGGACTCTCGTATTATGGGGGATGAGCATCTTAGCACTATTCCTGAAAAGGAATCGGACGAATTCATAAAGTCTAGTGCTGAGAACCTTATCCCAATCCCAAGTGAGTCTGAGGATATATCGGACAGTGAATGTGATTTTTCTATCTGTAGTGATCATCCTCTTGACACTACTGATGATTTTTCCGGGACGTTTTCTAACCCTCTTTTCAATTTCAAATATGATTTTTCCTCTAGTGATGACGAATCACTTTCTGATGAGGAAGTTCAAAATGAAAATCTCAAAGTCTATTCAAATTCTCTTTTTGAATTTGATGATGAGTACTTTTCTAGCAATAATCCTCTCTTTGATGAAGAGTTAGAGAACGATGAGGTCAAGGACTCTATCACTCATAAACTTGATGATATGACCTCAGTTCTTAATCCCGATATTCTTCCTTCTCCGACATATGTGACGTTGCCCTTTGAGGATCGCCATTATATTGATTTCACATATGTCGTTCGAGTTTTTCTACCTTTTGCCATTATATTGATTTCACATATGTCGTTCGAGTTTTTCTACCTTTCTTCTCCTATAAGGTAGATTGTCCTCTCATTCTCTCGTTCGGGAATGAGGACAAAGTTTTTGACCCCGACATCTCCATTCTTTTGAGCCGGATGTATCTCATCGGAGTGGAACTTTCAAGTACTTCAATGTTTATCCAAACATCTTGAATGAAAGTCCGATGGAGATTTTCTTTTCCACATGCTTCCCCAAGAACAAATGAATTCGGGGTCGAGTCAAGCTAGTGACTCGGTGAACAAAAACATTAGCATTGCATGGGTAAACGCCCATGTTTCTGACTTCTTTCTATTTTCTGACACTAAGTGTGGGGGGATTCCTCTACTGTGCTCTGTTTGTGTGTTGTTTGCCCTTGTTTGCAGGTTTCCCTTGGATTGTGTTGATTGTCGCGCCTGTTTTCAATCCAGCCGCCCAATATCCTATCCTTTTGCTAACGATTATCTAGGGATATCTTTTCAACATTTTTTGTGAAAAATGGAGATTTCTATTCCACACTTGGCTATTAGTATTACCTTTTTACGTTCTAAGTGTCGGCATAATATCCGGTACTTTGAATATTGAGGGCAATATTCAATTCTAAGTGTGGGGGGGAATTCTCGCGAATTTTGTCACATATGTACCTTCTAGTGCCCTAGTACCCCCGTTTTGACCAAAATTTTAAAATTTTTGTCGTTTTTAAATAAAAAATTGTGTTATGTTTAGTCTTGATTAGGTTAGAACAAATTGAATCCCGACTCTGCCAGAGTGTTGATCTGGCTGCTTCCTTAACTTTTAGACTAAGGTTTTACGATGTGTGCAAATGAAAATGCTAAGCGTAGAATAGTTGGTTTTCTTTAGAGCTTATACAAGTAATCTATGGCTTTTCCTCCCAGAAGATAACTAATCGGATTAAATACGTGCTGTTTTCAAACGTTTGAACGTTAAAATCATGTTGTTATGAAAAACAAATTTTTATACAATTTTGATATAGAGCCCGAGTTCAACTTTTTATTTTAATTTTTGAGAAAGCATATATGTAAATATATATATAAGTTTAAAAAAAAAATAAATAAAAAAATGATGAAAAAGAAAAATAAGAAAATGGAATGATATTGCAAAATGCAAAAATAGAATGATATTGCAAAATGCAATAAGTTTTGATGTTGTGAAAATAAAGATGTGTATGTTAATAAATATGGTAAATTTGCTTTCTCTTAAATTTAAATCGGAAGTTGAACTTGGATTCGTCAATTTTGTATAAAGGTTAAACGGTAATTTAGTAGATTGTTGATTTCAAAGACCCGAAAGCTCCGGTATTATTCTCTGTGAGGTGTCAAAAGCCTGGTCACCTAAAACCAACTGGTTTGGGATGTGCCGAGAAGAAAGCCGTTACATGGAGTGATCTCGTTTTTGAGTCTCTAATCTCTAAATGATCGTTTGTTGTTATCTATTTAAGTATTTAATACTAGCGTAGTGGGAATATCCAAAATCTTTGAAATCGAAATCCCGCTGATTCCGGTACTATTCTCTGTGGGGTGTCAAAAGCCTGGTCACCTAAAACCAACTGGTTTGGGATGTGCCGAGAAGAAAGCCGCTACATGGAAAAGGCCCTTTTGATCCTTAGATTTTCGAGGTTCCCGGTAAATTAGTATTTGACTTAAACGAATAACAACCATAATAAATATTGATTTTTGCAGTCAAAAATTTGAAAATAAGCACAATCACCTAAATTGAATAAATTGTGGGAGTGAAAAGTTAAGTTTCGGCTTACATAGAGTATTAGTATAAGTAGTGTTAGCATTTTACAAAAACATTTGCGCAATAAGTTTAAGCTTAGTTGGGAGTATAAAAAAGAGGATGACGATCACAATTCCCTGGAGACACCCATTTTGTGTGAATCCCGTTCCATGATACCATTTTTGAAAATCAAGCATGTTGTTTATTTTTGTTTTAGTTTAAATTTCTCATTGAATAAAAAGTCGAAACGGGGTATACTTGATTCCTTTCATTACTTCATATGATTGGATTGCTAGGGACTAGCAATAGTTTAGTGTGGGGGATTGATGAGTGTGTAAATACTCATCATTTTATGCCCATTTTAGACCATAAAAATACTGAAAACACCCAAATAGACCATATTATACTGCAAATATCCTTGGTTTGTGTTTTTATGCGTTTCAGGTACAAAAGGATCGAAAACAGGGCAAAACAGGCAAAAACCGAGCACAGGATTGGAAAAGTGTGAAAAGCCGGAGCCGGGAAAGGAATTTACGAGTTTGGACCGGGAAATTGCTCAGTGTCAAAAGTCAACCTTCATGATAGTCAAAATGTCAACAATGGTCCTTGGGATAATTTTCAGAAGTTGGCACATATGGTCCCTTAACATCAAAACAAATTCCAACATTAATCCCTAAACCCTAAAACCAAACCTATATCCTAAATCCCAAATAATTAACCCAACCTTAACTAACCAAAACCCACCAAATAAAACCCATTTACCAACCTAACCCTATCCTATCCCTTAACCCAAGCCCAAAAATAAACAAAAGCCCAACCAATAAACTTAACCCGTTTTTAGTTAAATCCCAAGGTTTGACTTCGGTCAATACCATCTTCCTTCCCTAACCCGCCAAAACCCACAAACCAGGATACCACCATCCTGACAACCAGACAACACGCCTCCCCCCTCATGCCTTTTTCACTGGCACACTGATGCGTGGGTTTTGCAACCTTACAACAGGTTTTACCTCTCGAGGGATCTCAAGAGGCTTACAACCCCACCAGGCAGTGTACCTGACCGATGTAGTATAGTGTAGTGGTAAGTACGGGGGATTGATCGTTCTCCACAGGGAATAGTGTTCGTTAGGTATGAAAAGCTACTCTAATAGGTCTAAGGGTTGAGGAAGATTCTTTTTATGTTTTTATATATTTTTTATGAAAGCAAGTAAAATCTCGGGTTTTGAAGGAGTGGGCGGAATTAGTTGCTAGTCAACTAACCCAAATTACTACAAATGCAAATAAAATAAAATAACAAAAATGAAAAGTGGTGAGAAACTTATGTGTGGAGAAATGTGTTTACTTAGATTTCCTTACTCCCTAACTATCTTTTACCGGTTAATTAGTGTGTATTAGTCGCGTGGATGACGGGTGTATTCCTTAATACCATTCGTGGGGTGGCGTACTTACTTCCCCAAACTCTACAAGCTCCTACTTCACTCCTATGTCGAGCCGGCTAGGAAGCTCCTAACATGGGATCACTAGAATTCGCTTGTGCATTAAATACAACCATAAAAACCTTTAGTACGCGTTTGGTTCATGTTTCTTAAGACGTTCAAGCAAGTTACCGAATAGGAAGTTAGCCAGTTTTCTTAAGCCTAACATAGATAAACAATCATCCAATACAACTAACAACACACTAACAACCAATAATCAATAGCTAGGTTTCATTAGATCTAAGCAAACACAAGATAAAATTAGCCTAACATGTTAAACAAAAGACAAGCATAAGATAGAATCAAACAACACATAGACATATTGAATGATTAATTGATAACTTATCTTTCAATGAAACATGGAAGATCTCAAGGCAAGAAGCCCTGAAAAAGTAGCTAAAATCGTCTTAGGGTTTTATCCCAAAATTCCACACACTAAGCTCTCCTTAATGACAAAAAATTAGAAAACTATATATAGACTTTGACATCTGACGGCGTCACCTTATGTATTGTGACGCCGTCACCTCGCCGCTTTTAGGGTTCCCGGGTGACCTTCTTGACGCCGTCCCTCTTTAGCTCTTCAAAAATCCATTCTGGCTTATCAAGGCTTGACGCCGTCGGACCTATAACGTGACGCCGTCCCCTTATGATTTAAGCCGTGACGCCCTTGATTTAGTTAAAGCGTGACGCCGTCAGAATTCTCATGCAAACTCACTGGCCCGTCATGAGTAAATTTCACATCCAACTTTTCTTGCCAAAGCATGACGCCGTCTGGAGTTAATGTTGACGCCGTCAAAGGTGACTTTCAGCACAATATTGAGACTTTGCCGTTTTCTTCACTTTTATGCTCCAAAAACGTCCAAAATGCCTCCTTTTCCAGATTTCTCCTCAAAAGTACCTAAAATGACAAAAGGAACGATTTAGGGCAATATTTGATCAAATAAATACGATTTAAGGCTTAAATGACCCCTTAAAAGCGGTACACTTTTCGCCTCATCAAATACCCTTACACTTGAGATTTGCTTGTCCTCAAGCAAATGCGCTTTTATTCTAATCAAAATACAAGTTAGGGGTCATTTAATGCAAACATAAAAGTAATTACAACAAATAATCGTTCCACTTCAATCATAATAAGCACGGAGATTACATACTAGCACCTCACAAGTAGTGTTTAGATACTCACATCTCTCAAGTGTCATCAAAATAAATCTCATAAATGAAAACGGAAAATATCTCTCACTACCTGTCATAGCAAATAGATTACCATAGGCTTGGGAAAGGATCGAAAACCTCCTCCACTAGGCGTAAGCACCTAAGATAAACTATCAAAGAGGGCTTTTAAATGGGTTATAATGTTAGGTGTAGGGAAAAGGAAAACACGGTTTTGTTGGATACGGGATATTTTACTGGTGGCGAGTTAAAGATCTTGATCAATTACATGTACTATACAATGTTGCTAAGCCAAGACTAGACTCGATCTTAATGCTAGAAACAAAATAACATAATAACAAAAAAACATAAAACAAACATAAAATGAAACGGGATGGTAGTCCGTATGTTTTTTCTATTTTTCTTTTTCTCATTTTTTTGTATTTTTCTTGATTTTTTCGATTTTTTTTTTTTTTTTTTTTTTTTTTTTTTTTTTTTTTTTTTTTTTTTTTTTTTTACATACACTTTTACCCTACCATCCAAAATAATACATCAAAGGGGCGTTGCATCCCCTTACACTTGAACTTTTACATAACTTTACAAATAACTATTCTAATGACTCGAATTAAGATAATTGAAAAACTTGGAGTACTTTTAAAATATTTAGCACATATGGGGGTAATAAATGATGTTCTTCCCCATTACTCCATTACACTAGTACTTTACCCATGAGTCCCAATCGTCCCAAAACAATATGTACAAGGATATGACTCGACTTAGCAACCATGTAATCAATTAGATAATTAACTTGGGTTTAAACAAATGTTGTCACAATAATGCACTAAAAATGAGTGCATACAAGGTAGGCTAAGGCGATTTGGGTGTACATTTAAGTGGGGTGTAACAAATTCTTCCTTTAAGTAAAATGCTTAAAGGTCGAAACGAAAAGACAGGCTCTGAGGGGTGTACTAGGGGTATCGTGTACTAAAAATGAGTACAACGCAAAGGGTGTGGGAGAATTACTTGACCAATGTAGCCAACGTAATTATAACAAAAACACAGGTGTAAAACATGGGTTAATCCTAATGCCTCTTATCATGTAGTAAATCTAACTACACGAATGTAGTCTCACTTGTGGCCTTGGAATGGTCCTAACGCAAGTTCTAGAATCTAAGTGCTACCGGTACACACATCATAGCATAAATGCTTTTCCTACCAATTCTAGGGGCGAACCTCACATATTTGGGGGTGGAAAATTTTTTTGTGGTACGGTTTTTGTGCTAGTCATATAACTCCTATCCGTGAGACGCTCATTAAGATCAAAGTTTTACTCCTATATGTTGTAAAAAATTTTAAATTTGGCACTAAAATTACCTTAACAAGTATTTCTCTCAGTTTTATTACACATCTACTATTAAACAAACAAAAATCAAGCGCAATTGTATTCTCAAAAATCGAACTTTTACCCTCCCCTTACACTTAAGATGAACATTGTCCCCAATGTTCAAATAACAAGATGTAAAAGCATAAAGTAAAAGAATGAAATCAAATACTCCCCTGATTCGCTCGTTGGATAATGAAATTACACGGTTAAATCTTCCTCCAAAGAGAGTGTTGAAGCTCCATGACTAATGCATCGCCATAAGCTTGATTCAAAACATTTCCTTGTCCAAAATAACCTGTTGAACCTGAGAAAACAAACACGAAAACCTACATAACATCGGCGGGATAAAATCTATATATAAGGATATAATGCTTGTGGAATGATAACTTTGCAGATTCCTGGAGATTATAAGTTGGAGATTTTAATAAAAACTTTTTATGAAAACAAAATTCTCAAAAATTTCTGGAAATTAAATCTGACGCCGTCAGGTTATAACCCCTGACGCCGTCAGAAATGACCTGACAAAAATTTTCGTTTTAAGTTTCCGGAAAATTTCTGGAAAAACCTTTACCTTACTTCCTGGAAATCCTGCAAAACATCATTATGACTCGATACAAGCATTTGACTCAAACAAATACGAATATGTATGTTAATTTATTATTATTACGATTCATGTTAATTTGTGTTCTAATAAACCGATTTAGATTTCCCTTACACTTATCTTTTGCAAAATACCTTTATATGTAGTTAAGACGAAGTTAAAAACAAAATAAAGCATTTTCACAAATTAGTTTTTGAACATGAATCAATAAGAATAAAAATTAAACACACATACGGAAACAAATAAAAACAAACAAACAAATAAATAAACACACAAAGCAAATAAAACAAATAAAGATTGGGTTGCCTCCCAAGAAGCGCTTTTCTTTATTAACGAGTCTTGTAGCTAGACTCAAAGTCACGCTACCCTATGTAAGTAAGCTCGTCATCAAGGACGTCTTTAGGGTTAAGCTTGGATTGAAGTTTCCTATTGGTCCGCTCAGTACGATATGTCTTTTCAAACTTCTCTCCATCCGGGTCATACAATGTCATCTTGATATGCCATGACCCATCTCCATCATTGGGTGGTTTATCCCAATTCCACTTATGATCATCTTCCTCACAAATCCACTTATTCATTCCTAGGTTAATTGGCAAAACTCCTAGGAAATCAATCATCCTTCTAAAAACTAGAGGGTCTTCAAATGGATCCAATTCGGTGTCCCTAGCCAAGAGCTGCTCTACCGAATGCGTTCGGTTAACAAAGTCCTCTTCTAGGTAAAATGGGCGTTGGGGTCCTATGAAGTCTCTATCTATCCAAGGTCCATATCTAGATGGTCTCCTATTTGATTCTAGCCAATGTGGTGTTGGTTCCTCACTAGTATCATAGGCGTGTTTCTTAACATCATAGACTGACCAAGTATCTCCTTCTCCTACCGCTATCTTAGATTCCTTACAATCAATCATAGCACTAGCGGTCGCCAAAAATCCTCTACCTATCAACAAGGGGCATGTAGGGTCGCTAACCATATCAAGGACGTGGAAATCGGCTAAAATGGTTAGCTTTCCAATGTGTACTAACACGTCCTTAACTACTCCAACCGGGTAAGCAACACTTCCATCCGCTAAGCCTATTATCACCTCGGTTTCTTCAAGTTTTCCAAGTTTTAAAGAGGTGTAGAGAGGTAACGGAAGTAGGTTAAGGCTTGATCCAAGATCGGCTAATGTGTCATAAGCCTCCGAATTACCGATCTTGCAAGGTAGCACAAATAAGCCCGGATCATCTAACTTCTTAGGTAGCTTGTTTTGAACAAAGGCGGTCCCTTTTTCGCCTAACTTGAGCTTCTTCTCATCCAACCCATCAACAACCGGACTTTCAAGGTGGAGCTCCTTGAATTCATCGTCAAGGTTTTGAGTGGGAGGTGTTTCAACTATGTTGTTGACCAATTTGGATGTCATAACTTCTTGGTCACTTGGAATGATTTGGGTTTGTTTGAAACACGTGCTCATGGAATTGACCGAATAATATTGTGGACAAGAACTAGGGGACGAAACCGATGAAATAGCGTTGACGTTTAGTTTCGGGTTCTTGACCGTGTTGCTAGGGAGTGCTCCCATTTCTCGGTCATTGAGGGCTTTCAACAAGGTGTCAATCTTGTCGGTCATCTCGCTTTGTTTTTGTTTGAAATCGGCTTCAAACTTGGCTAAACGAACTTCTTGAGATGCCATAAATTGAGACATCAATCCTTCAAAGTTATTGGTACTACCATTGCCGGAAGGATTGTTGTTGAAAGTACGGTTCGAGTTGGAACCGCTTGATTGGAAACGATTAGGTGGGTTGGAAGAATTGGGTTGTTGTGTGTTTTGGTTTTGTTTCCACCTAAGGTTCGGGTGATTTTTCCATGAGGGGTTATATGAATCACCGTAGGGGTTTGGCTCGGGTTTGAAAGTGTACCACTTATCTCCCGCTCCGTCGGTACGCGAGGATGCGTAGTCCGCAAAAGCTTGTTCGGGGAGTTCCATGCAATCACGAGTGTCGTGGGGACCACTACATAATTCACATGAAGAAGTGATTTTGTTCACTTGGCTTGAAGGTTTAGGAGCCTCGTAGGATTTCATGAGAAACTTGACTTGGTCTTCAAGTTCTATGATCCTACGGTCGGAAGTGCTTGAATTGTTCAAAGGCAAAGATATTGCCTTGACCGTTTTATTCAAATCACGGGGATCACTCCAACTTTCGTTGTCATAAAGAGCAAGATCCTCTAGGAGAGCCCATGATTGTTCCGCACTTAGATCACGTAGCTTGCCACCGGCCGCTTGGTCAATGGTTTGCCTCGTGGAGAGATTGATATGGTCATAGAAGATTTGGACTTGGAGCCAAAGTTCTATGCCATGGTGAGGGACTTTTTGGAGTAAGTCCTTGAATCGAGTCCATGCCTCGTAGAGAGTTTCGCCTTGACGTTGTTGGAACATCAAGATATCATTCCTTAGCTTGGTAGTTCTTCCCGGTGGGAAAAACTGAGCAAGGAAACGAGTGGTGAGATCATCCCAAGAGGTGATGGATCCTGCGGGTTGACGTTCTAGCCACTGACTAGCTTGGTCCCGCAGAGAGAATTGGAAGAGACGCAATCGGGTCGTCTCTCGAGTGGCAACATCAAGGTCTATAGAATCAACGATTTTAAGAAAGTCCTTGAGATGTTGATTAGGATCTTCAGAACGAAGTCCATGGAATGCGCATCCGCTTTGCACCAACCGGATGGTGTCGGATCGCAAGGGTGTGATATTGGCTCCTTGAGTGAGCTCAATGGTGTTTCGATAGCCGTGGTGGCTAGGACGGGAATACTCTCCTAAAGTACGGGCTCTAGGAGGTGGTGGTGGTTGTTGTGGTGGTGGGTTGTGGGGGTTAAGGATATTACCATCTTCCATGATGTCGGACGGTAATGGTTACGAACAAAGACACGAAGAAAATAGATAGACTAAAGAAAACCTAGAAAAATAAAATAAAAATCTCACTAGAAAGGAATCTAGTGAGTAGACCTAATAGAAATAAAAATTCAACCTAAACAATAACTATTCCCCGGCAGCGGCGCCAAAAACTTGATGCGTGGGTTTTGCAACCTTACAACAGGTTTTACCTCTCGAGGGATCTCAAGAGGCTTACAACCCCACCAGGCAGTGTACCTGACCGATGTAGTATAGTGTAGTGGTAAGTACGGGGGATTGATCGTTCTCCACAGGGAATAGTGTTCGTTAGGTATGAAAGGCTACTCTAATAGGTCTAAGGGTTGAGGAAGATTCTTTTTATGTTTTTATATATTTTTTATGAAAGCAAGTAAAATCTCGGGTTTTGAAGGAGTGGGCGGAATTAGTTGCTAGTCAACTAACCCAAATTACTACAAATGCAAATAAAATAAAATAACAAAAATGAAAAGTGGTGAGAAACTTATGTGTGGAGAAATGTGTTTACTTAGATTTCCTTACTCCCTAACTATCTTTTACCGGTTAATTAGTGTGTATTAGTCGCGTGGATGACGGGTGTATTCCTTAATACCATTCGTGGGGTGGCGTACTTACTTCCCCAAACTCTACAAGCTCCTACTTCACTCCTATGTCGAGCCGGCTAGGAAGCTCCTAACATGGGATCACTAGAATTCGCTTGTGCATTAAATACAACCATAAAAACCTTTAGTACGCGTTTGGTTCATGTTTCTTAAGACGTTCAAGCAAGTTACCGAATAGGAAGTTAGCCAGTTTTCTTAAGCCTAACATAGATAAACAATCATCCAATACAACTAACAACACACTAACAACCAATAATCAATAGCTAGGTTTCATTAGATCTAAGCAAACACAAGATAAAATTAGCCTAACATGTTAAACAAAAGACAAGCATAAGATAGAATCAAACAACACATAGACATATTGAATGATTAATTGATAACTTATCTTTCAATGAAACATGGAAGATCTCAAGGCAAGAAGCCCTGAAAAAGTAGCTAAAATCGTCTTAGGGTTTTATCCCAAAATTCCACACACTAAGCTCTCCTTAATGACAAAAAATTAGAAAACTATATATAGACTTTGACATCTGACGGCGTCACCTTATGTATTGTGACGCCGTCACCTCGCCGCTTTTAGGGTTCCCGGGTGACCTTCTTGACGCCGTCCCTCTTTAGCTCTTCAAAAATCCATTCTGGCTTATCAAGGCTTGACGCCGTCGGACCTATAACGTGACGCCGTCCCCTTATGATTTAAGCCGTGACGCCCTTGATTTAGTTAAAGCGTGACGCCGTCAGAATTCTCATGCAAACTCACTGGCCCGTCATGAGTAAATTTCACATCCAACTTTTCTTGCCAAAGCATGACGCCGTCTGGAGTTAATGTTGACGCCGTCAAAGGTGACTTTCAGCACAATATTGAGACTTTGCCGTTTTCTTCACTTTTATGCTCCAAAAACGTCCAAAATGCCTCCTTTTCCAGATTTCTCCTCAAAAGTACCTAAAATGACAAAAGGAACGATTTAGGGCAATATTTGATCAAATAAATACGATTTAAGGCTTAAATGACCCCTTAAAAGCGGTACACTTTTCGCCTCATCACACACGCTCCCCCTATACTTAGCCCCCACATGTTACCATCTTCACGTGTGCACATTCCAGCTAAGATATCCACTTAGCTTTTTGGCGCCAAAACTGAAAAGGACGATTGGGATTGATTTTAACCAATCCAACGGCTGGGATTAAATCAGAGGATAGAGAAGAAGCTTTTGGATTGATATTTAAAGAAGATGAAGACCAGAAGAAAAGTTTGTCACAGTTTTTAGACCAATTTCGTAGTGTAGATTTTTAGTTAAGTTTCATTGTCAATTTAATTTCAGTTAAATGTAATTTCATTTCAGTTTTATTCAATTTTTATAAGCATTGTACTCATTTTCAACTTTTAAGCAAATTCCACTTTTCAGTTAAATCAGTGTGTTCAAGTTATTGTTGTGCAAGTCCTTTTAAGCTTCCATTTCTGTTCAAATAAGCTTGTATAAGCTTATCTTAGCTTTAGAAATAGTTCACTTGTTTTAATTCAATGTTAAGTTCAATTTTCCAAAAAAAGTCAACTGAAGTCAACTGATTTGGTCAATAAGCAATTTGAAGAATAAGCTGACTTGATCAGATTATTTGGGTGCTTTCTGGCTTATTGGATAAGCCTGGGTTGTGATTAGCTCTTGGTTCATTCATGTTTCAGCTGAAAACAGTTGTGAGTACCAATTTTCACTTTTTAGCTTATTTTATGCTTAATTCAGTTCAGCTTATGTTACTGCTTATTTGTCTGTATTTTTCTGTTTCTTAGATCATTAATAACTTAGATAATCAAAGTATAGAGTAAAATATGGCTTAATTTGTAGGGTTCTAGTTTAATTTTGCAATTTAGTCTCATAAAGTGGTGTTTGGAATTAGTAGATTCTGAGTGTTCAAGAGCTCTACACTGTTCATTTGTCATTTACATAACTTTGATTGAGATTAATTAAGGTTATTTAAGTTGATTGTTCTAAGTGTTAATCTGTTTTAGGGGATTTTAAGGGTACTTGATAATTAGTGCAAATTTTTAGAACCTAGACTGCCCTGATCAGCCACAATAAGCTGAGCTTATTTTTGGTAGAAATTTTGGCAAAGTTAGGTGTGTCTAGGTTAGTTAAGTGAGGTTGTAAGAATTGGGACCATTTTATTGAGTTTTGCAAAAGTTAAAGCCCAAAAACAAATACTGCTGCATCAGTGTAGTTGTGCAGACCTGCACTCAGTTTTTGTTCCTCTGGCATCTGATCTAGGGCAAATTTGGGTGAGCAATTGATGTTAAAAATTAGGCATTTTTGGTTTGTAGTTAGCCAGTAGTACTAGGTAGCTTTTGCCCCCTTTAGTTTTCATTTTCTAGCTTATTTGAAGTGCTTATTTGATCTGCAAGTAGGGGTGTTTTACTGCTTTTTTTGTCTTATTATTGAACCTGTGCAGCAGCTTTTCTGCTTATTTCATAGTGCTTATTTATGATTTTTTTGTTGTTTTAAGTCTCATTTAGTGTATTAATCAGTTTCTGAGCCTTTGGTAATTTTTGGTAACCTTTAGCTTATTTTTAGCTTATTTGTAAACTGCTTATTTGTTCCATTCTACTTATTAGGGTTTAGATAGCTCTCATTTCATTTTTCCTAGCTTCCTGATATAATTTTAGATTTTTCTGGAAATTTTCATATTTTTCCAAAGTCATTTGCTATTTTTAATCCTTTTTATTAGTTTCTAATAGTTTTTAATTCATAGAAAATAAAATAAAAGTCAGAAAAATGTAATTCTTTTTTATAAAATTTTCTTTTATCATTTAGGATGTAGAAAAAATAATTTTGTACCCGTAGAGCTTACATTTCATCATTTTGACGTTTTTAGATTCGTTCTTAGTTCCCGTTTTCTATAATTCGCGTTTTTAATTACGTTTGCTTTTCTTAAATTGTTTTTCTTGCTTTTTAAATCGTTTTTAGTTAATGTTCACATATCTTAGCTTAGAAACCCAAAATCACATCTTTTCCACCATTTACCACACGCAATCACAATTCGAGATCACAAATTCCATTCACGCCTTCGTTGGGGATAACGACCCGGGAATACAACTTCCATTGTATTTCTTTGAAAAAAATATATGACTTGATCACAGCTGATCAGAACTCAAAAGCAATGAACCACATTACCTACGAGAATTTGCGACATCTAGTAAAGGAAATATGCTTTAGGGTTCTTAATGTACATTATCAATTTATCATATTGGTAATAAGTGAAGGCCATGAAATCTAGTTACTTTGCATGATCATGGTAGCTTTGATGGGTTATGGTAGCTCTATTTTGACAGCTTACACTCAATTTCTCCCCCAGTTTTAGCTTTTAATTGCAAAAAAAAAAATGCATCCCTAAAAATCTCTTACAGATCCATATTTGAGATTACAAAACTCAGAATGCCTTTGGAAAGCCAGAACCTTCCTTTGCAACTGAGTAAACATGAAATTCATAGTATGTTTCATGTGATTACAGAAATAACAAGAATGAAGCTTGACGTCAGATCCATGTCAGTTTAAATCTCAACTGACAAAACATAACACTCAAAGTAACTTTCTTGTAATCTCCCCATGACCCTCTTTAGCTAAGTCATTGAGTTTTTCTGCGTTTAGGCTCTAACCGGAAATTTACTATTGGTTACAGAGAATGCACGCAAGATTTGCATTTGCCAGTACTTCCGCAAGAAAAGTTTTTGACTAATTTCCCCGCTCTGTCCTCAAATGAGTCTGTTTACGGTTTATTTGCCACATAAAAAGGGGTCCTATTTCAATATTTAACCTAGATTAAACTTTGATGTTAAACTACCATAATTTCTTGATTTGGCTAATCAATGGCAGTTTTCAATTATATATTACTGTATCAAATTCCAAAGTGGGAATTTTTTGGGCGGGAGGGAAAAGGAAGATTTCCATGGAGTTTTGGAGGTATGAGCCGATATAATCTATGATACTACTGAATTTAGCAAGTTAGCAGATGACATTGTGAATAATGGAAGATGCTATACATAATGTTTCGTTTAACTTTCATCATCAAAAATAAATTATACAGCTTGAATTTTCAGGATAAATCAAACATTTCCAGAACCAAATGTGACATAAATCTGGTCAAGTACCACGCCACCAGCATATTAAAGAGTGTATGTGATGGACCCACGAATTTAGAGCTTCAAAATTAATCAAAATGTGTGTTTGAAATCACACCTGAACCCAAAACAACAAGGGTACTCAAATGCTTCTGAGAGGTCTTACGGATAGGCTTGCTACTCTGATATATAACATACAGAACCCGTACCATGAGTAGTGTGATAGTAATAGTGACAACGAGAATAACCGAGAAAAACTCCACCATTTTCTAACAGACAACCAGCTATAAATATGTGTTTCAAGTGCACCCGTAACTAACCTGCATCAGATTAGTAGATAAATAAATATCAGCGCATGTGCTCGAATCAAGGCTTCATAAATCATAATCACCAAAAAAAAAAAAAAAAAAAAAAAAAAAAAGACGGCGATGCTTAATTGCTTATATAATAACCCCTTTCACTCAAAAACTCGTCCTGCGGTGTCAAAACAATTCTTTCTATCCTGCATCTGATAAACTGATACGGATCTTATGTACTTAACACAAAATCTTCCACTACATCACACTTTATATCAATTCAGCCAAAGATAATAACTATGCATAAACCAAAAGTCAATTGCATCTGAAACGTACCATATTTTAAATCAATTCAACTAAAAGAAACCCTAGGAATATAAGGGGGGACAAATTGAAACCCTAAGCAATATTTAGATCAGTTAATATAATAATTAAGAAGTTGAATAAACAACTCACCTGCTCAGATTGCAAACTCTTTCGACTTCTGAAACCCTAATTTGTTATCATAATATGAATTGGGTAAATTAGTGGTTGAATGTTATCAGGTAACGTAGTAGTTGGTGTCGCCGTAGATGGGTGAAGCTTGTCGTAGAACGGTCTTTCAATATTGGTGACAAGGGCCCATTCTTTTATAAACGGGTTTGGCTTTTGGTATTTTTGTTTCAGTGAGAGGGTGTTTGGGATTGTGTTTTACAAGTGATCATGGGGTGTTTGTTTCGGCTTATAGCTTATTTGATTTTGGGCTTATGTTTCATAAGCTCATTTTTTGTAACTTATTTTGAATCTTTTCGGCTTATATAAGTTTCTTATGTAATAACAAGCTTAGGCGAAAAGTTTCAAAATAAGCCACAAAAAGTGAGCTTATGAAACATAAGCCCAAAACCAAATAAGCCATAAGCCGGCTATATAAGGCGAAACAAACACCCCCTATGATTGTGTTGCATTTAATTGTTTTAATTAAAAGTTTATTCGGCACCAAACAGTAAAAAAATAATTAAAATGTAATGTTGTTTTTTCCAATGTTATGAAAACAAACATTAAAATTCTAATGCTACTTTTGTTCATATTGCGCATTACAGAGTATAATTTAATTACATCTATCTTACCAAACACATTTATTGAACAAAAAGCATTGTCAACTGCTACTGCTCACGGCTGCTAAATGTTTACATTATTGTTTACAGCTACTGCTAGTCTTACCAAAAAACCCTATATTTAGCAGGGCAAGTAAGACGAAGACAACTTAGGATCGGTTTGCGAAATGATATAAATCAACCTTCTTGTCTGGACCGGGTGAAGCTAGAGCTCGAGCTACTCGAAAAGTGTTTAGAGTCGAGATCAAATATCAAAATATTCAACTCGTAAAGCTCGTGAGCTATATAGAGCTTGCGTAAATATGCATTTATACCATTTTGTATTTACATACTTTTTACTAAATATGTGGCACGACTTGATTCAAATGTGGAAGTATCAAATCAAGTAATGTGGACCTTTATTAAACAAGCTCGAGTTGAGTTTTGAGTTTGACATAGTTCAACTCGACTCAATCACACAACTTATATGTGTTTATAAAATATAAATAATTGAAAAGTAATATTTGATAAACAATTAAAATGAAGTGATTATACGTATTCACTTTACAGGAAAAGGTAGTCTTAGCATAAGTAATATGCTATACGAAAGTTATATGATTACGTTATAGCAAAAAATATTGTCACGTCAGCTTTTGTATTTTGTAACACAAATCATATAACATAATACAAAAATAGCCTTACTCATAACATGGGTTATAAGTATATCAAGACCCACAAAATAACAAATAGAAATAAAACATATGTAAAATAAATACGGATGGCGTGCCGCGTGCGTCATAGTGATGACGATGTGCATATAACATAATGCTTGAGCCATATGTCACATTTCCAGAACCAAATGTGACATAAATATGGTCAAGTACCACGCCACCAGCATATTAAAGAGTGTATGTGATGGACCCATGAATTTAGAGCTTCAAAATTAATCAAAATGTGTGTTTGAAATCACACCTGAACCCAAAACAACAAGGGTACTCAAATGCTTCTGAGAGGTCTTACGAATAGGCTTGCTACTCTGATATATAACATACAGAACCCGTACCATGAGTAGTGTGATAGTAATAGTGACAACGAGAATAACCGAGAAAAACTCCACCATTTTCTAACAGACAACCAGCTATAAATATGTGTTTCAAGTGCACCCGTAACTAACCTGCAGCAGATTAGTAGATAAATAAATATCAGCGCATGTGCTCAAATCAAGGCTTCATAAATCATAATCACCAAAAAAAAAAAAAAAAAAAAAAAAAAAAGGCGGCAATGCTTAATTGCTTATTTAATAACCCCTTTCACTCAATAACTCATCCTGCGGTATCAAAACAATTCTTTCTATCATGCATTTATAAACTGATATGAATCTTATGTACTTAACAGAAAATTTCCACTAAGTCACACTTTATATCAATTCAGCCAAAGATAATAACTATGCATAAACTAAAAGTCAATTGCATCTGAAACGTACCATATTTGAAATCAATTCAACTAAAAGAAACCCTAGGAATATAAGGGGGACAAATTGAAACCCTAAGCTATATTTAGATCAGTTAATATAATAATTAAGAAGTTGAATAAACTACTCACCTGCTCAGACTGCAAACTTTTTTGACTTCTGAAACCCTAATTTGTTATCATAATATGAATTGGGTAAATTAGTGGTTGAATGTTATCAGGTAACGTACTAGTTGGTGTCGCCGTAGATGGATGTTTTCACGGTTTCTTTCAATTTTGGTGACTGGCTTCCCTTTTGGTATTATTGTTTCAGTGAGAGGGTGTTTGGTATTGTGTTTTACAAGTGATTATGGGGTGTTTGTTTCGGCTTATAGCTTACTTGATTTTGGGCTTATGTTTCATAAGCTCATTTTTTGTAGCTTATTTTGAATCTTTTCGGCTTATATAAGTTTCTTATGTAATGACAAGCTTAGGCGAAAAGTTTCAAAATAAGCCACAAAAAGTGAGCTTATGAAACATAAGCCCAAAACCAAATAAGCCATAAGCCGACTATATAAGGCGAAACAAACACCCCCTATGATTGTGTTGCATTTAATTGTTTTAATTAAAAGTTTATTCGCCACCAAACAGTAAAAAAATAATTAAAATGTAATGTTGTTTTTTCCAATGTTATGAAAACAAACATTAAAATTCTAATGCTACTTTTGTTCATATTGCGCATTACGAAGTATAATTTAATTACATCTATCTTACCAAACACATTTATAGAACAAAAAGCATTGTCAACTGCTACTGCTCTGGCTGCTAAATGTTCACATTATTGTTTACAGTTACTCCTAGTTTGACCAAACAACCCTATATTTAGCAGTGTAAATTAGACGAAGACAACTTCGGATCGGTTTTAGAAATGATATAAATCAACATTCTTGTCTGGACCGGGTGAAGCTAGAGCTTGAGCTACTCGAGAAGTGTTTCGAGTCGAGCTCAAGTATCAAAATATTCAACTCGTAAAGCTCGTGAGCTATATAGAGCTTGCGTAAATATGCATTTATACCATTTTATATTTACATATTTTTTACTAAATATGTGGCACGACTTGATTCAAGCGTGGAAGTATCAAATCAAGTAATGTGGACCTTTATTAAACAAGCTCGAGTTGAGTTTTGAGTTTGACATAGTTCAACTCGACTCAATCACATAACTTATATGTGTTTATAAAATATAAATAATTGAAAAGTAATATTTGATAAACAATTAAAATGAAGTGATTATACGTATTCACTTTACAGCAAAAGGTAGTCTTAGCATAAGTAATATGCTTACACTAAAGCTATATGATTACGTTATAGCAAAAAATATTGTCACATCAGCTTTTGTATTTTATAACACAAATCATATAACATAATACAAAAACAACCTTACTCATAAACCAAAAACAGCCTTACAAAAAAAAAAGACGGCAATGCTTAATTGCTTATATAATAACCCCTTTCACTCAAAAACTCATCCTGCGGTATCAAAACAATTCTTTCTATCCTGCATCTGATAAACTGATACGAATCTTATGTACTTAACACAAAATCTTCCACTACATCACACTTTATATCAATTCAGCCAAAGATAATAACTATGCATAAACCAAAAGTCAATTGCATCTGAAGCGTACCGTATTTGAAATTAATATACAAGTAGTAGCTCTCTTATAAATGTAGCAACCCGTAAAATTTCATAAGGCAAAAATGACTATTTTACCCTTTGACTTTTCAAAGTTGACGTTGACTTTTACTTCTTGACTATTTGACTTTTACCGTAACGTAAAATCAAATACTGTAACCGGTAATTTTTGCAAGTTAAATAATTCACTCTTCTTTGAATTATTACTCTCTGAACGTTTTCGTTCACCTCTGTTAATAATATTATAAATTAACTATTTAATGTTAATTATAACTACTTTTATATTAATAATATTACTTTATTATTTAATATATTACTTCTATTAATTATGAAAGTTTAATCGTGTAAACTTTCCTCGCGACCAACACAAGACTATGATAAGTCTATGTGTCCAATATACCCATATTTCACCAATAGTCATATTTTATATGAACTATTGTCATTTTATCATTTTTACGTGAGCATTTTATTTCTTACGTAATACGCGTGCTCAAACCTATGTTATTAGGTTTTAACAACATAAACGCACTCCAATAGACTTATCACACATCTAATATACTTAGTTGGAGTATATTGATAAGTTTTGATATTCTTATAAGTATTACATTTTTGTGTTGCCCGATTTTAAGTTTCGTGACTTAAGGATTTAATGTTAACAATTACCGGGACCAAACTATACCTCGTAGGAGCCTTGCTTCATCATGAAGCAACTTAACAAAATTACACCACCTCATAAGCATGAGGTGGGCGTTTAGTATGAATCATATGTACACTTGCCCATATTTCAAATTTACTAAATCTTATGTTAGACACCTCCTACTAATACTTCTATCTTCACCACAAAGAAAGAAGAGCAATATCTCTTTGGTATCCCTCTCCTTGCTGTACCAAAATAAAATCACCATCACCATCCATTTCTTGATTTCAAGCTTCAAGTTCAAGAGTAAAGATGAAGGCCATCATGAGCTTTACATAGTCCAAGTATTGTTTTGATGATCCCATGGCTGAATTTGGAGATACACAAAGGTGTAAATGGGCTGTGGTTCTAAGGATATTACAAGGTTCTTACAAGTTTAGATCAAGCCTAGCAAGGGTTAGCAAGATGGGTAAAAGATTGAAAGACTAGTTGGTGACTAGAAGATTAGAATAGTTGTTCTTGTGATCTTGTGTTTCCATCCCAAGATTTGTAAGAATTATGTCTAGTTCTATGATTTTCTTTCATTTTGGTATTTATATACCTTGTATAAGTTGTAAATGATATTAAGACTTGATTTGATGTTGTACATGAGGTTTGAAACACAAAAATAAACTAGAACAAGCTCTAGATGTGACTTATGAAGCTGAAATTCTGAACAGCCCCAAAGAATGATTAAGCTGATCATCTCAGTAAACTTTGAGGTTAAGGCAATAAGATAAGCCGGTAGAGCTCTGTCTTGTGGTCGTTTCGTTGGGTGGCGCACCTCATAACTCATCCCGATGAATAAACTAGAGCTAAAAAGGTAAAACATGTCAAAATCTGACTAACAGACTTCATTGGACAAAACGGGACAGTTCTGGCCGTTTTTGGAACTCGACGTAGTTTTATGATATGAAGCTAAGACATAAACTTAAACATAGGAAAAAGCCTCGCATCCTAAAGTGTTGTAGAACTCAAGTTATGGCCTTTGCCGCGGGACCGCAGAGTGCTGTCCATCTGCACTTAAAATGGGTCATTACATGCTGAATTTCTGCAAATAGCATACTGATATGATTTTAAAACGCGATTTTCACCCTTTTCTGGTCCGAACCACTGAAAATGTAAAACACAAAAGTTGCTCAGAATGATGTTTTATACAAATACTCAAGAGCACGTAAGCTGAAAGTGAAAAACGAAGGCTGTAGACCTTAAAAGTCAACTGGACCTGTTTTGACCCAAAAATAGCCATGACTTGATAGTCCTTATAACATTTTGACCTTTTGAGACCAAGACACAGCCAAGGATGTTGTTTCACACAGCCAAGGGTGATGTCTCAAGGCCTTCTAGCCGAGACATAGCGATGGCTATGGCCTTGGTTGTTGTCTCAAGGTCGTGTGTCTAGCCGCACGGCTAGCTTGGGTTTGATAACCCGAAACTTATTATTGAGACTTGATCACTTATTTGACTCATTGTCTTGACTTCGACAACCTATAAAAATGACCATATCACATATTAGCTATATGTATATCATGTCGTCAAAGTCACAACTTACACTTGATCCGCGAAATTATAATAACTAGTTCAACCAATAGTCTTTGACGAAACACAACAAATGTTTTTATGCAACATTTGTCTCATCAAATACTTTTCTTATAAATGATAAGTACTACAACACTAGGGAATTTCATAATCATAAGAGGCCTCTTCGGGGTGTCGTATCGACAAGTTGTGGATTTACGAATTAAAGTGTCCTGGCTCCTCATTCGTTCACTACATGACCTCTAGATTCTGATAGCCCGAAAGGTAATACGAAGTTATTTATAAAAGGATATTAGCCAAACCACATTTTAAGGATGTTTCACTCATTTACACAACATAAGACATATGTACAACATCTTAATCAAGTCAATGTCTTTACATATACTTTGTACACTCATAATGTACACTATACTAAGACGCGATCACTATACTTTCGTAGGTCATTGTTAAAGATCGTGGTCTCACCATACACTATCTGTTGTTATAATCTACTACTGAACACTACGGTGAGTTCATAGCCCTTACTTTTGTTTAACTGGTTTATAAACTACTTGGGGGAGATACATGCTACTGTTTTTATTATGATGGACAATTACTTGCAAACTGAATGCTAGCCCTGAATGTATTATTGCATGCCTAAGTTGTTTTGCCAAAAGTCCCCTTATCATGGACCACTAATCACTTGTTGGTGCAAGTGAGCGCAAATATTGTGGATAGGCCTATCGGGATTGACGAATCCCGTTTGTGTTAATCATACAGCGGATATCACAAACGCACTATATTTGAATTTCTAGGTATTTGGCATAGTACCTACATGGGGCAAATTATTTGATGTATATATCGTACGGTGATATATATATATACAGTCAGTCGTGCGTGCCATGAGCTTAGAGCAATAATAACTATCAGGATGATGATTGAGCACATTGCAATTAGACTCGAAACAGAAAAAAATAACCACACAAGATCTCAGTTTCTCTTTCTTATTTCATAGATAGTTTTAAGATCTTAATAGCTCGAAAGTTAACCAATCATTGATCTATCAACAAAAAAGAAAAACAAATAAAAAGAACCTACCCGAGACCCTCTTAAGGATCTTGATGCCTCACGTCACTCCTCAACACTCAATCACAATTAAGACTCTGAACAACAAAAATAAACGAAAAGATCTGAGTTTGTTCGAAGATCTTAACTTTTTAAACAAGAACCCATCATAGATGTATGTGAAGCATTGCTTCTTTTGTAATATTCGAAAATGTTTAAGAAAGAAGAAAAACAAACTTGTATTGTCTTTCGGTTTAAACAAAAACGAAACACAAATCACCTACTCGAGACCTCATATGAGATCTTGAAGCCGACAGAGTCAAATCGAATTGGTTAGTATGTTTGTTTTATCTTGTGTGTTTTGAGTATATTGCAGCGAGATTGAAGGACTCATTTGATTCGTGTTTTGATCTTATGGATATATAAGGAAGAAGGTCGTTTGTAGTAGCTGCGATGATGGGTTAGAAAAAGAATAAAGTGTTCATTTGTGATTTGCTTCAAACCAGCGTTTTTAGGAGTAATAAGGGAGATGTTGATGTTATTCAATTGGAGAGATGGGTGGCGCCTGTTTTGTGTGACAAGTTACAAGTAATTAGGGTAGTCAGGAGTTTTAGGGTGAATGTTATTGATATGTGAGAATTTGGGTCGGGCTTTTTGCTTAAGAGATGTTATAAAATTGGCCGAATTTTTTAAAGGAAAATTTTGCTTTTATTTGGACAAAGGTTAGACTCTGAAAATGTTTAAGAAAGAACAAAAACTAATTTCTTTCATTCCTTCTTTCTTTCGGTTTAAACGTAATAAGTTGATACGCTTTTGCTGTACAAGTTTTTTTTTTAATATGTGGTTCGTTTATTTGGATCATTATTTTCTTGTGTTGGTATTTGTTGTATAAACTTTTTGGATATTTTTTTGAAACGTGACTTTGGTCAAACAAAACTTAATCCTAACTTTTTTAGGTCAAATTTATTGGAAAGATGTTATATTTTTATAATATTAAGAAACAAATTTATTATATAGCATATCTAGAATGTGGAAAACTAGAAGGGAGGGTTGAATAGTTTTACCGGTTTTTAAGCTTTTTTGAAAACTTCTTAAAAGTCTACTTATTGAAAACCTTGATTCGAATCTTATGTGTAATCAATCAACACCAATATGAACTACACACTAAACTAACTAATAATAAGTAAAGTAAGTAAAGAGAAAAGTTGGAAAGATCAAACCGGGACAAAGGATTTATAGTGGTTCGGCTACGAAGCACCTCTTCGCCCTACTCCACTCCCCGAGTACCACACTCGAGAGTTACAAGCGCTATGTCAACAACCTCCCTTAAGGCGGAGAAAACCGTACACGTTGCTTATCCTATTTCCGACACTAAGCTAGATGTCGAGTGCTAATCTTAGCTAGCACCAATCTACCACGATCCACTTGATCACACACACTAGCCCAATGGCTTCAAGAGATCACCAAGATCTCAACACGATCACAATGATCAACTCTCACTTCACTCAACCTATTCTATCTACTCTAGATCCTTTGATCAATCACACAAGCCCAATGGCTTCAAGAGATGTTCACTATCTCTTATAAGATCACAATGATCTTCACTCACACTCTCACAAAAGAAAAATGATCTTGATGTATGCTATGATACAATCAAGTATGTAACAAATGTTACAATAAACCTAACAACTATAACTCTTGTATCTTCTTAGATACTTTGAGCTCTTCTCTTGCACTTGAAGAGGAATGATAACACTTTGTATCTTCTTAGATACTTTGTGTTCTTCTCTTGCTATTGAAGAGGAATGAAGAGGATCACTTGATGGGATGATAGGATCACTCTTGAACAAAAGAAAAACTAATCTAAATGATCAAAGAAAGAAAGTGTGAAGAGGGTTTTGAACTCAGAAAGTTTTGTGTGAAAAAGGATGCCCAAAAACTGTGAATAGGGCTGGTATTTATAGGCAGAAAAAATCTGGCCGTTACAGAGGGACGGCTCCACTAAATCACTCACGGCTCCACTAAATTTAGTGGAACCGTGGAGCCGTCCCAGACAAAGACGCTCCAATTTTTGTCTTTTCTGGTGAAAACTTATTTGGGGAAGTTTGGAGCTGATTTTGGGGGGGGGGGGGGGAAATAGCTGTTATGTAATTTAAACTTATTTTTCCATTAAAACATTTCTTAAATATTCAAAAATAATTTTTCATGTATATTTTTGAAAAAATATTTTGTCACATTAAAATGTGAAGTCTTAAAACAAAAATTTACTACTTTGATCATTTGTCAAGTTTGTAAATTTGTTCTAGAGTGGTT
Organism: Artemisia tridentata subsp. tridentata; assembly: GCA_021014915.2. Classification (NCBI taxonomy): domain Eukaryota; kingdom Viridiplantae; phylum Streptophyta; class Magnoliopsida; order Asterales; family Asteraceae; genus Artemisia; species Artemisia tridentata. The sequence continues at coordinate 152,615,068 of CP139509.1, forward strand.
TGCGTAGAAACGGGATCTTCCGATTAAAAACTTGTTTACGTTAATTTTAACGTAACGTGATTTCACATTTTGTCATCCTCAAAACGTGAAGTAATCGAAAGATATAAATAACGTTTTTAAAATATTATTTGCATCAACATAGAACTTATATTATTAGAAAATGCTATAAATGATATATCATTGTTATTGCTTAAAGTTATTTTAATTTAAGTTATCGTTCATTTGTACGGTCATTGTTAGAAAGAAACATGTAAACGAACAACATTTGCTCGCTGCAAAATATAGTCACAGGGTACCGCGCGGGTTCCCTGCTAGTACTTCCATATGAGTGGAACTTTATCAACTTAACAACTTTAGTCCCTATATTATACAAGTGTTTACATGTACAATAGTCATTTTATTATTTCTAACAAAACCCTAATAAGAGATCTTCTAATCTGAGATATAGCCTAAACCTAAACACGTATAAATGGTGTTTATAGAAGACTTACTTGATCATGCAATAACGTGAGCTCCTATATCTTCACTGAGAGCACGAAATTGCCTTCTTCTTCTTCTTGATGATTCAATCGATCAAATTAGGGTTTGTAGGGTAGAATCACCACGTTGGTTGCGTCAGATATCCACCAGTACTACGTAGGTAGAACTAAGGCTAAGAACCTATGCACAGTTGGAATACGAAGTCGACCCAATCGACTTGGGTATACATTACAGAACACCACTAAAAACAAAAATTCAAACCACAGTCAGTTTTCAGCTTGTGTATGTCCAAACACCCCAAAAAAATATGTACTGTTTTAAACCAAAAGACAAACACAGCACTACTTTTTTATAATTATCTCCACAATTCTCAATAAGATTAATTCAAATTTAAAAATTCGTACTTTTTATATCGCAAATTTATTATCCACCGTACTATTGTCTCAAAATTATTGTTCTAAGAGCATCAGTAACTCAGGGTTAAAGTTTAACACACTGCCACTTCAGCTTCACATCAGCTTTAACCTTTTCACCTTTAACTCAAAAAAACACCCCTTAGGGCACTCCCAACCATAACACAGGGTTAAACTTTAACACACTACTACGTCAGCTTTAACACACTCACATTTAACTCAACTTTAACACTGTCAACAATAACTCACCTTTATATAAAATATTTTCAAATTCAACCCCTAAACTTATAATAATACTTCATTTTTTAAAAACATAACATTCATTAAAAAACATAACATTACATACTTAATAAAAAAAATTACAACGAAATTAAAAAATGATAACGAAATAAATAATTATTCATCGTCTTCGGAATATTCTTCTTGTTGATGTTGATGTTGAAGGTGGTTCTGCCAAAAATGCTCCATAAGGTCTCGTTGGAGTTGAGTATGCGTTTCTCTGTCGCATATTTCTTTTGCCCTTCGACGTTGGCCATCGCATCTGTCGACCCACCCGTCTTTCCTCAAACGTGCTGACGGATCCACCCACATATCGTTAAAATCACGCAGTAAAAACTTTTGATCTTTCAAAATCATATTATGCAAAATAATGCAACAATACATGATTCTACGTATCTTCACAAGTTCCATTTGACGTGCCGGTTGTTGTAGTATACCCCAACGTCCTTGAAGCACACCAAAAGCACGTTCGACATCCTTTCGTGCACTTTCTTGTTTCCTTTTAAAGTAACCATGTTTCTCGTCTGTTGTTGCCGAGAAGGATTTGACAAACGTAGCCCACTGTGGGTAAATTCCGTCAGCTAAGTAATAGCCCTTTTCATACCTCCTTCCATTTACCATATAAGGTGCTGCAGGGGCGACGTCATTAAGAATGTCGTCGAATAACGGTGAGTTATCCAAAACATTAATATCGTTATTCGCCCCCGCCATCCCAAAAAATGCATGCCAAATCCATAAATCTTGCGAAGCAACTGCTTCAAGCATTATAGTTGGGTATTTTTTATCACCCCTACCAAATTGCCCTTGCCAAGCAACCGGACAATTTTTCCACTCCCAATGCATGCAATCAATGCTACCAAGCATTCCCGAAAAACCATGGCGCCGTACGTCAATCGGGTGACGTGCCGTACGCCAATTGGCGTATGACAGATGTACACTTCAAAAGAGCACTTATACTCATTCGACCCGTAGCATCGAGTGATTGAGCAAAAAACTTAAAATGATCCGGAAGAAAATCGGAGGTATAAGATTGAATACCTTCGACTATTTGTAGAAATAGTTTCCGGCTCATACGAAATCTTCTTCGAAAATACCGATGCGGATACTTACAATTGTGATCGAAATAGTCGGCACGCAAACGTTGATCAGCAAGCTCACGTTCACGAAAGATATGACCACGTGGTATCGGAGGTTGAGCTGCTGCTTGTTCCATCTGCACAAGTTGTTCGTACACGGCTGTCATAAACTGAATGTCAGTTTCGTCATCTTCACCTGACCAGTTGCTAAATTCTTCGTGACTTTGATTCGGATCCATTGTGAATGAACAATTTTTTTTTTTTTTTTTTCGTGGAAGAATGAAGATGGAAGTATATGATGTATTAGATTGATTTGTGGAAGTGTGAAAAAAATTGTGGTATTAGTTGGGTATTTATAGGGGAGTAAAAGTGGTTTTGATTTTTTTTATTTATTTATTTATTTTAATTTTATATAGAGCCGTTGAAAGCAAACGGCTATAAAACGCAAGGGGTAAATGTGAAAATATTTTTGAATTCAACGGCTATAACAGGGGGCGAAAGTGAATTTTTTTTTTTTTTTTTTTTACAAGAAATACCCTTAACGCAGCGTTAAGGGTTTAACTCAACACCTTAACGCTGCGTTAACGCAACACCCTTTCAAGCCTTAACACCCCTTTAACGCACCCTTTCAAAGCTTTAACGCAGCTTTAACTTCACCGTTGAATGTGCTCTTATCATAACTCAACCTTAACTCACCGTTAATCCTTTTATTTGATCAAGATAAGAAAAAGGAAGTTCGATCCTTATTCTTGCTAGGATCAAAAGGTACGTTAACTTTTATTATTCGGTAATCTTTATACATGTTTATTATATGATCCTTGCTTCCGCTATGCTCTTTGATGTGTGTTATTTATTTATATGAATGTCATGTTATTTAAATTCCAACAGTGGCATCACGAGCCGTTTAACATGTAATTGTAATTACCGAAACGCATAATAAAAATCAAATCTTGATTTGGATTAACATGTTTATCGATTTGTTTTAGGTTTAGAACATAAAATATAAATCGAATCATAATTTTGGGGGGGGGGGGTTCGACCCTCTTTTAATAAAAAGTTAGTTTTGTAACCCTAAATTAGGACATGTTGTGTTTATGTGTTTATAAGAATAAGGGTTACGTTCCTGGAATTAATCCATGATGCTTCATGCAAGGTATTCATGGATTAGGGTTTTTTTTTATGTGCTACATGTTTTAGATAAATCTAAAATTAGGGAGGACCTAATTATAAAATTAATGAATCCGTTATGTGCTACGTGGTATATAATTGTTAAGGCTTACGCGACCAATTGTTGGTGTCTGTGGTCCATTGGGTACAATGCGCTCGAAAACCAATGGGAGTCTTAATAATTATATACATATTAATTCACATAGAGATTATTAATAGGATTTATAAAAAGGTTTGCATGTGGCTATATGATTTAATGGTTAAGATTATATGCGTTATTATGTGTTTATTTATTTTTTGTTAAAATTACTTGTCTTCTTTGTTTAAATTATTATTGAATTGTAAGCAAAAAGAGGGTAATTTTTGGTATAAAAAATAAATAGACCTAATAACTATGAAACCTTGATGTGGTAAATTATTTATTGCCAAGTCTTATGTGCCGACAGTGGTTCGCTTCGCACGGTAATTTGCTCCCAGGCGAGACTAGCAACTTTATAATTTACAACATAAAATTTTAAGACTTAGAATCATAAACTTTTAATTGAGTGATGTTTTTTGTACCAATAGTGTGAACGGCTCACCCAATATAGACAAACTATAAGGTGGGTATAAGGTTGGTTTCGCATTAAATTGTGGCCTTAAAGAGACTCCATTCTGTCTCTCTGCTTGCTTGTGCGTCTAATTGGAGCTACCAAGTAATGCTATTATTATGTGCAAAATCATCATAAGGGTGAATTGACCTCAATTTCACGCGCCACTTTTGTGGTAATTATCCGAATAACTTGAGTCTTTTGACTCATGCAGCAGTAGGATATAGTGGGCGATAATTGTAGGTAATTCTTTGATTGCTGAACCCAATACCTCAATTAAAACTTTTTTGATTTAACTCTTAGTTTATTGGTAAATTAAAATTGTTTTGAAAACTTATGATACGAAGATGTGTGCATGCTTCTTCGTACATATTTTGATTGTCACATCAAAATAAATACCCTAAAATTTAAGTCCATGCTATCTAATTATAAGAAACACTTGAAATTAACATCTAGCGTAAGTGAGACCTTGACATAGATATTAATGACAAGGTAAATTACATACTTTCATTACTAGCAGATCAACTGATGTAATGAAACTATGTTAATTTGCAAGTTTCTAAATTAGACGACTTAATTAAGTTGTAAGTGAGACCTTGAAACTTAAAGCATGAGATGGGAAGAAACATGCTTACATTGCAAAATTGTTTTTGGCAAATGTAATTCCCATAATGATCTAGGAGTCGGAAAATGTTTGCCAATTATTGTGCGATAGATTGCCATATTTTGTACTTTCACTGCTTGCAGATCAACTGATGTAGTGAAACTATGGAAATGTGGATCTTAGTTTTCAAGAAGATTAAATGGACATATGATTATTTCCTGGGTAATTTTCTTTTCTTGAAAAATTGTATTATCGAAAATACTAAAATTGAATTTTGTAAATTCTTTTAATGTATTAATGCAACGTTAAAACCGTAAACGTGGGGCATTCTTTTAGTGGTAAATTGATCTACACCCGTAGGGGTTTTTGGCTAGAGTCAACTTTACTAAAAGAATAAACCTAGTATACTTTCTTTGAGAAGAGTGAGACTTAATCCTATTCCTTTTCATGAATGAGAAAGGTATAATAGGAAATTAGAATTGTTTAAATTCTAAGGAATAACTCATAGCAAAATTTAATAGTTAAGAAAATTGCACATTTTATGAGTTATTTAATTAGAAGCTAGACTAATTACTGCGAAATTGGTAAAAGACAAACTAGCATGATTTATCTAGTGGTTGTGCTTTTACCACTTAAAGATGCTACATACCAATTGTGGGGATGGTAGTCAAATTAAGGAAGAAATTGCATGCCCAATTTTTTTTTCAAGTTAATTGCAATGATGGATAGTCCATCATTCACAAAGTAGAATACATTCTTTTAGTACCTAAGTAATTGTTACGTATGGGATTACTCAAAGGTGTAGGAAAGTAAATAGCACACTATTTGCTTTTACTGGTTATGAAACACTTATAATGTTGTCAAATCCAGTGGGAGCATTGTGTTGTAATTACTGAATTATATATATTAATGTAATGATCTGTAATTCAGTGGGAGCTACAAGCTTGTTATCTTGGTAGTAACCCAGATTATCTCAAGAATGTCTTGAGATAATTACTTTCCAATTGTAGACACTTGTGGCTTTAAGGATAGTCATGTACGTTTCCTTACTAGACAAGGTGGTTCTATATCCACTAATATCTATGACACAATCATATTGATCACATAAAGAAGCGTTTGACGTGTTGTTTATTTGATGAATGATGTTGTTCCATGCATAAGTGGGAGAAATCTTTATTGTGTGAAAAGAACAACACATAGTAATATGATTTAAAGGATCATCTTGACTACAAGGTAGGAGACTAACGTTCTAATGTGATTTATTCACATCTAATTAATAGAACACTTGGAGTTAATATCTAGCGTAAGTGAGACCTTGATATAGATATTAATGACAAGGTAAATTAAATACTTTCAATACTAGCAGATCAACTGATGTAATGAAACTATGTTAATTTGCAAGTATCTAAATTAGATTCTTATTAGAACAAGTGTCAATATGATAATAAGACTACTTCAAACTAAATATTTAAAGGATCCTCTTGACTACAAGGTAGGAGACTAACGTTCTAATGTGATTTATTCACATCTAATTAATAGAACACTTGGAGTTAATATCTAGCGTAAGTGAGACCTTGATATAGATATTAATGACAAGGTAAATTAAATACTTTCAATACTAGCAGATCAACTGATGTAATGAAACTATGTTAATTTGCAAGTATCTAAATTAGATTCTTATTAGAACAAGTGTCAATATGATAATAAGACTACTTCAAACTAAATATTTATGTATTATTGAAATGACAAAAATAAATGAAGTAATCTAATACTACTTCAAATTTGAATGTTTATGTATTCTTGAAATGTCATAAATATATGAAGTAATAAATTAACTTGAAATACTATTGAAACCAAATTGTGGTGTTCATGATTACTTTAGTCATGCATATTTATATTTTATTGTAAAGATATAAATATGAAGTCTTTTAATTGTTACAAGACTTATAATAAAGTAAGGCGTTAACTTGTTATGTTTTTAATTAAAACATATACAAGAAGTCATTGAGTTGATCAATGATTTATAACGTAAATTGGGAATATAACAGTTTATGTCTTCTTGTTAAGACATGGGCATGAAGTGACTTGGTCAAAAGTACTTATGTTATATAGCATGCAATTGGCTTGGAAATTCTATTATACCATTAAGCTGACTTAGTTGGTGAATAGATAAGCCATACAAAATATATTTATCTTATATATTGTAAGATTGTCTTACAATATTGATACTAATGTAATAAATAATGTTTATGGTACGTTCAGTTAGGAAAATCAAACTCTTGTTATATTGTTTGATTAAAGATAACTATATCTTCCTTTCTTCCAAAAGTTATCAAGAGTAGAAAAATTGAGTATGGATTGTATATACTCAATAAGAATCCAATCTAGAAGATTGATAAGGCACCATTAATCATGGAATGTGATAAATCACATTAAGTCTTAAAATTGAAGTTTTGAATTTGTTAAACTGCTTTTGAGTTGGTTATTAACAAACTTAATGTAAGGAACTGTCAATATATATTTGTAATATCCCAAAAAGAGAACAATTTTGTGTTACTCTACTTGCTAAGTATTTATAGATAGTCTATAAATTGCAAAAGGCAAGTGGAAGTTTTATCTTGAAAGGATAAAATTACAAGATACATGATCTTCTAAAATACACTAGTAAAGTCATGATGAGGATTAAACATGTTAATGTTAAATCTTAAGATGATGGAATTATCATTCATAGATCCGCAATGATATCTCAAATATTTGTATAATATGTTGAGGATTATGAGTTACAGGATTAATGGTAAACCTGTTGATAAATTGCAAATATTGAATTTGGCAAATTACTCATACTATGAATGTTTAGATGCAGTCCATAAAGATAATTAGTTTTGGAAACTTAATTAATCTTGAACTCTATAGCTACACTATAGAATGAAGATGAGTTTCTACAAAGGAAATGAAAATCCTAGAGATTTAAATTTTTGAGTAGAAATCATAATGGACAAATTTTGTATACATATTTAATGTGTGAAAAGATTATCAATCACATTTAAGCAATTAACTGTGATTGAAATTCTTTCTAGGAACATTAAATGTATAAAGATTATGATTGTTATTCTTAGTTTCATTTATATGAAATTAACAATGGAATATCAAAACTCTTTATTGAGTAATTACTTGTGCGAGGACGATAAGTAATTGAAAGGAGTATTTAAATTCAAATAATCTTTGGAAGTATACAAAGTGCAATCATTAATGAATGGATTAATGCATGCATCTAGGAGATACACTTATGTTTAATTAATCCAATAATTAAAATAAGATATTTCCTTAATATTCCTGAAAGCTAGTGGGCGTGTTATATTTATTTTCTTATTTAATATATGTTATATAACATATAGGAAGTAAATTCTATAAGCATTAAATGTTAAGTCTTAGTTTAGGATGAAACTTCATTTGGTGATTTAGAAAATAAACATACAACCTTGGAATATATGTTTATTATTATAAACATAAGCGGTAAAATAATTGATTCTAATAAACATGATTATACTATTAGAAAGTCTAGATAGATACATATCTTTGAAAAGATATGACATGAATAAATCTAAGTTTGACATAAGGATTTTTCATGTACATCATGTTGTTTGTTGTATCATGCGTGATGAAAGATGATTTGACAACATTAATATCTAATTGAAAGTTATTAGATAACTAAGTGTAATGGATATGGTTGGATTTAGAATTAACATCCTCATCCTGGAATTGCTCCTGAATTCTAAGTATGAACCATATGGCAAATTGTTGCGTAATTGTCATAGCCAACAAATCTGGAAAGATTTGAAGGTATCAAAGATTACACAAATGGATATTAGAGTTTACGGGATTTTAAAAAGCATATTATTGTTTGCATACAATGATGCTAATAAGATTGAGATGACACTCAATGCTAGTCATGGTAGGATTTCATCCGTGTTAATGGCCATGTGTACTAGTTATGCTTAACTATTAGCATAGTTGCGTTATACATTAAAGAATTAGAATACTTTAAACTATAAAAGGTTTGATAGTTTAATTGTCATAAATTCGTGATTGAGGATATCACGCATTTTATGAAATATTATGTGGCATTATCAAGATAGTTGAATGCACACATACAAGAACTTCATTAATTGAATTCTTGAAATAAGTATTCTCAAAATTCCGATAGATCAAGATTAGTTGATTTATGCCTTGTCAACAAGTATGTTTGACATGACTTGAGGCATAATTCATTAATGAGAATTATCATGCATTGATCTATTTAGTATTTGGATAAGGGATGTTAAGAAATTATTATTTACAATGAATTAAAGTACTTGATACATTTGTTTTCAATAATAATAAATTGTATCCTATATTTGCATGTTTAAATCCATGAATAAATTATGTTATTCTAAATTGTCCGTTGTCGATTAATGATATGGGAATATCATTAAATTAAGACAAATCTGAGTATTGGTATAATATACTTGAAAGTATATTGATGCGTTGTCATACCAATTTCACATGATATTCAAATGGTTTGAATATAGGACTTATCCTAACTTCATGAGTTTACTTTATGGATCTTGTCATTAAGTAAATCATGTGTATATAGTTATCCTCAGAATTGAGATGCCAGATAACTGTCATGCATGTAGTGCATTTCTGTGATTCAATTTAACGCTATACGTAACTGGTAGCTATAAGGATTGTTTTCGGAAGCGTTGCGAAGTGCATGGGTTATGCTCGTAGTCAAGATAGAATTTGTTCCTTTAAATTGTTTGAAGTTTAATACTGCTGGGCCCCTCGTAGGGTTGACAAGATGTTTGCGTGGCCACGCCCAAGATCTCCCCTGAACATGTTCAGAAGATTTGGTAATCTTGCTCAATCAGAAACAACGAGAAACAAAATGATTAATAAAGAATGACCTAGATCCATATATTTATTAATGTAGTATTAGAAACAAAAGGATAAGTATGATGATTAATCATCAAGTGGTTTTTCCAGGAGACCACCACCCGAGTTGTACTAGGGGCATTGGCGTGTTGCTAGACGCTAACCAATGTCAATTACACTTTTAATAGATTTTCAAGTGGGAGCTGTTAGAGTTATGGAAAAATATTAAAACATGTATGACTAGAATCGAACACGGGACCATGGGATTGCACACTTTACGTATGAATGATTAATGTAAATAATTAATATATATAAACGTTATATATTTAATTATTTCAACACGAAATATCGACTAACAACCGTTAAGGAAAAGGGAGGGGGTTGAGTGTCGAGTTTGAGAACTTAAGGAGGTGCTAGCAATAACTTGTTGGACAAGGTTAAATGCTATCTTTAAATACTCCTTGGTCTCATTCGGTTTAGGTAGAGACTAAATAATACCGATCGAATATTATAACCCTTTATATCCATTGTTCCTTATTCACAAATCAGTATGAATATAAGATATTATATTCATGCAAGTTTATGATTGCATATACATGCATGCTACGTGTAGATGCATGTGGTATGTAATTGCATTAACTTCTTTACTTTATCACTTTGATTTATCATGTAATACGTAATCCCTAAACAAGGAATTTGTGTTCCATTGTTTTATTTGTGATCCAAGTTTATTAAACAAAATTGTTACGGTTTAATCGTGTTCTATTGCAAGCACCATACATTAATTGGTTATAGTACGTGTGTACAAGACTTGGTAGTTTACTTACTTTAGTAAACAATCCTGGATTGTGAAACAAAACGGTAAGGGGTTTCACGTTAATCCTTTTATTTGATCAAGAGAAGAAAAAGGAAGTTCGATCCTTGTTCTTGCTAGGATCAAAAGGTACGTTAACTTTTATTATTCGGTAATCTTTATACATGTTTATTATATGATCCTTGCTTCCGCTATGCTCTTTGATGTGTTTTATTTATTTATATGAATGTCATGTTATTTAAATTACAACATCTAGACTAGCCGAGACCTTAAAAAGCCGATAGTATACTTAAATACCTTCGCGGGGATAGGTAAAACTTAAGAAATGAAGCTACGACACAAAAGTTATGGCCTAATAAAGATTTACGCCGACATATACGTTGACGGCTTCTATTTTTGCTATTAGAAAGCTGTTAACACAAATATAATGGGATTTTTGGACCTTTTGGAGTACATTTTGGCTAAAATGAAGTACAAGAAAATGGTAGAACATTATATATACAATTTTAGGCGCGCTAGAGATTTTTGAAATAGCTATTAACATGACGACTAAAACTTGATCATGAGATAAACAAGTTATGTTTTCCAAAAAGGGTGATTTCTAAATAAAGGATCAAATTGACGCAACTATCTTTTGACAACAAATATTACAACAACATGTACAAGTGATAAAGTAGAGTATGAACTTGCGTGCATGACCTTGTTTGCGAACCTAAGACATATGTGTCATTTAGGTTGCGATTAGAGTTATCGGACTTAATTTACCGTTTGCCAATTTACCAATCGGGATTTGCTTTTGCTAAGGTGAGTTCTCGTAGCCCCTTTTTCATTATGTTTTTCCTTGGGGGAAAATGGTACTCAAATGAATTTGAATGTTTTCATGCTGTGATCTACTGTTTTCATGGTTTTTGGACAATATGTGTGTTTTGATTGCAATATGTGCCTTACTGTGTGAATTCAGATTGTGTGACTTAACTTGAACGTGCGCAACTGTTTTGTGACGCATTGTGGGTATAATTTTGGGAAATGGCACCCAGTATATCATTTTGGGAAATGGCACCTAGTATATCATTTTAGGAAATGACACCCAGTATATCATTTTGGGAAATGGCACCCAGTATATCATTTGGGAAGTGGCACCCAGACTAAGTGTGAATCAAATATGCGTGTTTTCATGTTTGTGATAGTTTGTGATCGTTACTATGTGCTCATATTTGTATATCTTGCTCACTATTGTCCTACGCTATTATTCACAGCTCAGCGGTTTTACTTTTAAACCTACGAGCTCACCAACATTATGTTGACGTTTTCGAGTATCCATTTTCAGGTGTTAAGAACGAAGGTACCATAGAAGGTTGAGTAGTGGCCAGACTTAGTCAAGACCCTCCCGGGTTATATCTCGTGGAGTTGCATTCTGATATTGTTTAGTGAAGTTGTGTAACTTTGAGACTCATGTTGTTTTGTATATTGTACTTACTCCTGTTGTGGGAGTTTGTGACTATTATCAGATCAATGTATTACATTTAGTATTTCTCTATTGTGACGCCTTGTGTTCTTGACAATGAGGTCATACCCCGTAAATGCCATTCCGCTGCGCCATTTTTGGGGTGTGACATTCGTCCGTTTTCTTACGTTTTCGTCCGTTTTCATACGTTTTTGTCCGTTTTTAAATGTTTTCGGCCGTTTTCAGACGGTTTCATACGTTTCTGAATGTCACAAGTGATATTATGTGATATTCATATTCTAAATATCACAAGTGATATTCTGATTATCACAAGTGATATTCTGACTATTACAAGTGATTTTCAACTAATGTTTTGTAACATGAAAATCACAAGTGATATTCAGAAAATCAAAAGTGATATTCAGAATATCACAAGTGATTTTCACGTTTTTTTTAATTTTTTTCACTTTCTTACGTTTTCGTCCGTATTCATACGTTTTCGTCCGTTTTCATACGTTTTCATCCGTTTTCATACGTTTCTGAATATCACAATTGATATTCTTAATATCACAAGTGATATTCAGAATATCACTTGTGATATTAAGAATATCAATTGTGATATTCAGAAACGTATGAAAACGGACGAAAACGTAAGAAAACGAACGAATACGTATGAAAGCATAATAACACGTCTGAAAATGGACGAAAACTTATGAAAAATGGACGAAAGCGAAAGAAAACGGACGAAAACGTATAAAAAATGCTGAAATCGTATAAAAACTGCTGAAAATGTATGAAAACGGATAAAAATATATAAAAACGGACGAAAACGTATATGAAGGTATGAAAACGGACAAAACGAACGAAAAAGTATAAAAACGGACGAAAACGTCTGAAAACGGACGAAAATGTATAAAAATGGACGAAAAAAGACGAAAACATAAAAAAATTGACAAAAACGTATGATAATGGACGAAAACGTATGATAACGGACAAAAACTTCTGAAAACGGACGAAAGCGTCTTAAAACGGACAAAAATGTATAAAAACGGACGAAAACGTATGAAAATGGACAAAAACGTCTGAAAACTTATAAAAACGGACGAAAACGTATGAAAACGACGAAAGCGTGTAAAAATGGACGAAAACGTCTGAAAACAGATGAAAGCATCTAAAAGTGGACGAAAACTTAAAAAAAGTGACGAAAACGTAAGAAAACGGACAAAAAAAAACTGAATTAAAAAAAAAAATAAAAGAAAAGTCAAAAAAAAAAAAATGAATATATAAAAAAGACAAAAAGACAAGATAAAGACATGGAATTAGGTTGATATATTAAATGAGTTACTTTATTTTGCATACTCTTATTTTGGTGTTTACCAAAGGACAAATCTCCACCTTTTATCTAGTTTGATCTAATGGTGTGGATTAACCTAACATTAAATATGGAAACCTAAGTCCTTGTGTTTTTTTTTTCGCTTTCATATGTTTTCGTCTATTTTCATACGTTTTCGTCTGTTTTCATACGTTTTCATCCGTTTTCGTACGTTTTTGTTCGTTTTCGCCCGTTTTCGTCCGTTTTTGTCCCTTTTTTTACGTTTTCGCCCATTTACGTCCGTTTTCATCTGTTTTCTTACGTTTTTGTTTGTTTTCATACGTTTTCGTCCGTTTACATACGTTTTCGTCCGTTTTCGTTCGTTTTCATCCGTTTTCTTTCGTTTTCGTCCATTTTTCATACGTTTTCGTCCATTTTCAGACGTGTTTTTACGCTTTCATACATTTTTGTACGTTTTCATACATATTCGTCCGTTTTCTTGCGTTTTCATCTGTTTTCTTACGCTTTCGTCCATTTTCATATGTTTTTCATCCGTTATCTTACGTTTTCGTTCGTTTTCATATGTTTTCGTCCGTTTTCATCCGTTTTCTTTCATTTTCGTCCATTTTTCATACATTTTCGTCCTTTTTCTTACGTGTTTTTACGCTTTCATACGTTTTTATCCGTTTTCATACATATTCATCCGTTTTCATTCGTTTTCGTCCATTTTTAAATGTTTTTGGCCGTTTTCAGACGTTTTCATACGTTTCTGAATATCACAAGTGATACTCTGTGATATTCAGAATATCACAAGTGATATTATCACTTGTGATATTCTGAATATCACATGTGATTTTCAGAATATCACATGTGATATTCTGTGATTTTCTGAATATCACAAGTGATATTCTGAGTACCACAAAATGATATTATGAATATCATAAGTGATATTCTGTGATATTCAGAATATCACAAGTGATTTTCAACTAATGTTTTGTAACATGAAAATCACAAGTGATATTCAGAATATCACAAGTGATATTCAGAAAATCATAAGTGATAGATATTCAGAATATCACCAGTGATATTCAGAAAATCACAAGTGATATTCTGAATATCAATTGTGATATTAAGAACCGTATGAGAACGGATGAAAACGTAAGAAAATGGATGAATACGCATGAAAACGGACGAAAACATAAGAAAATCACAAGTGATATTCATAAAATCACAAGTGATATTCTGAATATCACTTGTAATATTCAGAAACGTAAGAAAACGGACGAATACGTATAAAAACGGACAAAAACATATGAAAATAGATGAAAACAAAAGAAAACGAATGAAAACGGACGAAAACATATGAAAACGAACGAAAACGTAAGAAATCGGAAGAAAACGTATGCAAATGGACGAAAACGTAAGAAAACGTAAGTAAATGGACGAAAACGTAAGAAAACAGACGAAAATGTATGAAAGCGTAAAAACACGTCTACAAACGGACGAAAACGTATGAAAAATGGACAAAAATGAAAGAAAACGGACGAAAACGTATTAAAACGAACGAAAACGGACGAAAACTGTCACACCCCCAAATTTCATGACTTGCAGCGGAATAAGTCATTCAGGGGCACGACTGGTCATAGCACCAAAGTTACAGTTATATTGAACGACCTAAAGTGTCGTTTAGAAAATACATCGTTTGATTATTTAAAAACATTCAGAGTTATAAAGCTAGGTCCCAAAAGGTGAAACAAGTTTTCATAAAACAAGTTCATACAATTCAAACGATGGATAAGTGCATAAAATATAAAGTTAGACGCGTCGACTCCGCGACTCCATGATATGTCCATATGCAAGCCAACATGCGATACCTTAATTACCTGAAAATACATTGCTAAAAATGGTCAACAAAAATGTTGGTGAGATCATAGGTTTATGTAAATGAAATATTGTACGGATACTACAAGTATAAAGCGTATGACTAAACAATGCCACATAAAAAAATGATACATTAGCTCTTAAGCTCATGACCCCGAAGCTAGACTGAATGAAATGCCCCAACTGAGTGTTTGCCAATCACTCTAATATGACAGAAATGAAATGCGTTCGTTTGACAAGTTGGCGCTACCAACCCGAACGGAGGAGTCACCCTCAATAGATCTATTCACTCACTCTCGCTTGCTAACAATTAACGGTTCATGATAATAAAAGGGGACTTTAATCTGGGCAATGATGTAACTTAAGCAATGTAATGAGTTTGTATACTTTAGTCCGCATATAAAAATGGTGCAATGTATTCTCCCCCGAGAGTTTAGAAATCAATAAATAATTTAAAACGGGGCTATGAAAACTCACCTGATATGATATAGCAACAATGACAATGATGGATATGATGAAATAAAGCTCGGTCTCTAACCGCGACCTATTATGAATGATGTGATCCAATGTAAGCAATGATACAATGCAACACATGCAAATACGTATGTTAACGATACCATTTGTTAGTTTTGAAAATAACGTTTATCGACGAAAAATACACTTTTGACGTCTCGTTAAGTTATAAACTACTTTTCGTGTAAATATGTTGAAACGGTACTCCACGATCCTTGTTTGGTGTTCTATCGGCAAAATGTAGCGTTTTCATGGCAATTTAATATTTTCCTTAACTTGTGAAAATATGTCCAAATTGGCTTCGTGAAACTAGTCGCGAAATATTGCACGTTACGTGTTAGTTGATCAAACTCGACGTTTTTGAAAACCTTGCAACAATGTGTTAATGTCGTTTCATTTAACTTTTGATTGAACACGCCTCGATCAAATAGAAAATCGGCTATCAACGTTATGTTTCGCAAAAACACTAGTTTTAATATTTAAATCACTTTCTAATAGTGGCTGTCAAAATAAACATGGTACGTCGGGCATCAAACGTGAATAACTCGGCTGTTACAAGCTCGTTTTCTTCGTTCTTTACGTCCATGGCTTCGTATAAACATGAACTAACATAATCTCAGTAGGTCGGGTTGTCTAGATCATGTCTAACACCTCGTTTTGTCCTTTGAATCTCGGCGATCAGCAACTAAATTTTCAGAAAATTAGTTTTCGTCGTCAAACTTTGAAAAATCATATCTCCTTCGTTATAAGTCGGTTTTTAGTGATTCTTGCGGCCACGGTTTCGTTTTTAAAAGAAATTTCTGAATATGAAGGCCAAAATATACCAAAATTTACTGAGTTTTCCAGTTTACACGTTTTTGGACAGTAGCTATTTTAGATTGTTAAAAACTCACTTCCTTGGTTCTAAACTTGATCATACTAACTCAAATCAACTCCACAAGTTCGCAAATCCTACCATACACCTTCTTAGGGTGTCATGGGGTCCTAAACATCACCAACCTTGGTGGATTTCATGAGATCATTAGTGAAACATATAGATCTAGTGATTTAAAGAGTTTATGTTCAAATGTGGTATGTAAAACATAAGTAACTTGCATGGATGACTAATATAACTTGAAAATACATGAACATATATATCAAATGAAAGTATAAAATGATCAAAACATGTTCTTGAAACTTACTTGATGATTTGATGAGTTTTGGAAAGAAATGAGTAATAAACTTGAGGTTTCATCACAAATTCATAACTAGGAAGGTAAATGGAGTATGATTATGACTTGTTCTTGAAAAACCTATGGATTTTGGGTGTGTTCTTGGTTATGGCCGAATGGGGTAGATGGGGTGGAGAGGTTTTGATCTTTTTTTAGCTAAATGGTGTATATTTGTATGTGTTTGAGTTAGTGGGATGAGAAATTAAATCACGGGAAATTCATTAATGGGATTTAGATGTATTAAGCTAAATGGGGGGGGGGGGGGGGGGGGTAGGGGTGGCACACATGGGCAAGGTGAAGAGGATTTGATGTTAATTATGATACTTGTCTCCCATTTGTTTAGATATTGGATGATTAGTGTATACATTGAGTGTTATCGGGTACCGAGTTAACTAGAAATAACTCGTGACGAGGTGAAATGAAATACGACGAAGTTGTAAAAATTGTAAAATCATGTTCCTTGCAAGAATCGAGTGTTAGAATGATAATCGGATTGAAATTTCGTAAACCGACGGAGTTATAAGCGTCAAACGAAAAGTATAGCGATTGTTTTAAAAACACCGGGTAAAGTAATAATATAATCTCTATATCATTATAATTAACTTGAAAATGTATTAGGATCATTGTCGGGAGTATTTGGGTTTACTGTTAGTAGAAATGACTGAGTGGTAACGTTAATTAAACAATTAAGCATACGTTAATGAAAATACACACAAACACATGCATAAACTGATATGGAAACGATGTTACTGATGATATGCAGACTACTCTAGTCTGTATGACGTGCTTTTACTGATGATGCATGAATACGCAGCTAAACCTAACTGGTTTCGCGCATTTGAATACCCGTAAACCTGGTTTACAACATGATGAATGATGCCCATGAATAGTGATTTTCCTCTGGGAATGAATAGTGTCATGTGAATAGTAATTTTTTTGATGACTTCTCAAAGTCTCAAACTGACTTCAAAAATGATGAATAGTGAAATGATGAATAGTGATTGATGAATAGTAACTCATTAATAGTAATTTGTCGGGGTTTGGAAAATGACCTGAAATTACGAGTTGTGACAGTCGACCACCCTAAAAGGAATTCAGTCCCTGATTTCAGCTGATGTTGTTCTCTGGAGTGGTCTCGGTGAAAAGATGTGGGTATTTGAGTCGCATCTGGTCTTCCCGTTCCCAAGTAAACTCAGGTCCTCTGCGAGAATTCCAGCGAACTTTGACGTTCGGAATTCGACTTTGTTTCAACTGTTTGACCTCCCGGTCCATGATTTCTGCTGGTTCTTCCATAAAGTTAAGCTTATCATCGATATGAATTTCTTCCAATGGGATTACGAGCGTTTCGTCTGAAAGACATTTCTTGAGGTTTGAGACATGAAATGTGTTATGCACATTGCTGAGCTCTGACGAAATCTCCAGTCTGTATGCTACCGGACCGATCCTTTCCAGAATCTTGAACGACCCAATGTATCTCGGGTTTAACTTCCCGCGTTTCCCGAATCGTATCATGCCCTTCCAAGGCGAGACCTTCAACATGACTTTGTCTCTAACCTGGAATTCTAATGGTTTGCGTCGAACATCGGCGTAACTTTTCTGTCGGCTTCTGGCTGTTTGGAGTCTTTCTCGAATCTGAATTATCTTTTCTGTTGTCTCTCTGACCAACTCTGGACCAGTTAGCTGTACATCACCAACTTCGGCCCAACAAACTGGGGACCTGCACTTACGACCGTAGAGTGCCTCGAATGGTGCGGCTTTTATGCTCGAATGATAACTGTTATTGTAAGAGAACTCGATCAATGGCAAATGGTTAGCCCAACCATTTCCAAAGTCAATGACACATGCCCTGAGCATGTCTTCCAATGTCTGAATCGTTCTCTCGCTCTGACCATCGGTCTGAGGATGATAGGCGGTACTCATGTCTAACTTAGACCCAAATGAATCTTGCAATGATTCCCAAAAATTTGAAGTAAAGCGACTATCTCTGTCGGAAATGATGGAAATTGGTGCACCGTGCCTTGAGACTATTTCCTTGACGTAAAGTCTGGTGAGCTGATCCATAGTATAAGTCTCTTTGATTGGAATGAAATGGGCTGACTTGGTGAGACGATCAACTATTACCCAAATAGCATCGTAACCTCCTGATGTTTTGGGAAGTTTAGTGACAAAGTCCATTGTAATGCGTTCCCACTTCCACTGGGGAATCTCTGGTTGCTGAAGCAATCCTGATGGCTTCTGGTATTCGGCTTTCACTTTAGCACAAGTAAGGCATTTACTGACATACGTAGCTATCTCTGCTTTCATATTGGGCCACCAATAAAGCTTCTTGAGATCCTGATACATCTTATCAGAACCTGGATGAATAGAGTACTTCGACTTGTGTGATTCGTGCATGATCAACTCTCGTATTCCACCATAGAGAGGTATCCAGCTTCTATCCTTGAAGCATAATGTTCCATCTGATCTCTTTACTAAACCGTTTGCATTATCTTGCATTCCTTTGAGTGTTTCACTTGGTAGGTTTCCTTCCTTGAGTGCCTCGGCTTGGGCCTCGAGGATCTTTGATGGTAGTGGTGAAATAATTATCATTCTCAATTATCTGACTCTCAAAGGCTTGAGTCTCTCTTTCTGACTGAGTGCATCTGCCACAACATTGGCTTTGCCTGGGTGATATCTGATTTCACAGTCGTAATCACTAAGTAGTTCCAACCAACGACGTTGCCTCATGTTAAGTTCCTTCTGATCAAGAATGTACTATAAGCTTTTGTGGTCTGTAAATACTACACACTTTGTTCCGTAAAGATAATGCCTCCAAATCTTGAGTGCGAAAACCACGGCACCCAACTCTAAGTCGTGAGTAGTGTAATTCTTCTCATGCTTCTTAAGCTGACGAGATGCATAAGCTATCACTTTCTCGTTTTGCATTAACACTGCCCCAAGTCCTTTGTGTGAAGCATCGCAATATACCACGAAGTTTTCAATCCCTTCTGGCAATGACAAAATTGGCGTGCTGCAAAGTTTCTGTTTCAATAACTGAAAAGCGGTCTCTTACTTTTCTCCCCAATCGTACTTCTGGTTCTTTTGTGTCAACTTTGTTACACCCGTACCCGATGAGGTACAATATGAGTATATAATATGTTATATGTTATATTTTATGAGTAGTTAAATAAAGAAAAAGTGGCCAAATAAGGAAGAATGAAACTAGGAGGATTAGACTTGCCAATTGACCAAACTTATATCATCACATGATTAAATAAGCAAGACTTGGAAAAATCTGGAAAGTTGGGGAGAACTCCATTATTGTCGACATATAGAGGAGAAATAGGTGGGAAAGCCAAAAACATCATCTTGTCTCAATTGTGCATCAAGAAGTGATCAAGAAGCTTTAAGGAAGCCTTAATTGTGTTCCTTTCCTCAAGTAAGTGGTTTTCCCCAAATGTGAAAATTAGGGTTCATGTGGTGGGTTTTAATGATTATGGTAAAAAGTGGTGAAATGATGGTCTCTTTAGTTTGTAGACACTAATTGTAGTTAATGTTGTGCTAGGAAGCCTTTGTAGAAGCTCAATCAAGTCAAGTAGGAAGCTAGTAGGATTTGAGGTAAGTATATGAGTATAATCCTTGTTAATGTTATGATGTTAATGTTATGCTTGTGTTAATGTATTTATTATGGAGCTTGTAAATGTGTATTAGCTTGGATCCAATGCTAGATGAGTAATGATATATATAATTACTTGCTTGATCAAGGTGAGTAATAATCCTACTTGATGCTCCTTGTTAATGTTATGAGTGGTGTTAATCACCAATCTCATGTGAATGTGATGTTGATTATATCTTGTATACTTACTAAGCATTTTCGCTTACGGTTTAGATGTTAATGGTTTTGTAGGTTCTAGCGGAGGAAGCAAAGGTAAGGATCTTGCCTAGTGGTAGTAGTGGAATGAAGCTAGTGTAGTTAGAAGCTAACTTAGAAGACCATGACTCTTGGACCAAGTAAATTGGAAGTTGGAAGCCGGAGTACCCTTTTGTGCCTTGGTATATTTAACTTGTGTGGTCGTTTTGTTAAATTGTGGTCTTGTCGTCAAACGTTATCCCTTGTTTATGTAAATCTTTGGGTTAAATGTTTAAGTGTCATGTGGTCCTTGTAGTAAGTAAACTTCAATGAATTTGATGTAAAAAGGGTGCTTGGCACAAAGCCGTTATGACCCATTTTGATGTATATACGGGTTGAATTGCTATGGAACATGTTTGTTATGTCAATATAATGCTTTTGGTCAAGTTTGGTGCAAAATGGAAGTCGTATGGGTCGGTTATAGCGAAAACGGGATGAAAACGAAGTGTTTTTGGAAATGTGCAGGTCCATGCCGGCGGTATGGGTCTCATACCGGCGGTATGGGTGAGCAGAAGGGGCCATGCCGCCCGGTTTGTGTTTATGTCGGCGGCATGGGAAAGTTTTTGGGGCCATGCCGCCGGTTTGGGTTTCATGCCGGCGGTATGGGCCAAGTTCCAGATTTTGTCGATTTTCAAAATTTCATATCTTTTAATCCGTAAGTCGAAACGGGTCGTATGACCTATCGTTTCGAAGGTAATTGAGTGTACTTTCATCTAAAAATAGCCTCAAAGGCTAAATGCTTATACATTTTTGTCAGTCATCAAAAGAGTGGTCAGATGTCCATAAAAGTAAATCCTTTTTGTGTAAAAAGTTTAAATTTTTTGTATAAACGGGTATGGGGCGTTACAAACTTGGTCAGTGGCTTAGCTATCTTGGAAAACCCTTCAATGAACCTTCTTTAATATCCGGCAAGTCCTAAGAATTGACGAACTTATGTGGGAGTTTTTGGTGTTGCCCAATTTTTAACTGCCTCAATCTTTGCTGGATCAACCTGTAGTCCTTGACTATCAATGACGTGACCAAGAAATTGTACTCTTCTGATCCAAAAATCACACTTTGAAAATTTGGCATACAGTTTCTCTTTCTTGAGCAGTTCTAAGATTGTTCTAAGGTGTTCTCGGTGCTCTTCTTCACTCCTTGAGTAAATCAAGATATCGTCAATGAATACGATCACAAACTTATCTAGATATGGCTTGCACACCCTGTTCATAAGATCCATGAACACAGCTGGTGCGTTGGTTAGTCCGAACGGCATTACCTGAAATTCATAATGGCCATAGCGTGTTCTGAATGCTGTCTTCGGGATATCTCCCTCCCGAACCCTAAGCTGATGGTAACCCGATCTCAAGTCGATCTTGGAGTAATAACTGGAACCTTGCAACTGATCAAACAAATCGTCGATCCTGGGAAGTGGATAACGATTCTTCACCGTTAATCTGTTTAGCTCTCGATAATCAATGCACATTCTGAAAGATCCATCTTTCTTCTTTACAAACAACACTGGTGCTCCCCAAGGCGATGAACTCGGCCTAATGAATCCTTTATCTAAGAGTTCTTGCAATTGGTTCGACAACTCTTGCATTTCTGAAGGTGCAAGTCGATAAGGTACTCGCGCAACTGGTGTGGCTCCCGGCACTAATTCAATCTGAAATTCGACTTGGCGAGTAGGTGGAAGTCCTGGTAAGTCTTCTGGAAAGACTTCTGAAAAATCTTTAACTGTTGGTACATCCTCAAGTCGCTTCTCCTCCGACTTCTTTTCTGTGATATGAGCCAAGAATGCATAACAGCCCTTCTTTATGTATTTCTCTATTTTAATGCACGAGATGATGCTGAGTCTAGTCCCACTGCGTTCTCCGCGAACGACCAATATTTCGCCATCATAAGGAAGATGAACAATTTTTTCATCACAGATGATTCTGGCATGATGTTGAGATAATCAATCCATTCCGATAACAATGTCGAAACTTCCAAGTTCTACTGGCATGAGATCTATATTGAATGGGTGATTGAGAAAATTAAGAGTGCAACCACGAATGATCGTGTCGGTGCCAACTAAACTACCATTAGCTAGTTCAATGTGATATGGAGTGTCTAATGCGGTTGGTTCAATGTTGAGTAATGGTGCAAATGCAGTAGAAACAAAACTTCTATCGGCTCCTGAATCAAATAGTATGGATGCATAACGATTATTAATGAGGAACGTACCCGTAACGACACTCGGGTCCTCCCTGACATCTTCTCCTCCAAGGACATAAGCTCTTCCTCTAGCTGTTCCACCTTGGTTATTGTTTCCCTGATTCTTTCCTTTTGGACATTTATTCTTGAAGTGCCCAACTTCTCCACATCCAAAACATGTTACTGGGGGCTTCTGATTATCAACCACAATTGGAGCTTTGCAATCCATAGTCGAATGACCAACTTTCTTACAGTTTCCACACGGATTCGGACAATTTCCAGGATTATGATGGGTTTGACATTTGTTGCACTTGGGTAAAGTACCATTGTAACCTCTTTTCTCAGCTTGACCTGCAACATAAGCCTTTGCAGTTTCCTGTCTCTTGTGTGGTGGTTGAGTAACATTGCTACTCTGGTTGTTGTCCTGATTTCTTCTGTTGTTGTTGTTGTTGTTGTTATTGGAATTGTTTCGGTTGCTGTTATAGTTGTTGTTGTTTCGGTAGTTGTTGTTGGAGTTACGGTTGTTGTAGTTACGGTTACTGTTGGTGTTGTTGTTGTTGTTGTCTGAAGCAGTTCCTTTCTTCACTATCTGAGCCATGAGTTTCTGAGACATTTTGATTGCCTCATCCAATGTTTGTGGGTCAAAAGAAATCACATCTCCTCGGATGTTGTGAGGTAATCCTCCAATGAAATTCTCTAATAGCTTCTCAGTGTCCGGGACCATTGTCGGACATAACGCTGCCAATTCCTGAAATCTCCTGATATATGTCTCAATATCATTACCTGCTGTCACTAGCTCATAAAATTCTGTTTCCATCTTTTTCACTTCTGTTCGTGGGCAAAACTTCTTTGTCAGCAACTTCTTGAATTCGTCCCATGTAAGCTTGTGAGCATTCTCCATTCCCATGGGCTTTGCATACGAATTCCACCATGACATAGCTTCCCCAACGAGTGTACTAGCAGCAAACTTAACCTTGCTGTCCTCCGGACAGTTGCATAGAAGGAATACTGATTCTGTCTTTTCAAACCATCGGATCATGGCAGTGGCCCCTTCAGTGCCTTTGAATTTTTCCGGATCACCACTTTTGAAATCTTTGTACGTACATTTACGACCATTTGTACCATTGGTATTTGTTCCTGCGGCTTCCGCGGTCTCTGCCCGCGAAGCGGCTTCAGCAGCAGCTGCAGCTACGGCAGCTCTTTCTGTAACCAATGCTGCCTCGATACTGTCGGCAACAAGCTTTCTGACTTCAGCGGGTGTCATAGCAGTAGTGGCTCTTTTGGGTGGCATAATTCTTCACAATCACAAAAGATAACAACAATGAGAATCCACAATAGAAAACGATCATCATACACAATATATACAACCACAACATGTATATACATCCACAACACGTATGAGTACAACCACAGCATGTATAAATACAATGAAACCACAACGAAACATCATAAATATAATCACAACGCACATGAATATAATACATGAAATTTTCGGTTTACGCAGACCGATATCATAAAATAGCACAACGAAAATCCTGCATAGTAGAGTCACACTTGATATATTTGTTTGTACTACAAGCAAAAGACAACAAGTACTAACTATGTCCCACACCCCGGGACTAGGATAATAATGTACAAGCTACATGATAACAGTCTAATACTAGGCACCTCCTCCGGGTGCTCCATCTAGCCTGCGGAAAATCCTTTGAAGATCCCTAGACATCGCAACAACAATCTCCTCTAGGTGCTGAACTCGAAGCTGGAGATCAGTCTCCCTAGTCACTGATGCAGACAACCTAGCCTGAACTGAAGATAACTCACCGGCCTGGCGATGATGCTCATCCTGGAACATCTGTGCTCTGTCGACTAACCCCGGCATCTCCTGCCTTAGCTGTGTGATATGCTCTGAACTCTCCAACTGACGAGCCTCTAAACCCTGGTGTGACACATCGATGGCAACCCTGCCCTGGATCAAACCCTCAACCTCCTCCTCAATAGCCTAAATACGGATCACTGGAGTCTCGTCTAGATGAGACAATGCCCTATCAATCTCTCCCTGAAGCTGATCTAGACACGAGTCAAATGTAGCAGCAGTAAGCAGTCTGTCAGCAGCAGCCCTCGAGCTCTCACCAACCTCGAATCTGCTGGGCGGTGCTGTCTCTGTAGCATCTGAAGTATCTGGTGATGGAATATCAAGACGAGCCCGCTTCTTGAGCGGTAGGTCTGACATAGGAGTAGGATCTCTGGTGTGGACTGGTGCTAATGGCATCTGTGGTGCTGATAAGGATGGCAATGGTGGAGATAATGATGATAAGGATGGTAAGGGTGATAATGGTGGTGGTTTACTGAATGCCACACTCCTCCTCGCTGTCAAGCGGTGACGGAGTGGATGAGATAAAGTAAGTGATGATGGTGGTGGTAGGGATACAAATGCAGCTGGTGACCTGACAGTGAGACGATGAACCCGCTTAGCAGCAGTGCGCTTCATGCGCGGCCCACCTGGATATGTACGGTAAACTCGACCATAGGGTACAAACTCTCCTGGCTGGATAACTGGGACAACTCTGGGACCACGACGGATCACAGGTGACAGTGGTGGGGTAAGCACGACTTCCCCCTCCTCAAAGGGTTCTGTCTCGGCCTCTGACATCACAGGTGAAGACTGTGGAGTAGGCTCCACTGATGACAAAATGATAGTGGGTATCGGGGATGATGTAACAGACTCTAGTATGATGGAGGGTAGTGAGGAAGTATCGTCTGCTGACTCAGAGTCAGACGAGATAACAATAGGGTGTGAATCCGAAGACATCACTGAAACAACAGATGTGAAATAAAAGTAAATAAACATTTACATAATGTGGGTTATGATGGAATGATATATGTATGAAATTGCAATCACTACATGTGATATAATGAATATGCACTTATGCTACAATGATGAGATGCTATGATGGTGCAGCTATAGTCTAGGATATAATGGACAACCTAGTTCACTATAACCTTTGCTCTGGTACCAATCTGTCACACCCCCAAATTTCGTGACTTGCAGCGGAATAAGTCATTCAGGGGCACGACTGGTCATAGCACCAAAGTTGCAGTTATATTGAACGACCTAAAGTGTCGTTTAGAAAATACATCGTTTGATTATTTAAAAACATTCAGAGTTATAAAGCTAGGTCCCAAAAGGTGAAACAAGTTTTCATAAAACAAGTTCATACAATTCATAAAAAAAGTTCATACAATTCAAACGATGGATAAGTGCATAAAATATAAAGTGAGACGCGTCGACTCCGCGACTCCATGATATGTCCATATGCAAGCCAACATGCGATACCTTAATTACCTGAAAATACATTGCTAAAAATGGTCAACAAAAATGTTGGTGAGATCATAGGTTTATGTAAATGAAATATTGTACGGATACCACAAGTATAAAGTGTATGACAAAACAATGCCACATAAAAAATGATACATTAGCTCTTAAGCTCATGACCCCGAAGCTAGACTGAATGAAATGCCCCAACTTAGTGTTTGCCAATCACTCTAATATGACAGAAATGAAATGCGTTCGTTTGACAAGTTGGCGCTACCAACCCGAACGGAGGAGTCACCCTCAATAGATCTATTCACTCACTCTCGCTTGCTAACAATTAACGGTTTATGATAATAAAAGGGGACTTTAATCTAGGCAATGATGTAACTTAAGCAATGTAATGAGTTTGTATACTTTGGTCCGCATATAAAAATGGTGCAATGTATTCTCCCCCGAGAGTTTAGATGTAACGCCCCGTGCCCGCTTATACTAAAAACTTTGACTTTTGACGCGGAAACGTTTGACTAAAACGGACTCATACAAATTCTTCATTTACATAACCAGAACTTATACATTTAACCCTTTTAAAATATTTGCGAGAACATATACTCGAAACCTTTCAAAACATTTTAACATAATTTTATAAACAAACAACCCTTCTTTGACCAACTATGTGCTGTATCTCTTTTAAGGATACGCCGCATCAACACTGAGAGACCATGCGCCGTATCAACCGGAAGTGATACGCCGCATCTACCTTTTACTTCTGATACGTCGCATCTACTATACTAGATACGCCGCATCACATTAAACTCCTGATACGTCGCATCTAATATACTAGATACGCCGCATCGACCAATTTAGACAGAACATCAGCAGGAAAACCTGCATATTCTCAACACACCACAAAATACACTTTGACACCTTTTACAACACTATAACTTGTATCAAAACACTCCCTTTACATTCAAAACCATATCCAAATATAATACACGGCAATTGACCTGCTTGACTCCAAGATGAGTACATTTTACACATTAGCCAAACACCCTCTTAACTTAACCCATAAACACATAAAACATACTTTAACATACCAAATGACTTCCAATTCATTACAAAACACTTGACATAGAATCTAACACTTGTTTACTCATTCAAAGCATTACTTGACTCACGGGGGTACAAACTTATACACGAGAGCCTGGTATCTACCTAGCTCTAATTCCTTACCAAATCCTACCCTTTCGCATACATGAACCATACTCCTTATTCCACATCATCCATAAACACAAGGAACTACAAAAGGGTTAGACAACTAAACCATAAGCGATAACGCTTAGTAAGTAAAACGACTATAACATACCATTATACTTCAATCCACATAATGCATCATATACATAAACACTTACATCATAGCTCACATACTCAAGTCTCATCTAGCACATAACATCAACATATCTCATAGCATCATCTCATCACATAAGCCATAAACATGGCATCACATAACATCAACCAAGCTCATCTTCTCAACATAAACATACATAACACAATATGATAGAAATTCATATAACATATGCTATCATCATTTTACTTACCTCAAATCCAAGCTATATAACACATCAAGGACATCATTATCAAGATCCATCATCATCATCATCATCATCATCATCCTTCATAAATAATAACAACCTAACAACATAACAATTAATAACATAACAAGGGTTATCAAAACCCATCAAAACATAATCATCTTTCTAATTAAATCATCATATGATCATACCCATATCATATGATGATTTCCCACTTAAATCACTAACTTGAGAGGGATTACTTACTTGATAATCAAAGCTAAGAAGGACCATAAACATGGGTCATTTATCTTCTTCATTAAAAGCCATCACCTAGCTCTATTTTCCCTCCTTTCTCTTTGGTTCGACACTCACAGAAACACACTCTCTTTTACAGGAGAGTGTGGAGACTTATAGATAAATGGGGAAGTTTCTAGCTACAAGGGCAATTCTGTCATTTCTGCTTATTTAAGATCGATGCGCCGTATCTATCTTCATAGATACGCCGCATCCATGCTACCCCTTATATACGCCGTATCTCCTTCTCCAATACGGCGCATGGACTATAACAAGTCGGTTCTACTTTCCCTTTCTACCATACGCCGCATGTAACTTCCTAGATGCGCTGCATCTAGGCTATAACAGACTAACACTTAACACTATAATCATTTGCCCTTAGACAACCACATGCTCTTAGTCAAAATACTTAGGCTCGGGTCAACTTCATCTAGGGTGGGGTCCCACTACCCGGGAAACGGGTCTAACAATTCTACCCCCTTATTTAGATTTCGTCCCCGAAATCTCTCGTCTAAAACTATCCGAAACTAAATTTCACGACATAAACACGTCCTTGTTCTCATGCTTTCTAAGCCAATTCCTTGCAACGATCTAAATAATCACGCAATTCTAAACTTGCTATACACAAACATAGCTCATAATCTACTAAAATCAACACTTCTCATCGCAACTTTTCTAAGAATTCCTACAATTGACGACTTGTCACATGGAAAATCTACTACTTTGACTCTATATGAGTCAAACTTCAACACTATAACACGGCATTCAACAATGCACTAACCATAACATAACATCATAAATCCGGCAATTCTCACATAACACATAACACAAATACGCATCTATGCCACAAACCGGAAACTTATCTCAAAATAAACATGGTACCATACAAACGGCACCTACAAAATTTCTTACTCACGCCTTACTTAAACAAACTTTCTTACTAAATTTCTGGAAATGCTCACCAATTAACTTATCAAATTAAAACATAATTCAATTTAGGCGTCAAATTTAAGGTTTCACACATTACCCTAACGCCACTATAGGTTTTATTCGTATTTATCTTTTCTTATGACGTCTAACCGGTTTTAATTTTCACTATCTCATAACACTATCCGTACTCATGTCATATCGGCTACACATAAGCCCACTCTTTTGTAATTCTTCATTCACATAAAAAGGCGTCCCGATCTATGTAAATCAAGAAATACAAATTCATGGTTCGGTGATTTACAATTTCTTCATTCAAATGAAAAGGCGTCCCAATCCATTTAAATCAAGAAACCATAAACCATCCTACTTATACGCTTCCGACCTAACACTCGTACTTATCTACTTCCCATCTGTTCTAGCCTTGGATCCAATCTCACTAACTTTCCATCCATGCCATAAAGGCAAGCTAACCATCATGCCGTAAAGGCAAGCTGACAACCATGCCATAAGGCAAGCTAACATCATGCCATAGAAGGCAACTTAACCTCGTGCCATAAAGACACCTTAACATCGTGTCATAAAGACACCTTAACATCGTGCCCTAAAGACACCTTAACATCGTGCCATAAAGACACCTTAACATCGTGTCCTAAAGACACCTTAACATCGTGCCATAAAGACACCTTAACATTATGCCGTAAAGGCATCTTATCATCATGCCAAGGATGTAGGTAAACCATGCCGGTGAAGGCAAGCTAACAATCATGCCAAAAAAAAGGCAAGCTAGGCCATCCCAAAGGATGCCAAAACTAGAGCATTGGATCCAAGCTATATCTGTCTTATCATATCTACTCATTTTATCTTTCATGCAATTTTATAATTAGGCACACACTGTCATTTATTCAATTTTCATTGCCTTACGCAATCTCAACGTTCACTATCACGCTTGCTACCATCTAGGCAAGTTTCTATATAACACTTGCACATTTATTATCATCGCATTTTCACAATGCCACTTATCTTTCACCCGTCAACCCCATGTTGACTCACACTCTCACTATGTGCCATTTTTATTTAGACAATTTATATGTAATGCTTATTCATTACAACTCATACATTTCTACATGTTCTTACAACACACTCTTACTATTACCCGTCAACCCTTGTTGACCATATTCTCACTTCATACTGTCACTTCATTTAGTTTATTCAACTTGTATGCATACAAACCTTACATAGGTTTATTCTGTAACACTTTCTTTAATTTCATCTTACATATTCAAATATATTAACATGATCACATTCATGTTTTACAACTCTTTCTAGCGCACTTCAAGTCACCTATGACTTCTAACGCAATCTATATTTTATTCGTCACTTTGACTCATCATACTTTACCATATATCACTAGCACTTTTCAATTTATCAAGTTTTATATGTAACATGTTCTCATCATTTCTTAACTTTTCACTTTAACTTTCTCATTTAGTTTAGCATATAAGAACTCACGCTTCTCAAAACATCAAGCTATAAACATACTTCGCTATTCACTTCTTTCTTATCTTTATCTTTTTAAGCAATTATGCTTTTTCAAATTATTAGCATGCTTCTTAACTTATTTCACATAACAATGTTTTCTTTTTAACTTTACCGACCACAACTAGGTCAACACATAACACGCATTCATATACATCTATCTCAACTCATACACTTCAGTACAAACGTGCTCTCAAGCACATCACATAAAGCTTAAACATACAATAACTTACCATAGACTTATCATCACAAAATCAATCATACCATAACGCTTAACACTTATCCGACAAGTGTTAAAACATTCAAAATCAAAATCAATTCACATAGTCTATGGCATCGAATACCACATTGCATAACCAAGCAATGTCTAAGCATCGACCTTCTAACTAACCACAAGCAATAGCCCATCTTATAGCTAAGGCATCATAAACCTTAGTTCGCTTACCAACCCGTCTCTAATACCACTTAGCCTTGCTACTCGCATCCATCTCTGTAGTTCTATCATGCATTCACATATCGCAATACAATCCCCGACACCAACCAAGGTGCACGGCTATCTAATCATATAAACATTTCAAGTCCTCCACGGACTTACATCACATAATCACAATACCAACACCGGCACCAACCGAGGTG
Organism: Artemisia tridentata subsp. tridentata; assembly: GCA_021014915.2. Taxonomy (NCBI): domain Eukaryota; kingdom Viridiplantae; phylum Streptophyta; class Magnoliopsida; order Asterales; family Asteraceae; genus Artemisia; species Artemisia tridentata. Next base: position 152,646,110 of record CP139509.1, read on the forward strand.
CTCGGCCAACTAATGATCTAAACATCTCAAGTCCCCATGGACTTGTATCTCATACTCAACCACACTATAACATACATACATCACTTATCATCAAAAGGCTCAACTAACATAAAACATAATCCATCTAACACTTAGCAATTAGTTTCCGCGCAGTCTAACACTTACATCTAAGGCTTCTACGAGTAATTTAAGACTAGGCAACCTATAGTGGAAACCTAATTCACTTAAACCGAAGCTCTGATACCAATTTGTAACGCCCCGTGCCCGCTTATACTAAAAACTTTGACTTTTGACGCGAAAATGTTTGACTAAAACGGACTCATACAAATTCTTCATTTACATAACCAGAACTTATACATTTAACCCTTTTAAAATATTTGCGAGAACATATACTCGAAACCTTTCAAAACATTTTAACACAATTTTATAAACAAACAACCCTTCTGTGACCAACTATGCGCTGTATCTCTTTTAAGGATACGCCGCATCAACACTGAGAGACCATGCGCCGTATCACCGTTAGTGATACGCCGCATCTACCTTTTACTTCTGATACGTCGCATCTACTATACTAGATACGCCGCATCACCTTAAACTCCTGATACGTCGCATCTAATATACTCAGATACGCCGCATCGACCAATTTAGACAGAACATCAGCAGAAAAACCTGCATATTCTCAACACACCACAAAATACACTTGACACCTTTTACAACACTATAACTTGTATCAAAACACTCCTTTTACATTCAAAACCATATCCAACTATAATACACGGCAATTGACCTGCTTGACTCCAAGATGAGTACATTTTACACATTAGCCAAACACCCCCTTAACTTAACCCATAAACACATAAAACATACTTTAACATACCAAATGACTTCCAATTCATTACAAAACACTTAACATAGAATCTAACACTTGTTTACTCATTCAAAGCATTACTTGACTCACGGGGGTACAAACTTATACACGAGAGCCCGGTATCTACCTAGCTCTAATTCCTTACCAAATCCTACCCTTTCGCATACATGAACCATACTCCTTATTCCGCTCTTAGTCAAGTAACGCCCCGTGCCCGCTTATACTAAAAACTTTGACTTTTGACGCGGAAACGTTTGACTAAAACGGACTCATACAAATTCTTCATTTACATAACCAGAACTTATACATTTAACCCTTTTAAAATATTTGCGAGAACATATACTCGAAACCTTTCAAAACATTTTAACACAATTTTATAAACAAACAACCCTTTTGTGACCAACTATGCGCTGTATCTCTTTTAAGGATACGCCGCATCAACACTGAGAGACCATGCGCCGTATCAACCGGAAGTGATACGCCGCATCTACCTTTTACTTCTGATACGTCGCATCTACTATACTAGATACGCCGCATCACCTTAAACTCCTGATACGTCGCATCTAATATACTAGATACGCCGCATCGACCAACTTAGACAGAACATCAGCAGGAAAACCTGCATATTCTTAACACACCACAAAATACACTTTGACACCTTTTACAACACTATAACTTGTATCAAAACACTCCCTTTACATTCAAAACCATATCCAACTATAATACACGGAAATTGACCTGCTTGACTCCAAGATGAGTACATTTTACACATTAGCCAAACACCCCCTTAACTTAACCCATAAACACGTAAAACATACTTTAACATACCAAATGACTTCCAATTCATTACAAAACACTTAACATAGAATCTAACACTTGTTTACCCATTTCAAAGCATTACTTGACTCACGGGGGTACAAACTTATACACGAGAGCTCGGTATCTACCTAGCTCTAATTCCTTACCAAATCCTACCCTTCCGCATACATGAACCATACTCCTTATTCCACGTCATCCATAAACACAAGGACCTACAAAAGGGTTAGACAACTAAACCATAAGCGATAACGCTTAGTAAGTAAAACGACTATAACATACCATTATACTTCAATCCACATAATGCATCATATACATAAACACTTACATCATGGCTTACATACTCAAGTCTCATCTAGCACATAACATCAACATATCTCATAGCATCATCTCATCACATAAGCCATAAACATGGCATCACATAACATCAACCAAGCTCATCTTCTCAACATAAACATACATAACACAATATGATAGAAATTCATATAACATATGCTATCATCATTTTACTTACCTCAAATCCAAGCTATATAACACATCAAGAACATCATTATCAAGATCCATCATCATCATCATCATCATCATCATCCTTCATAAATAATAACAACCTAACAACATAACAATTAATAACATAACAAGGGTTATCAAAACCCATCAAAACATAATCATCTTTCTAATTAAATCATCATATGATCATACCCATATCATATGATGATTTCCCACTTAAATCACTAACTTGAGAGGGATTACTTACTTGATAATCAAAGCCAAGAAGGACCATAAACATGGGTCATTTATCTTCTTCATTAAAAGCCATCACCTAGCTCTATTTTCCCTCCTTTCTCTTTGGTTCGACACTCACAGAAACACACTCTCTTTTACAGGAGAGTGTGGAGACTTATAGATAAATGGGGAAGTTTCTAGCTACAAGGGCAATTCTGTCATTTCTGCTTATTTAAGATCGATGCGCCGTATCTATCTTCATAGATACGCCGCATCCATGCTACCCCTTATATACGCCGTCTCTCCTTCTCCAATACGGCGCATGGACTATAACAAGTCGGTTCTACTTTCCCTTTCTACCATACGCCGCATGTAACTTCCTAGATGCGCCGCATCTAGGCTATAATAGACTAACACTTAACACTATAATCATTTGCCCTTAGACAACCACATGCTCTTAGTCAACATACTTAGGCTCGGGTCAACTTCATCTAGGGTGGGGTCCCACTACCCGGGAAACGGGTCTAACATTAGAAATCAATAAACAATTTAAAACGGGGCTATGAAAACTCACCTGATATGATATAGCAACAATGACAATGATGGATATGATGAAATAAAGCTCGGTCTCTAACCGCGACCTATTATGAATGATGTGATCCAATGTAAGCAATGATACAATGCAACACATGCGAATACGTATGTTAACGATGCCACTTGTTAGTTTTGAAAGTAACGTTTATCGACGAAAAATACACTTTTGACGTCTTGTTAAGTTATAAACTACTTTTCGTGTAAATATGTTGAAACGGTACTCCACGATCCTTGTTTGGTGTTCTATCGGCAAAATGTAGCATTTTCATCGCAATTTAATATTTTCCTTAACTTGTGAAAATATGTCCAAATTGGCTTCGTGAAACTAGTCGCGAAATATTGCACGTTACGTGTTAGTTTATCAAACTCGACGTTTTTGAAAACCTTGCAACAATGTGTTAATGTTGTTTCATTTAACTTTTGATTGAACACGCCTCGTTCAAATAGAAAATCGGCTATCAACGTTATGTTTCGCAAAAACACTAGTTTTAATATTTAAAACACTTTCTAATAGTGGCTGTCAAAATAAACATGGTACGTCGGGCTTCAAACGTGAATAACTCGGCCGTTACAAGCTCGTTTGATGACGAATAGTCCGTATTCGGGTCACGAACCCGACCCATACTTAAGTCCATCACGAATGGACTCTAGCCCATCACGATATGGGCTATTGTGATAACGGTTTGGGCTTACGATGGCCCAAACCCAATGTTATTTATGGCTGCGATAGTATATCTTCTATTTATGGGATATATATCGACTAACCGCCCTATGAGGGATAGACCGAAGATTAGGGAACACGAAACCAATAAGGATTTCGTGTCCATATATAGAGGGCACCTCAGCCCTCACAAAGGTACGACTTACAAACCCTAACTCTTCTACAAACCCTAAAACCGATTACTTACTCTCACGCCGGAGGATAATCGTGGGAGACAATCCCACGATAAGCCTAACGGTGTCTTTTTGTTTTCTTAGTGCGCAGGTCTCAAGCATTAAGATCTGATTGGTACGGAATCAAGGAACGCCCAACTTTTGTATCAACAAGTGGCGCCATCCGTGGGACCCTACACTAAGAGCTTTGCCAAAAAACTAGAATGACAAAGCACGGAAACCCAAATCAGCGGACTCCGCATACGAAGAAAACGCATGACGATTCACTGGGAAAGAAGCAGCAAACTGATGCGGCCTCTAAGCAGGCCTCTGGGACAACCAGCACGCCTAGAAGCTTAGGAGCGTACTCAGATATGCTCTTTACTCCAGTAGAACCGCTCACTATGACTACCAACGCTACTACGACAAGTACTAGCGCGGTAGACCTACAGCGCACTCCTCTCACCATGCCAGAAGTAAACTTCACTGAGCCACCAAATGCGCCTATCCGAAACAAGGATCTTGTTTTGGAAACAGACTCCATCGCGCTAGAAGGAGTCACGCCTGAACTAGCACCAAGTGACTTCGTATCTCAAAACTACGAAGCCTTGGCTACGCTCATGCGAGAGGAGGCAAAGAAGAGGTCGAGCCAAAGTCTGCACGCCAGGCTCAACTTCGACCCTGAGTATGAAGCATCCCCACCGCGCTACCGAAAGGAAAGACGCGAGAAGGATAGCCGCAAACAACCAGTGTTTACTAGGATTGGAAGAAAGGTTGTGGATGATGAAGCAGCCGACTTTCAGCATCTGGAGGAGCATGAAGACGGGGAACGGCGCGCCAATGTCCACGCTAGGCTTGGCAGTCGCAGGGTTCAGGATAGGCTTGGGCGACGGTGCTCCCCAAGTGAAAGCCCTTCAAGCTCTGATTCCGAGGATAGTCGGCGCAAATGCCGCAGAGGAGCAAGCTCAGATTCTGATGATAGTCGACGCAAGCGTCGCAAAAGAGTACGCTCATCCTCAAGTGATTCCTCGGACAACGAGGACAAAGAAACTGGACACTGGAAATCAAGAGGAAAATACCGCGACCAGGAAGACGAAGACATGTCTTTTCCCTGGCGTCGCCAAAAAGTTGATGCGTTTACTAGGCGCATCAGCGATTTTTCGGAAAATAAGAAAAGGCGCATGCCTGCTAACGTCAAAACATATGATGGGACAGGTGATCCTGATGATCACCTAAAAATTTTTGAATCAGCAGCCACTATCGAAAATTGGCCACAACCTGTGTGGTGCCATATGTTTAACTCTACATTAGTAGGGAATGCGCGCAATTGGTTCAGTAAGCTTCCACGCAGAAGCATTGGTGGGTTTGAAGAGTTGCGAAAGGCGTTTCGTTTAAACTTTACCCAAAGGAAGAAGTGCGCCAAAAACCCTGTCGAACTCGCTAGGGTTAAACAGCGACAAGGGGAATCCACAAGCGCTTTCATGGAGCGTTTTAAGGACGAATGCATGCAAGTCAAGGCGTGCCCAGAGATACTAAAAATATCGGGTTTTATGAATGCAATCAATAACCCAGATTTGATAAAAAAGTTAAACGATAGGGTTCCCCAAACCTTTGACGAACTCATGAAGCGCACGAGGTCCTTCGTCCAAGGAGAAGCAGCCGCTGCGGATAGCAAAAAAGGATACTCGAACCATAGGCCACAAGAAGAGTCAAGGAGACAATCCAATGACCAGAGTGGCAATCGCAACAAAAGTTATCGCACCCAAGGGGGCAGACGGGGAAACGACAAGTACACCCCACTAACAAAAACTCCAAAGGAGATATTTGCGACGGAAGGTGCGAACTTTCCAAGACCCCCACCTATGCGCACCCCTGAAGATCGGCGCGTAGGGAATGGATACTGCGAGTATCACGCACAGAAGGGCCATACCACTAACGAGTGTGTCCAATTACGCCAACTAATTGAGAAACTAGTGAAAGAAGGCAGATTGGACCACCTAGTTAAAAATATTAAGGATGGGAAAGACAAGCAGAGAACCGGAGGCAAGAAAGAAGCGCCTAAGGAAAAAGCTGATACTATCTACATGATACAATCATGGCAGCAAAAGACTAGGCAAAAGGTGAGCCAAAAATTCTCTCATGGAAGCGAAATCTCCTTCCCCACCTTGACCGCGGACAACACAGTGGCAGAACCACTTACCATTGAAATAAATGCGGGGGATCACGACATCCACCGCATGTATGTTGATGGGGGCGCATCAGCGGATATAATGTATGAACATTGCTTCAAGAGATTGCGTCCTGAGATACAAAGACAGTTAAGTCCAGCCACGACTGCGCTTACTGGCTTTACAGGAGAAAAAATATGGCCTATGGGGCAACTGCGCCTACTAGTCACTGTTGGTAATAAGGAACACTCCACGACAGCCTGGATGAACTTTATGGTGATCAAATCTCCTTCGCCATACAATGGCATCATTGGAAGGTCAGGAATCTCGGCATTGCGCGCGGTACCATCCACGGCGCATGGGATGCTCAAATTCCCAGTAGAAGGCGGCATTGTCACCATTTACAACAACGCTGCGCCACCAGAAGAATGTAACACGATTACTGTGGGAAGGATTACAAACACTTGGGATGTGAATCTTAGTAACGTGTTTGTGAGATATTTATGTATGAATGTGTTTAGTATGCGAAATCTACTACAACACACTTAAAAGAACACAAGGTGGTGAGTTTATGTAAACGTGAGTATGTAATGAACAAGGAACACAACTTTGGTTAACACAAAATGATTCAATATTATTGATGAAATAATACGGATGATCTAAATATCACCGGGATTACAAAGTAATCTTGAATCTTAGATTGTAAAAGGATTTGTGAATTGAGTAACTAAGTTACTTGAGAGTTTGTTCTGTTTTGGTTAATAGCTTAAGAGATGCATGCATGAAGTGTGACTAAGATATCCTTTTATAAGATAAGGATACCTTATTACAAGTTGTCAAGTGGTTCGAATATAATACTTTACTTTGACTATTCTCGCCTACAATTAAATACAACTACCAATGTACAACTCTGCCATATTCTTCTGTGAACCACAGAGGACTAAACTACTTCTACATAACGTATAACAATGTACAAATACTAATAATTCAACTAAATATCTATTACAAAATATCTAATCGACTTGACATATAGCTTGGCAGGCTCTTCATCAACTAGCAGTACCTTCTACCCAGAAGGTACTGTTAGTACATCTTCATACACTTCAAAATCAACTAGCAGGCTCTTTAACATCTTTGGCAGGCTCTTTGACTTGAACATTTTATTCCCAACAATCCTCCCCTAAACTTGTTATTTCCATTAAAATACACAAGTTTCTGATGAATAAAATACATACCTTGAGGATTTGAGGGAACTCTTCCAAAAACCTTCACTCTCTGTTCTTCCTTTTTCTTTCACATTGCTCAAATATGCTCCTCAGCAAACTTTGAACAATTTCTGACTTCTCTTCATCCTTGTCACATCTTAATCTCTTGGAGATCATAGTTGAAAGCACTTCATAACTAAGTGGATACTCTTTCTCAGTCAACATAAAGAGTTCAATCCCACTTGATGTGTAAAGATGATGAATATTGCTATGGCTTAGAAATTCCCATGTTATTGAAGGATCATAATAGGGAAATTTCCAATGAACATCTTTGGGATCAGGATCAAACATCCTATTGAATTCTACCCATAGTTCCTGTTCCTTAGCATCAGTACTAGAATTCGTGTCTAGCTTAATCTGCACTAGATTCCACAATTCTTCCAAGTCTGCTCTGTCACATGCTCTAACTAAATTTTCAAAATTCTTAAAGATAGCAGACTGACCCCCAACCCTTGTTACTTTCCATGATTTTCCTAATCTATCATGGTTGATCTCCCAATCAATAATAGGTCGTCTACAGCTAATTGGATCAGCATGTATGATAGTTGGCAAAGTAATTAACATCTTACTTACTTGCTCTGTGTCCAATTTTGCTACTTCTTTCTTCTGAGCATCTTGCTTCTTCATAGAGGGCTTTACATCAGATGGAACTTTGTAGTAAAGACTTTTGTAGGCTTGTAGATACAGGAAGTAGATTTCATCAGCAGATTTCTTCTTCAGTTGATAATCAGTCCAATTTGCCTGATTTTTCAGAAACCTTTTCATAAAAATCACCTGATCTTTCTGAGATTGGCCCACCTTAAAACCTCTTTTCTGACTTTCTTTCATCTTTTCAAAAATGTCAGCCAGAGCTGCTTCTTTATACTTCTTGTTGATAAAAGATTCAAGCTCTGCTGTTTTCTCATCAGAATTTAGATTCTTGTCATTCACTATTATTGCTGCTTGGCCCCTCACAATTGGATCATTTGCAATAATCCATTGCATCTGTGCATCAAAGGTTTCTTGAGCAATTTGAGTATCAAGAAGAGTCTGAGCAGCATCTTTATGCTCTTTCATTTCTGTTAGCAGTCTTGAAGCTTCAAGTGCTTTTAGTTCTTCTTCATGAACCCTTTTGGCCTCTTCCTCTCCTAAAGCCATCTGAATTTGCTGTGTTCTTTTCAACTTCTTGGACTTAGGCTCATCTTCAATCATAATGCTTTTGCCCTTATCCTTTGGAGTTGGTTTTTGAGATGGAGCAGAAGATTGCTCATCAGCAACAAACAAATTTCCTTGAGGCTCTAAACCCCTCTTTCTCTTGTACACTTTCTCAGCAGACCCTTTGTACCCCATAGCCAATAGCCTCTCAATCCTAGCAGGCTCTTGTTCTTGCCTAGCAGGCTCTTGCCCTGCACCAGCAGGCTCTTCATCATAAACTTGAGTTCCTTCATGGAATTCAAATTGAGCCTCCTCTTCATCTTCAGAAGTATCCATCCTCCCCTTTTTGGAAGAGTGACCTATCCTATCAGCATCTGACTTTGAAGAACTAGATAAAACAACCTTTGCAGACCTTTTACCCTTTAGCTTCTTCACTGCACCCTCCAATTTCTTTACCCTCTTGACTAATTTGATGTTGATCTCAGAAAACTTCTTGTTTTGACTTTTAAGAGCATCTTCTAAGAACTTCACCTTGTCTTTTAGTTCTTGCATTGTCTGAGGTGATTGGGTTTGTGATACATGATGTGATGATGGTGGTGGTGTTGCTGATGGTACTGGAGATGGTATTGGTGATGTTTGATGTGTTGGTGAAATGTAACCATGTGAAGAACTAGATGATGGTGATTCAGCTGATGGTGTTGGTTCTTCTAGATGTTGTGGTAACATTTCATCAAATAGTGGTATTTCTTCCCCTCTAAAACCAATTCTCATATTTGAAAATACTTTGTGAGAAAGTTTTGGTGTTTCATAAAGAGTGTGATGGGGAAGTAACAAATGTTTTGATTTTGCAATGATGCATGATATAAATCTTGGATACATCAAAAACTTTGTTTCACTTTTCACATTTTTAATCAATCCTTCAAAAATATGTTTGGAAAAATTGTATGTTCTGTTTGTAGCCAAGCAGATGAGAGCAGAAGCCATGTTTCCACTAAATTGCTCCCAAGAGGTTTTCTTCTGGCTCAAACAATGAAGGATTGTGTGAATCAAAAATCTCCATTGTGGAGTAAGATGCTTTTTCAGAAAAGTGAGTTTGTTAGACTCAGCATGATACCCCATTCTTTCTAAATTTTCAAAAATTTCAGTATCTGGCAACTGACTAATACCATCAGAATCATCCAAATGAAGATGTCTTCTTATGGATGACTCAGTAAGAGTCAAAAGTTTGCCATCCACTTTGGCCTTAATCCTTTGTTCCCCATTTTCAGAAGTTTTAATTTTAGCAGATTGCCAAAATTGTAAAATTTGAGATTCATAAATAGTGGGATTGACTAGTAAAGCAAACCTGATATAGGAGTTATTTAAAAAGTCCACTACTTGATGAAAATAGGCATTATCCTCTGACTTTTCCAAAAATGCTAATTGATTGTGACGTTGGACAAAGTTTAGAACAACTGTGGAATCCATAATGAAAATTTTGAATATGATGGTGGGATTTGTTGGTAGTACTGGTAGAAGATGAAAGGTGTATGTGAATTATGATAAGGACTGATGAAAGAAGATTTGTGAGAATTACTTTTAACCGACAATAATAAAGATTATAATAAGTAAATGTATAGGCGGTTAAAAAGATCTTTTATATGTGAAATATAATATAATATAATCATCAGTAATTTACATAACTACCCCAACGGCTAATTTTAACTACCAGGTCCAATGGCTAAAACTTTTTCTGACAGGCTCAACGGCTATCTAGCAGTACCTTTTTACACTAGCAGTACCAATTTTTGAACTACCAGTACCTTTGAAAGTTTTATAAAAATCCCTTATAGTTTTTAGCAAACTACCAGCTATCAACGGATTTGAGTTGTCTTTACCAAAAGCCGTTTGCTTAAGGACTAGCTAACTATTTACAATTAAGTATGGTTAGTTAACAACCATATAGTTTTTGGTAAACTATCAACCATCAACGGATTTGATTTGTCTTTACCAAAAGCCGTTTGCTTATGGACTAGCCAACTCTTAAGTTTGTAAAAACTTGGTGAGCTGAATACCAAAAGCCATATTGGCCTAAAGATGGTGCAATTTCCTTGGATGGAGGAAATTTAAAAAGGCAATGATGCTGTGTATCTTGGATGATTGGTTCAACAAGTGAAATCATCTAATAGCATGCCTTTGAGTTGAAACTTTCCTTAGTTTGATCTAGATAGAACTTTCTCCTTGAGAAATGCTTCATCCCTTCTAGATATGTGATCTAACTCTATCTTTTTCAACCTTTGCATCATCTTGTATGCTCTTGTCTTTTCTTTCATAAATTGGTTTCTCTTCCATTCTGAGCTATCATATCCTCCCCTGAGATTAATATAATATTGGTTGCCCCTTTTTGTTTGAAAGATCTCTTGTTTTGTTATCAACCTGAAATGTGTTAGTTGCAAACCAAAAGAACAAAGTGCAAAGCACTTGATCTATAGTATTTTAAACATTCAAGCATTTATATGAACAAAACATAGGAATTTTATATCAGCAGGACCAATTATGAATAGACAGTACCTTTGACTAACTAGCAGTACCATGTTTAAAAGTTAATACCAGATAATTTTATGAACAAAAACACATGTTTTTCAAAGATTTATCATTCCAATACCTCCTACAAGATATTTGAATCTACCTAAATCAAAAGCTTTGGTGAGAAGGTCTGCATAATTCTTTTCAGAATCAATCTTAACAACTTGAATTAACCTTTTCTCATTGCAATCCCTTATGAAATGGTGTCTGATTTCAATGTGTTTTGTTTTTGAGTGTTGAACTGGGTTTTTAATGATACATATAGTACTGCTATTGTCAATATAAATAATGGTGTTAAGAAAATTGTACCCATAGTCAAGCATTTGATTTTGGATCCAAAGAACTTGCCCACAACAACTTGCACCAGCAACATATTCTGCTTCAGTTGTAGAATTGGCCACCATTGTTTGTTTCTTGCATTGCCAAGAGATTAGTCTGCAACCAAGAAATTGACATCCACCAGTTGTGGATTTTCTGTCTAGAGTTGCACCAGCATAGTCACTATCCGAATAAGCCATCAATTCAAAAGAAGATTCCCTTGGATACCAAAGACCCAACCTAGGTTGACCCTTAAGATATCTAAAGATTCTTTTGACTGCTGTGAGATGAGAGATTTTGGGATGTATTTGAAACCTTGCACATACACATACTGAGAACATGATATCTGGTCTTGAAGATGTAAGGTACATCAAAGACCCAATCATTGATCTATAATTGTGCAAATCCATATCTTCTCCTTCAGCATCCTTGAGTAGCCCTTTGTCTGGATCCATTGGTGTACTTGCAACTTTAGAATCAGCAAAATTAAATTTCTTTAGGATCTCTGCTACATACTTATCTTGGCTGATAAATATGCCTTCTTTGGATTGTTTCACTTGGAGACCCAAAAAGAAAGTAAGTTCCCCCATGGAACTCATTTCAAACTTACTATGCATAAGTTTTTCAAATTCTACACATAAGTCTTGGTTTGTTGATCCAAAGATAATGTCATCAACATAAATCTGCACTAGCAAGATGTCTTTCTTTGTTCTTTTGATGAACAAAGTTGGATCAATCCTGCCTCTTTGGAATCCACTTTCTAGTAGAAAACAAGCCAATGTTTCATACCATGCCCTAGGAGCTTGGTGTAGGCCATAAAGAGCCTTGGTAACCTTATAAACCTTGTCTGGATACTCTGCATCAATGAAGCCTGGAGGTTGAGAGACATACACTGGTTCTTCAATTTCACCATATAAAAATGCACTCTTAACATCCATTTGATAGACAGTGAAGCCTATGAATGAAGCATAGGCCAAGAAAAGCCTAATTGCTTCAAGTCTTGCAACTGGAGCAAACACTTCTTCATAATCTACCCCTTCTTCTTGAGTATATCCTTGAGCTACCAATCTTGCTTTGTTTCTGATCACTATACCCCTTTCATCTTTCTTGTTTCTGAATACCCATTTGGTTCCAATTGCCCTATGACCTCTGGGCAAATCAACCAATATCCAAACCTTCTGAATCTTGAATTGGAGAAGCTCTTCTTGCATTGCTTCCACCCAACTTGCATCATCTAAAGCTTTGTTTATGTTTTTTGGGTTCAGCCTGAGATAGAAAACATGAAAACAGGCATATATTGGAAATATCATGATTCTTTTCTTCATAAATAGAGGAGATAAACCCTTCTTCATCTGAAGATAAGACTTGAGATAAACCAATTTGAGATCTTGTTCTAACACCAGAATTTATGCTACCAATCACATCATCAGTTGAGTGATCTTTGAGAATTCTAGTGTTGGGTGTTTTAGGAACTTCATAGGTAGATGAAAGATTGCTAATCCCCATCTCTTCTGGTAAAGAATCATCTATTTGAACATTCAATGGCTCAGCAGTATCAATACTTGAACTAGCAGGACCATCTGGTGAACTAGCAGTACCATTGTCATATGTACTACTTTCTTGATTCTCTTGATTCTGAGTTCCTTGATCATCTTCAGTACCTTCATTTGTTGATTTTGAAGGTTCTTCTTGACTTGAAGATAGATCCATTTCCTTCCAAATTGGCATCCAGATGTAATCTTGATCTTTAGAAGTTTCAACATTATCTTCAAAACCTGCATCATCATTAGTATTTGTACCTGTAACAGGCACATAATTCATAGATTCTGAAAGCCTATCAATATCAAACATCCAATCTGGTCCAATTCCTTTCACATTTGTTAGCTTCTCTTGAAACTCTATGTGAAGATTCTCTTCCACTAGCCTAGTGCAAGTGTTAAACACTCTATAGGCCTTACTCTGCAAGGAATACCCTATCAAATAGCCAACATCTGCTTTTCCATCAAACTTGCCTAAATGATCTTTTGTATTTAGAATAGTGACATGACAACCAAAAGGTCTCATAAAACTTAAAGATGGTGTTCTACCAAAGAAAAGTTCATAAGGTGTCTTTCTATGTGGTTTTGTCACAAGAACCCTGTTTTGTACATAACAGGCAGTACCAACTGCTTCAGCCCAAAATGAAATAGGCAACTTAGAGTCTACTAACATAGTTCTAGCAGCCTCTATAAGTGTTCTATTCTTTCTTTCTGCTACTCCATTTTGCTGTGGGGTTCTAGCTACACTAAATTCCCTTTTTATGCCTTTTTCCTTGCAAAAGTCATCCATAACTCTATTCTTGAACTCTGTCCCATTGTCACATCTGATGACTTTGACTTTCTTATCAGATTGGTTTTCTACCTCAGTGATATACGATTTAATAATCTCACTAGTTTCATGTTTAGATCTTAAAAAGAAAACCCAAGAGAATCTGCTATAGTCATTAGTAACAACAAGACAATATCTTTTACCATTCAAGCTACACACATTAGTAGGACCAAAGAGATCCATATGAAGCATATGTAAAGCCTGAGAAATAGAGTTTTGGGTCTTGGGCTTACAAGAAGCTCTATGTTGTTTGCCTTTTAGACAATCAACACAGGTTTGGTCAGTTTGGAAAATCTTTTTGGGTAAACCTCTTACTAAATCATATTTTGCAATAGTGTTGATTGTTTTAAAGTTTACATGACCAAGCCTTCTATGCCAAAGCATAGATTCATCCAATGAGGCTTTTGCTACCAAACAAGTTAGACTCTCCTTTGGATCAATGTTCTTTAAATTGACACTGTACATATTGTTCCTTTTTGGGATTTTAAGAAGGATCTGACTCTCATCAGGCATTTTAAAATCTGAAGAAAGAACCATACATTCATTGTCAGTAAATAGAACATTGTTCTTTTTGTCACACATTTGTGAGACACTAAGGAGATTAAACTGAAGTTCTTTCACAAAATACACATTTTCAAAATCTAGTTTACTGGTTTTGATAGTACCTTTACCAGTGATCTTTCCTTTTATTCCTCCCCCAAAGGTAACATATCCTCCATCAAATGTTTTGAAGTCTGAGAGGAATGACATGTTGCCTGTCATGTGCCTTGAACATCCACTATCAACATATCCTTGATCTTCAATATCAGATGAATGTTCCTGCACATGAATAAACATATTAGTTTCCTTGGGGTACCCAAGCCATGACAGACATGGGTTTGCCTCTTGCATCAATGAAATCAAACCTTTTCAGGATTGTTGATGCACCTTTTGATTGGATTGGTTTCCAAATCCAACATGCTGAGGACTTAACAGCACTTTCCCTTTTAATCCATTGTGTGGTCTTTGGTCTATTTGTACCAATTTTGGTAGTACCATTTGGTCTAGCAGGACCTTTTGGTCTAGCAGGACCTTTGGTTTTTGGTTTCCAATTTTGTGTTTTGACCACAGATTTCTTTTGAATAGGACTATTCTCAACTTTTGGTACACATTTGAAAGTGTTTCTTGTACCCTTATCAGTTGGTTTTGTAATAACAGGCTTATTTTGTCTAACAGTATGTTTAACATTTGTGGTGTTAGACTTAACAAAACTTTTTCTGGGGTGAGTAACATTTGTTTTAGACTTTGATTTACTCCTAGAAACCCATTTATTACAATAAGCATGAAGATGATTAAAGCTACCACAATAATAACAAGCCTTATTGAACATAACAAAGTCATCACCTAGTTGTTGTGACTTAAGGTTGTTCCAATTTCTTTGACTTCCTCTAGGTTTGTTATTACATTTTTTACAACTTTCAACTGTTTTCAAAACAGCTTTAACTTTAGCTTTAATTTCTACTTTCTTAGGACTGATTGGTCCTTCTTTGTTTCCTTTTATAGGAACAGTCTCATCTTCATCATCATCAGATACCCAATCTTCAATAATTAGGACATCTGGTCTCTTATCAGTGAGCACCTTGGAGAGTGAGGCATTCTTACCACTCTCAGAAGGTTCACTTATCTCTACAGGTTTAGCTAATGGTTTGTTGATAAATTCATGTAAACCTGATGCAGCAAGATCACTACCTTGGGGACAAGGAATTCCTCTATAAGGAGGTGGACATTTGTTGTATCCTATCCCTGATTTGATTCTTTTATTCATCTGATTCTCAACTATGCTTCTAGTGCAATCAGAAGCAATTTCCAATTTAGTAACAGTCAGTTGAATATTATCTCTAGCCAATGTCACTTTAGTACACTCTGTCCTTAACATTTCTATTTCTGAATCTTTCAAAAATATTTGTCTATTCAGAGCAGTTTTAGCATCAGTAAAGGTGAGTTCATTTTCTCTAAAGTGAATGATTTGTTTTTCTAGTTTGGCCATACCACACTTATGGTTGACTAAGTTCTGATTTGTTTGTCTATGTTCTAATGTGAGTTCATCATAACATTTTCTTAAAGTTTGCAATTCTTCAAAAACTTCACATGTATTAGAACATTTAGAAATTTTTACCTCAGGAGTGGAGAATGCCATCAAAGCCAATTCATCAGAAGTTGACTCATCTTCACCCATGAAACTCCAATCAAAACCCATGCCATCAATAGCAACCATTGCTTTTGGCTCAGCAACTTCAACAACCTTACTCTTGCTTTCAAAGCTTCCTTTCTTCTCAAAGCTTTCTTTATTCCTGTTGTCAAACCCTCTACCCTTGTCATCCTGCTTCTTAGGTCTTCTACACTCTCTAGAGTAGTGACCCTTCATGTGGCAGTTGTAACACTCCACCTTTGACTTATCATAGCCAGCAGGCTCATTTCCATTTATCATTATCTTCTTGCCAGTCCTCATCAGCAACTTCTTAGCTCTAATGCTCAAAAGTGAAAGTTGCCACTTTATGTCCATCTCTTCAAGATCATCAGGATGAATCTCTTGAAGATCTTCAAATGTTAGTATGGACCCATTGTGTTGAGATGTAAGAAAAGCACACCCAATTGTTTCATCTAAAATGGATTTGGTACTACTAGAAGTACTAGCAGTACTAAAGGTTGTGTTGGCAGTACCTTCTTCTCTGCCATCTTTTTCTTCATTAACAACCTTTGAAGTGCTTGGGGATGAAACAAAAGCCATATTTCCTGAGCTTGACCCAGTAGTCTTCTTTACTTCATGCTCTACTATTTTAAAATTGTTGTAGAGATCATTAAGACTCATCTGATCAATATCTGGCTTGTTCTTCCAGACAATAACATGCATAGACCATTCTGAAGGTAAACTCCTAAGAAATTTAGAGTTTAAGTCTTCTTGAGTTATCATCACTTCATGGATGGCTAACTGACTTGAAAGCTTCTGAAGTCTATTGAACATACTGTCCAAAGACTCATTGGTTGTGGCTGTAAAGTTCTCAAATTGTTGTTTGAGAAGTTTTTTTCTGTGTTTTCTTGGTAGCATCATTACCACCAAATCTAGCCACAATAACTTCAAAAAGGGTTTTGGCATCTTTGTATTTGTTAAAGATCAAAAGCTGATCATTTGGAATAGTCATCAGTAACATACTCCTGGCTTTTAGATCATTTCGCTTCTGAATTTTTTCTTCTGCATTTGATGGTTGTGTTTGTATTTGTGTTACAAGAGCATCATTTACTGTTGTAGTGGAGATTGAGGGTTTAAATGAGTTGCCTTGTTCAATGATCTCCCAAAGTGCATAGTCTTGCACTTGAAAGTATTGTTCTACCCTTAGTCACCACATATCAAACTCATTCTGCTTAAGTAATGGAAGTTTAGCTGCAACATTTGTTTGAATATGTTCAACATCCATTGTTCTTTTAAATTAGTAAATATCAAGCCTAGCTCTGATACCACTTGTGGGAAGGATTACAAACACTTGGGATGTGAATCTTAGTAACGTGTTTGTGAGATATTTATGTATGAATGTGTTTAGTATGCGGAATCTACTACAACACACTTAAAAGAACACAAGGTGGTGAGTTTATGTAAACGTGAGTATGTAATGAACAAGGAACACAACTTTGGTTAACACAAAACGATTCAATATTATTGATGAAATAATACGGATGATCTAAATATCACCGGGATTACAAAGTAATCTTGAATCTTAGATTGTAAAAGGATTTGTGAATTGAGTAACTAAGTTACTTGAGAGTTTGTTCTGTTTTGGTTAATAGTTTAAGAGATGCATGCATGAAGTGTGACTAAGATATCCTTTTATAAGATAAGGATACCTTATTACAAGTTGTCAAGTGGTTCGAATATAATACTTTACTTTGACTATTCTAGCCTACAATTAAATACAACTACCAATGTACAACTCTGCCATATTCTTCTGTGAACCACAGAGGACTAAACTACTTCTACATAACGTATAACAATGTACAAAGACTAATAATTCAACTAAATATCTATTACAAAATATCTAATCGACTTGACATATAGCTTGGCAGGCTCTTCATCAACTAGCAGTACCTTCTACCCATAAGGTACTGTTGGTACATCTTCATACACCTCAAAATCAACTAGCAGGCTCTTTAACATCTTTGGCAGGCTCTTTGACTTGAACATTTTATTCCCAACAATTACATGTGAGACGACGCACGTCCCAGAACAGAGCGCAGCTAAAGTTCCAAATTTGAAGGTCGCAATTCACCCCGATTACCCAGAGTAAGAAGTATCAATTGGAGGATCGCTGTCTGACAAAGGCAGAGCAGCCATGTGCGCACTCTTACAGAGGAATCTGGATATCTTTGCCTGGGAACCAAAGCACATGACTGGTCTGCCACGCTCGATCGCAGAACACAAGCTAAAAATCCGACAAGGATATTCCCCAGTGCGGCAGAAAAAGCGCGGCCAAGCTCCAGAGCGCGCAAAAGCCATTCTGGAGGAAGTACACAAACTTGTGGACGCAGGCATCATGCGTGAAGTCTATTACCATGACTGGATCTCTAACCCAGTCATGATCAAGAAGGGTGATGGCAGTTGGCGGATGTGTGTGGATTTCACTGATCTCAACAAAGCATGTCCACAGGACTGCTATCCGCTGCCAGAGATAGACTGGAAGGTAGAATCTCTGTGTGGATATCCCTTTAAATGTTTCTTAGACGCATACAAAGGGTACCACCAAATCCAAATGGCCAAGGAAGACGAGGAAAAAACAGCTTTCCACACAAGCCAAGGTGTCTATTGTTACACAAAGATGCCTTTTGGCCTGAAGAATGCGGGCGCCACCTACCAGCGATTGGTAGATAATGCATTTGAAAAGCAAGTGGGCCGCAACTTAGAAGTTTGTGTGGATGATCTTGTCATAAAAAGCTATACTGAAGACGAAGTGGTGTGCGATATAGAAGAAACATTTAGAACGCTACGGGCGATCAACATGAAGCTAAATCCCAAGAAGTGCACTTTCGGTGCTACAGAAGGCATGTTCTTGGGATATCTGATAGAACCAGATGGCATTAAGCCATGCCCAGAAAAAACAGAGGCTGTCAACCAACTTCCTTCACCACGCACACTGAAAGAAGTTCAGTCTCTAAATGGGAAACTAGCCGGTTTGAACAGATTCCTCTCCAAATCAGCGGATAAGTCACTCCCTCTTTTTAAAACACTCAAGAAGTGTACAAAAAAGGGAGACTTTCGTTGGACTGCGGAAGCGGAAGAGGCTTTCACACAGCTTAAGCAACATATAGCAGCGCTTCCTAAGCTTGTCGCACCCCGACCAGGGGAGGAATTAATCGTTTACTTATCTGCGACTCATGGAGCAGTCAGCGCAGTACTACTGACAGAGAGGAACTCTGTACAAACACCGGTATACTTCGTAAGCAAAGCGCTCAAGAAGACAGAGATTAACTATAGCCCAATGGAAAAGTTGGTCTTAGCATTAGTGTTCGCCGCCAAAAGATTGCGCAGATACTTTCAAGCGCATCCAATAGCGGTAATCACAGACCAACCAATCAAACAAGTTATCTCTAAACCTGACGCATCGGGACGATTACAAAAATGGAGTGTGCTGCTAGGCGAATATAACATTTCCTATAGGCCACGCACTGCGGTCAAGGGGTAAATACTAGCAGACTTCATCATCGAAAAGCCAGACACCGATGCCGCACCTCCACCAAGCAAGGTAGAACTACAAGAGCCATGGATCTTATTCACGGATGGATCTTCATGCGTGGATGGGTCGGGCGCTGGCCTTATACTCACTAATCCAGAAGGAATGGAGTTCACTTACGCACTGCGTTTTGAATTCACAGCCACGAACAACGAGACAGAATATGAGGCCCTAATCGCTGGATTGCACATTGCAGCTCGAATGGGTGTACATAACCTAGAAGCAAACGTGGATTCTCGATTAGTAGCCAACCATGTGTTGGGCGAATATATGGCTAAAGAGGACAACATGGTTCAATACCTTGAAAAGACAAAGTCACTAATTCAAAGTTTTGATAGGTTTACCATCAAACAAGTTCCTAGAGGGGAAAACAAAAAAGCAGATGCACTGAGCAAGATTGCATCTACAAGCTTTGCGCACCTGTCAAAACAAGTATTGGTGGAGATTCTAAAGAACAAGTCCATCTCGGAGATGGAGATATCTACGGTGATAGAAGAGCAGGATCCTACATGGATGACCCCTATCATCGATTTTATAAACAAGGGCAAATTGCCCGAGGAGCAGAAAGACGCTCGACGGATACGGCGCACGGCGCAGAGGTTCGAACTTAGAGATGGTATCCTATATCGGCGCTCATTCCTACAACCATGGCTTCGGTGTGTTGGACCTCTTCAGGCAGATTACGTACTCTGAGAGATCCACGCTGGTTCATGCAGTATGCATTCAGGACCACGGTCCGTCGTAGCACGCGCATTGCGCTCAGGATACTACTGGCCTACTATGCACCGTGATGCGCGCGATGTGATAAGGAAATGCAACGACTGCCAAGTTCATAGACCCATCCCGCGCAGACCACAACAAGAGCTAACACCTATCACCTCTCCATGGCCATTCTATAAGTGGGGTATCGACATCGCAGGTCCCTTCCCTGTCGCAGCGGGAGGACTTAAATTCCTAATTGTTGCAATAGACTACTTTACTAAATGGATTGAAGCGAAGGCAGTAGCGACGATCACAGGTAATCAAGTAAAATGCTTTGTTTGGGAAAATATTGTATGCCGCTTTGGATTACCTGGGGAGATTGTTTCGGACAACGGAAAACAATTCCGTGATAACCCGTTCAAAGACTGGTGCGCAGAGTTACATATCACACAACACTTCGCATCAGTAAAACATCCACAAACCAATGGTTTGGTTGAGCGCGCAAATCGCAGTTTAGGCGAAGGGATTAAAGCGCGCCTGGACAAACACAAAGGAAGGTGGGTGGACGAACTGACGCATGTCCTATGGGCGCACCGCACAACAATCAAGGTTAGCAACGGAGACACTCCTTTTTCCCTTGTCTACGGGACAGAAGCTGTTATACCAGCTGAAATTGGTATGCCAACTATCCGCACCGCGGAAGTTAATGTCGCGACTAATGACGACGAACGACGGATAGATTTGGACCTACTAGAAGAAAGGCGCGAGCGCGCAGCCATACGAGAGGCAAAAACCAAGTCAAAGATGAAGGGATACTACGATGCTAAAGTTCGAAGCACCTCATTCAGACCTGGCGACTTTGTGTACCGCGCAAATGATGCAAGCCACGCAGAAGATACAGGTAAACTTGGACCAAAGTGGGAAGGACCCTATGAGGTCATTGAAGCACTAGGACAAGGCGCGTATAAGCTGCGTGACATGGAAGGCCGTGAGCTACAACGCACATGGAATATCTGCAATCTCAAGAGATGCTATCTTTAGGAAAGGTTACGACCCAATGCATGGACACCTACGCACTTTAGTAAGTGCCAAATAAATATCCGTGTATTTACATTTTTTGTTTCATTTAGACAAATGTTTTTTATCTTTTTTACAAAAACTTGCAAGTATTAATAAAATGTTGCGGTTTCTAGCTAACTCCGTGACACACTTTACTTTATTGCTTACATATAATTTATTTCTCAATATTGTTTATTATATTATCTTTTGCCTACATGGCGTGCATGCACTAATTAAAAACCCACGATGGTTAAAGGATGAGTAAACCTAATAAATGACTCGTTGAGTAAGAGGGTTGCAAACCCATCAACACCGGATCACGCATCCTTGTTAAACACCTTATTCTCAAGACGTTGGAGTAAGTTCCATGCGTACCCCACGACGGATACACATCAATGCACACTGTGCGCGTTTAACAAATTAGGAGTTAAGACAATTAACCCCTTAGTATGGTATTAGTAGCACGCTGCAACCCATACACTTGTGCACCCCACGATGGATACACAATAACTTGTAAATTTCATACACAATTATGTTATATACAATCATGCCATACACGACTATGTCATAAATTTCATACACGATTATGATATAAGTGATTACAAATCCATGTAACTTTCTTTAAATGTGTTTATACAAGCGATTTGATTCTTAGACATCTTTTACACAAAGACAAAATAACTAAGTACAAACGTTATAATCACAGTCAAATTTGATATAATATGCATACAATTGTATTTTTCAAAACCAACGCTTCATTATAGATAATAAGTTCATCAAAAGTACACATCCAACAAGCATATGTACAACAAAAAAGTGGACATATCACAAAATACCACTACACCAAAACTACCAAGACATGCTACGAGTACGCCTAAGCCCTGAGCTACCTGCTTGGTGCGCCACACGACCAGCATTTTCAAGCATCTGCAACAACCCAGCATCCTTGGGCGCTACTGTTGGTACGCTAACAGGCACCCCATCAGATCTAGGAATGTGAGCAGCACCAAGACCGCACAGAATAGCTTTCCCCTTCTGCCCCCTCTTCTTGGCAAGCCTCATCTCATGCGCTTCTAAGGAAACCTTCAAGGGAATTTCTTTCTCAAGCGCAAAAGGATTGAGGATGTCACGGGGACGAGCAAAAACAGGCACATGTAGCTGCGACACGTTTGGCTTCAGGAAGTAGTCAAACTGCTCCTCAGCGTCTTCGGATGAGTGCCTAGCCAAAGTCAGCCCCTCCATAATCACGCTGATAGGAAAATCCTGGTCACGCTCTAGGCGAGCAATATGAGGAAGCTCGAGAAGCTTCATCTTCTCCATGGCAGCGACAAGCTCATCATAGGAGTTGGCATTATAATCTGGCACCTGAGTAATAGGCACAGTCAACAGATTGCCCTCGGCAAGCTTCTCTACAGCCTGCGCTTGGCCACGTGCCAACGCGCACTCAACAACTTCACCAAACACCCCCGTCACCTCCTCCGACTCCAAGGTACCCAAGGCGGCAAGGCGCAAACCATGGCTGATTAGCCACCTGCGCTCAGCTATGGTCGACACCAAATGAGGATACAACTCCTCATCATACTCAATGCTGAGCTTGCGCAGCTTACTCTCCTGACTCTCCAGCAAACTCTGCACAGCCTTGCGGAATTCATCCAAGTCAGACATGAGTTTCCCCTTGTTCAGCTCCATATATCTCAAGGCCCAAAGGCAGGAGGCCTTGTACTCTCTCGCCCCAGTGCGCTCCTTATTCAGTTCAGCCATGAGCAGCATCTTCTCATCAGCAACTTTCTGGTCATGCATAGCCGATGCCCTCAACTCAGCCTGCGCATCAGCCAACTGCGCCTTTAAAAGGTCAATCTCCTTATCCTTCTGCGCAACTAGGCTGCCCTCACTACCATACTCAGCCTGCAGCCGCGCAACCAATGACGCCTGGTGCGCAGCAGCCAACGCCAACTCCTCTAGAAGGCTATTTCTTGGCGCATCTCCAGCAGACTTTTCCTCATCCATTGGACTCTCAGGCCCAAAATCAGTCTTAGGAGGCGAATTCTCCACATGCGCACCATCACCATCAGCAGTTTCAGCCCTACACGCAAACAACAAAGTTACTCTGTAGTACTAATAGCGGATTAAAGGACTGAAAATCTAAAGACACAAATACTTACTGGAGGGAAGGATTTTTATGCACTGACGCATCCTCTTCAGCTGGTCGCTCGACAACAATAGCAGGGCGCTTAGTTGACGGCCCTGCGCCATCATCACCAGACGGCCTCTTACGCTTCAACCTTTGGTCTTCTTCCTCAGACTCATCCATAGCACTCCCCGACGAGTCTATATGCACAAATTCCACAGGGATCTGCGCATCAGGACCAGGAAAGCTACGAAGAGGAGTAGCCATAGTAACGCCTGCGGGGATCTCCACAGTCTCATCTGTCCCCTCTGGCTCCCCCTACGCAATGGCCATTGTGCGCCCTGCGGTAGCCTGCAGAATGGGCTCCTCACCATCCCTCAGAGGGCGCACACCCACAATAACCTGCTTCGGCTTCTCCAAACGCACAACGCGGAACAAATCCATCTCTGCGCAACAAATAACAAACAAACACAAAATGTGTTAATAAGCAAAAAGGGAGAACGCTTACAGCTATTAAACGAAGAGGAAGGAAGAGACAAGCACCCACCCCGACTATTTTCATCCAAGAATGTTGGCACTTCTTCTGGACTACCGAAGTAATTGCGGCTAATACCCATATGCACCAAAAACTCTTCGGGATACGCCTTGATTGGTATACGATTGGTGTTTTTCGTATCCGCATCAGCTACATTTTACAACCCGGGATCGGGGCGCTCGTCTCTTGGTAATGATTCTCGAGTATAGAACTCAAAAATCGAGGGGAAAAATGAACTATCCACCCAAAAGAATTTTTCTCTCCAATCCCTAAGTGCATCTAACTTTTCAGTATAACACTGCAGCGCCCCTGCGCGCTTAGCGAACGTAACCCACCCGTTTGACCACGAGGTGTGGTAAAACGCGCGAAAGAGATGAATTGTTGGTTCTATCGCTAATAAGCGACAATTCACTTCAAAATTCGTTATTTTTGCTGCACCTATACAGTGCAGCTGGGAAATATGAAGGCGATAGTGATTGAGAACATCGCACAAAAAGAGGGAGATGGGCGCACGCTGGTTCGCAAATTCGAAGAAGCGCGTATAAACCCCCACCTTCCCTTGCGGGAAATCCGCTATCGACGCATTCGCGGCCGGAACTACCGGATGCAATGCGAGAGGGATATAATAGTCTGAGGTGAACTGACGAAGTTCATCCTCAGATATATCGGTACTAATATCAGATAATTGAAGAACCATGATTACTCTTCAATAACACTTAAAAAGCGCACGCGCTATTACCTTCGCTTCTGCTAAATTTTTGATCGCTTTCTTGAAGGTTTAACAATGGCAGACAATGATTTTTTTTACTGTGATAACCACAGTGAAATGACGGCTCAAGTTTATATAGGGTACACATATTCGTGGATGCACGACATGTGTCCCCCACTTGCTCCAATCGGATGGTTGGGAACCCAAAAGGTAAAGCACTTTTTCACCTACCTTCACGATTTTCGAAGAAGATACTTGGACTAGGTTAACTTGCTAATTTTGGCGGGAAATACTTGAAACTTCCCCGCTACGCATCAAAGAATATTTTTTAGTTAGTCTAGCATCCGCAATTTCGCATTGCGCACACTAGACTGGGGGGACATGATGACGTATAGTCCGTATTCGGGTCACGAACCCGACCCATACTTAAGTCCATCACGAATGGACTCTAGCCCATCACGATATGGGCTATTGCGATAACGGTTTGGGCTTACGATGGCCCAAACCCAATGTTATTTATGGCTGCGATAGTATATCTTCTATTTATGGGATATATATCGACTAACCGCCCTATGCGGGATAGACCGAAGATTGGGGAACACGAAACCAATAAGGATTTCGTGTCCATATATAGAGGGCACCTCAGCCCTCACAAAGGTACGACTTACAAACCCTAACTCTTCTACAAACCCTAAAACCGATTACTTACTCTCACGCCGGAGGATAATCGTGGGAGACAATCCCACGATAAGCCTAACGGTGTCTTTTTGTTTTCTTAGTGCGCAGGTCTCAAGCATTAAGATCTGATTGGTACGGAATCAAGGAACGCCCAACTTTTGTATCAACATCGTTTTCTACGTTCTTTACGTCCACGGCCTCGTATAAACATGAACTAACATAATCTCAGTAGGTCGGGTCATCTAGATCACGTCTAATGCCTCATTTTGTCCTTTGAATCTCGGCGATCAGCAACTAAATTTTCAGAAAATTAGTTTTCGTCGTCAAACTTTGAAAAATCATATCTCCTTCGTTATAAGTCGGTTTTTAGTGATTCTTGCGGCCATGGTTTCGTTTTTAAAAGAAATTTCTGAATATGAAGGCCAAAATATACCAAAAGTTACTGAGTTTTCCAGTTTACACGTTTTTGGACAGTAGCTATTTTAGATTGTTAAAAACTCACTTCCTTGGTTCTAAACTTGATCATACTAACTCAATTCAACTCCACAAGTTCGCAAATCCTACCATACACCTTCTTAGGGTGTCATGGGGTCCTAAACATCACCAACCTTGGTGGATTTCATGAGATCATTAGTGAAACATATAGATCTAGTGATTTAAAGAGTTTATGTTCAAATGTGGTATGTAAAACATAAGTAACTTGCATGGATGACTAATATAACTTAAAAATACATGAACATATATATCAAATGAAAGTATAAAATGATCAAAACATGTTCTTGAAACTTACTTGATGATTTGATGAGTTTTGGTAAGAAATGAGTAATAAACTTGAGGTTTGATCACAAATCCATAACTAGGAAGGTAAATGGAGTATGATTATGACTTGTTCTTGAAAAATCTATGGATTTTGGGTGTGTTCTTGGTTATGGCCGAATGGGGTAGATGGGGTGGAGAGGTTTTGATCTTTTTTTAGCTAAATGGTGTATATGTGTATGTGTTTGTGTTAGTGGGATGAGAAATTAAATCAAGGGAAATTCATTAATGGGATTTGGATGTATTAAGCTAAATGGGGGGGGGGGGGGGGGTAGGGGCGGCACACATGGGCAAGGTGAAGAGGATTTGATGTTAATTATGATACTTGTCTCCCATTTGTTTAGATATTGGATGATTAGTGTATACATTGAGTTTTATCGGGTACCGAGTTAACTAGAAATAACTCGTGACGAGGTGAAATGAGATACGACGAAGTTGTAAAAATTGTAAAATCATGTTCCTTACAAGAATCGGGTGTTAGAATGATAATCGGATTGAAATTTCGTAAACCGACGGAGTTATAAGCGCCAAACGAAAAGTATAGCGATTGTTTTAAAAATACCGGGTAAAGTAATAATATAATCTCTATATCATTATAATTAGCTTGAAAATGTATTAGGATCATTGTCGGGAGTATTTGGGTTTACTGTTAGTAGAAATGACTGAGTGGTAACGTTAATTAAACAATTAAGCATACGTTAATGAAAATCACACAAACACATGCATGAACTGATATGGAAACGATGTTACTGATGATATGCAGACTACTCTAGTCTGTATGACGTGCTTTTACTGATGATGCATGAATACGCAGCTAAACCTAACTGGTTTCGCGCATTTGATACCCGTAAACCTGGTTTACAACATGATGAATGATGCCCATGAATAGTGATTTCCCTCCGGGAATGAATAGTGTCATGTGAATAGTAAAATTTTTGACGACTTCTCAAAGTCTCAAACTGACTTAAAAACGATGAATAGTGAAATGATGAATTGTGATCGGTGGATAGTTATTGATGAATAGTAACTCATGAATAGTAATTTGTCAGGGTTTGAAAAATGACCTGAAATTACGAGTTGTGACAAAAACGTATGAAAACATAAGAAAACATACGAAAACGTATGAAAATAGATGTAGACGGGCAAAAACGGACGAAAACATATGAAAACGGACGAAAACGTATAAAAGAGACGAAAACGTATGAAAACAGACGAAAACGTCTAAAAATGGATGAAAACGGACAAAAACGTCTGAAAACGGATGAAAACGTATATAAACGTATGAAAACGGACAAAAACGTATAAAAACGAATGAAAACGTTTGAAAACGTATAAAAACGGACGGACGAAAACGTTTGAAAAGAGATGAAAACGTAAAAAAAGGACGAAAATGTATGAAATAGACGAAAACGTGTGAAAATGGACGAAAACGTATGAAAACAGACGAAAACGTATGAAAGCGAGAATAAAATGTATTATAAAAAACGTGAATTAGAAAAAAGAAAAAAAAATGTAAAAAAGAAAAAAAAAATAAAAAATAACGTGAATTATAAAAAAGACAAAAAAAAGAACATGAATTAGAAAAAAAGACAAAATAAAAAATAAAAAATAATAATAAGAAAGACAAAAAGACAAAGAAAAAGAACATGGAGTTAGGTTTTCATATTTAATCTTAGGTTAATTCTTACCATTAGATCAAACTAGATTGATGATGAAAATTTGTCCCTTGATAAACACTAAAATAAGAGCAAGAATTTAAACTTTTCTCTATATTAAATATTAAGTTAATGCCAACCATCAGACAAAAACTTAGAGGCTGTTTGTTTGTTTGTTTTTTTTTTTTTTTTGATGTCTCTTAATGCCTCTTAACGCCTCTTAACGACCCCTACCTCTTAATCGGTTAGACATTTTGGGCGTTCAGACCGTTTGTTTTTTTTTTCCCGTTCAGACGCAGTCAAAAGCAGTTAGATCTTAATGGTCTAGACTTGAGAGGGGTGTCTTAATGCCTCTTGTTGACACAAAAATAACCAAAAAAAATTAGTACGAGCAAGCAAATGTGCGGTTCAAACATGAGTTTTTTTTTTCCCGTTCAGATGCGGTCAGATTCAGACATTTACGCCTCAAATTCAGATGTGCGATTTAGATTCAGATTCAGAACCTCTTAAAAAACAAACACCACTAAATGAACTTTTCTCCTCTTTTTATTTTTTCATATTACTTTAATCTGTTTGATTAACACCACTAAATGAACTTTTCTCCTCTTTTTATTTTTTCATATTACTTTAATCTGTTTGATTAACTCTGCACACTTTTTCTTTTTTTCTCACTTTCCAATAGTTTTTCATAATCATTAACCATCTTTTCTTTCTCTTACCAATGGGCTTGTGGTCCACTGGGTATATAGATTATTCAGTTAAGCGTGCCTAGATGAGAGTAGTATCGGTATGGGTGACCTACCAGAAAGTCCTCACTTGTGGACCACAATCCTTTGTCGGTATTAGGCAATAAAGAGGAAGAGCCTGTAAGCCAATGTTGCGCAGGTTCCAATTCGAGCCGCCCCCGATTTTCATCCGACCGTTACTCCAGCGAGTAATCTCGTGTAGAGGCGGTACGGTTTCCGGGAGGAAGCCATTAATAGTCCCCACTACACCAGCGTGGATCCGGTTCAGACAACATAGTCTGGGTACGTGATGGATGAGGGCCTGCCGTTGGCGCAGGTGTGACTCCAACCCAAAAAATTGAAAGTCACTTTAAAAAAAAAAAAAAAAAAAAAAAAAAATCTTTTCTTTCTCTTTCACACACATATTTTCTATCCTCATTTGCTCTCAAACTGATCACCAACCACACTACTCAAGTTCAACCACCATTTCCAATATCCGGCCACAATCAACACATCAGCCGCCCCTCTCCGTCCAAACTACCACAATCGCCGACCAGTTCAAGTTCAATACACAACATTACCACCACCACCACCGAGCCACCAAACTACAGCCGGCCACATCGCCAAACCACCACTTCCACTGCAGAAACGACACCAAACCACTACAGCGACGCTGAAACACACTAAAACAGTATTATCGGCGTCGCAGATCTATTTGTTTGACTAAGTTTGACACTCATTTTTACTTGATAAGACACAGACAATAATCATGTCTTACTACAACGAGGATGAGTTCAACCAGAAAAAAATCCCATTTAAATATTTGGTATCGATGACCAACAACTTCTCTGATGAATATCTCATCGCAGAGACTAGTATTGCAAAGCTGTACAAAGTATTTGGTCTCGTTATACTGAGGTCTAAGATTAGGCATCATAAGACAGAGATGATGAATAACCTCAGGCTAAGTTATGTGTGCAGGCATAAAAACATCCTCCCTATATCTTTGTATTCTGTAGACGTCGATGAGAAGCATGCAGCCATCCTGAAAAAGTATGAGGTGAATGGAAGCCTGGACAAGCATCTCAGTGACCCAATCACTCTCACTTGGATACGAAGATTGCGCATATGTGTCGGTGTTGCACGTGCAATGAGTCATGTGCATTATGGTTTGAAGTTTCAAGAACGTGTGATACATGGCAACATCCAGAGTTCTGGAATATTATTAGATGATAAATTATGGGAACCTAAGTTATTTGGTTTTCAATACTCCATTCTATGCCATCAAAATCAGCAACTTTCCCTTACTAGTAAATATGGGGGCACAATACAGTATATGGATCCAGCATATGAAAAGACTAGAGGTCTAACTCTCAAGTCGGATGTGTTTTCTTTTGGTGTCGTTTTATTCGAAGTCTTGTTTGGGAGGAAGGCATCTATAGTTAACGAGGATAAATGGCACTTTGCTAAATTAGCAAAACGCCATTATAAAGAGAAAATATTGGATGATATGATTGATCCCGTTCTACGACAACAAATGGACACGCAATCATTGGACATTTTCGCCAAAACAGCATATTATTGCTTGAATGAGCAGCGAGCCCAACGTCTAAATACACAAGAAGTTGTTAAAAGACTTGAGGAAGCTTTGGACCGTCAGATGGAATATGAGAATCCTGTAAGATTTATCTCTTGGGTTCTCTTTTTTCTTTTTCTTTTTTCATTCTTGTATTAATCTAATTCTGGTTGTCTTACTGTCTTAGGAGCTCGCAACGATTGAAGATGAAAATACAGTATTCATTCACCCGAAGGTAATGCATCTCTTATTTACTTTTTAGGTTATTTGATTGATAATGCATTGAACGAGTTGCATATCAACACAAGTTGCCTAATAATCCTTCTACTAACAGGATCCTGACAAGTGTCAAAACTGACGGTTTGGATGCAGAGAGAGAATGGACGAAAAAAATATATAATATTGTTGTGTGTAGGAGGATTAGTAGAAGGATATTATAGTAAACTTTAGCAATGCTCTTTATTTTAACATCTCATGACATATAGTTTTAAACTACTATTAACTCAAACAAAATTTCGACTATTGGTGTGGAACTATATATATTGAGTCTACAAATGTATCTTTAAAGTATCACTTCTTGCGTTGTGCCTCACAAAAAATGTTTAATTCATTATATGTGCTATATTGTGTTTGTCTAACTTGTAAATAAGTGCCCTCAAGGCATTCTTTAAAGGTTATTAACGAAACTCAACTTTCATTGTTAGTTGAAAAATGCATTCATTACACTACTTCAATTATATTAACAACCTCAATTTTTGAGAGACAAGGGGAGTAAAACACAGATTCCTTATTTGTTGCAATATCATCCTTTATAGAGTGTGTGGCAACAACATCAATTTATATGAACAAATAATATTGCAGGGTAAAAACTTGGAACACCTAAAGATTCGATTAAGTGATATACTGTCGGCCACCAAGAATTTTTCGGAAACATACTTTCTTGGGTCAGGTGGATTTGCTAAGGTTTATCGAGCTGAACTAGATCATTTTGATAGTAGTCAGGCGTGGTCTGTTGCAGAGAAGTATAAAGGTGAATTTCCTAAGAAACGCAGCATGGTAGCTATAAAACGCATACTAGGCATAAAAGGAAAACAAGGGTTTTTCGCTGAAATTGAAATGCTTACTAGTTGTAAGCATCAAAACATAGTCTCTCTTCTTGGCTTTTGTGACGAAGATTCTCATATGATCCTTGTTTATGAGTATGTTTCAAATGGAAGCCTTGATGATTATTTGGAAAATTCGAGTAAAATGACTAATTTTACTTGGGCTCGACGTATAAGAATATGCCTTAATATTGCGAATGGATTGAAGTATCTGCACAGTAACACAGAGGACAAACAAATGATAGTGCACCGTGATATAAAGAGTGCAAACATTCTGCTGAATAATAATTTCGAGGCAAAGATTTCTGATTTCGGTCTCTCCAAATTACGGCCTATGAGTCAAAAAGGCAGCACCCTAAATACCAATCTTATAGCTGGCACATATGTGTATTTGGATCCAGAATATAAGACGACCGGTAAGCTGAAAAAAGAATCCGATATTTACTCTTTTGGAGTAGTTCTATTTGAAATCATGTGCGGGAAGGTGGCATATGATAAAACTTACCTTGTCCAAAATGAGAAGGGGCTTTCATTTGTCGCACGAAGATACTGGAGTGAGGGAAGAATAAAAGAAATGGTAGATCCTAATATACAGGAAGCTTATGAAAACATTTTTATGATAATCAAAGGACTTAGTCAAGATTCTTTGGACACATATTCAAATATAGCATATCAATGTGTGGCAGAGACTCAGGCTGAGCGTCCTACCATGGAAGTTATCATTAACGAACTTGAGAAGGCATTATCTTTTGAAGTAAGTCGTTGTTTTGACAATACCTTTCTTTATTTCTTCATATGTTTGATCCCTAGTACCTATAGGATTATGTTTATCTTTTTTTTTTTTTTTTTTTTTTTTTTTTTTTTTTTTTGTTTGAAACAGCAATTTCATTAAAACACCACCAAAGAGAAAACAACAAAGCTAAGCTCCAAGAAGGAGCAGCAAGATAAGAAAAAAAAGGTTACAGGTTATTAGAGCGAATAAGACAGTTCATAAGTAGCATAAATAATATGAAATTATGAATTAAGTTTTAAAACAAAAAAAACAATGTCTTATATGAATAGTTTTCAGTTTTAGAAGTGCCATATATGACTAGTGGGTTCTTGTAAGCACGCTGTCTAAATATGTATAAATCGAGGTCTACGTAGGAATAAACAAAGTCTTGCCTTAACTATTATGGTAGTGCTGATGTTTGTAGTTTAAGGCTTCGATCTTACGAAAAATTTTCAATTTTTGAAAAGTATAAAAAGTAAGGAGGACCCCAGACGTCACATTGATGACAAACTGAAAAAAAAAAATCAAAATTCTGAAAATTTTTCATAAAAAAGGAGACAAATTCATAAATAATTGTTGATTTTTTTTTTTTTTTTTTTTTTTTTTTTTTTTTTAAAATTTTTAAAACAAAATTTGTGATAAAAAAACGTAAAGGCTTTTGTTTAGGATTTAAGATCATTTGAGGACCAAACTTTTTTTACATACCAAGGGACTAATCTCCACCCTCCATCTTTATTTGATCTAATGGATGAGATTAATCCCAACAATTTAAAAAACCCACTTTCATCCTTTTTTTTCAAATATTAATATCTTTCAAACCGTTAATCGTTAAGCGAAAAAAAATATGCCGTTACGACGAGCATTTAATTATCTTTCTATAGATAGGCAATTTGATATATTTTCGACAATTTTTTTTTTCTTCATTTTTTTACGTTTTTTTTCGTGGCCGAAAAAATCATATATGATATATCATATATGATATTACATATCATATATGATATTATATGTAATATCATATATGATATATCATATATATCATATATGATATGTAATATCATATATGATATATCATATATGATTTTTTCGGCTACGAAAAAAAACGTGAAAAAAATGAATTTTTTTTTTTTTGTCGAAAGTATATCAAAATGCCCGTCTATAGAAAGATAATTAAATGCTTGTCGCGATGGTGTAATTATTTTCGCTTAACGATTAACGGTTTAAGAGATATTTAAATTATAAAAAATGGGTGAAATATTAAATGCTTTTAATCTCAACCATTGATTTCTTTTTAGATGGATGGTGGGGATGAGTCCCTTGGTATGTGAGGAATGTTTGGTTTCTAAAATAACTCGACTCTTTGTTTAGTACTTCATTGTTCATCAGTCCAAATGTTCACCATACGTTCTCTATATTCATCAACTGGTTTTGTTCATAAACAAATAACGAAAAAAGATTTTTTTTAGAATTTTCTATACTGGTTTTTCATTTGTCAGCTTTACCTTTGTTCTCAATTTTTATAGAATCGAAGAATTTATCAACACAAAAGTTTACACATTTTTTCGTCAAGTTTTAGTTAACTTTTATTTCAGCATTTTTAACCATTTTATGTCCTCTGTTTTGTAGAATAAAAATCAGAGTCTTGGACAACATTTTTTTTTATGTTAATAAATGACACTTGTCAACTTCTACTTTCTAGACTTTTTAAGAATTTGAGAAATTAATTATTTTTTCTATCATCCTCATGTAATTTCATGTCTTGATTTGTACCGTAAAGTGTTATTAATGGAGTACAAAATTACGTGTTTTCAAAATTTATAGGGCGAGGCAGAGGTTCATAGAGAAACCAATGCACATGTGTGAAAACAATGCATGTGCAAACCTAATGATTGCCTCGAGAAGATGTGCACCATTAGAAAACATAGAAGACAGGGTAACATTGACGGATTTACTGAAATAGGTAAGTGTCGACGGAATGCTGACAGACTTATGATAGATTACTTACACAGTAAATCTGTCGGTAAACCTTGAGTCACCAATTACGGATTTTTACTGGTAATCCACCGTAGCGACAGAGTAGTGACGTCAAGTTATTTTTCAGTAATCTGTCACTGGCACCAAAACCCATGGACTTTGCAATTTTTATTGAAAAACCTTCTCATACATTTGTGTGTGTGTGTGTATATATATATATATATATATATATATATATATATATATATATATATATATATATATAAAAGTAAGTATATTTGAAATTATATACAAATTTACCTACCGCTATGGTTCTCATAGTAACTTTCTCATATAGGGCCATCAGTATAATGTCCTGCTTGCACCTTCTACAACTTTTAATATCAGATTTCTTCTACCACCTAATAGTACATGTCTCTATAGCCTTTTTTTTCTTTCTCATATAGGGCCATTAATGAAATTTCTCAAATTAATTCAATTTATTTATCAGTTATCTCTTTGATTGAGTGCCCAATGGCTCACAGGAAAATCACAAAGACAACCTCGAGATCTCAGTTGAAGAAATTAGTTTGGCCACACAGAACTTCAGTCCTGAGAATTGTGTTGGAAGTGGAAGATACTGGAAGGCATATAAAGGTGAAGTTTTACATGTTAATGGACGACATATCAGTATTCTTGCAAAGCGGTGGGAAAGCAAGTCTGATCATCAATTTTTGACAGAGCTTGATGTTCTCTTCAAGTATAAGCATGAAAATATCATTGCTCTTTCAGGATATTGTAAAGAAAAAGTTATTGTTTATGAGCATGCATCCAAAGGAAGCCTCGATAAGTATTTGAACGATGCTAGTCTTACATGGACTAAACGTCTGAAGATATGCATCAATGTTGCAAGGGGATTAGCTTTTCTTCACCATGGACCTAAACTGTTACAACCAATATTGCATAGGGGAATCAAAAGTGCTAATATTCAACTAGATGGTGATTGGAAGGCAAAAATTTCGAATTTGCACTTGTCCACAGTAATCAACAACGATATTGAAGATGTCATCAATGATGCTAACGACTCATTGGGCTACCTTGACCCAAATCACAAAGATGGTTTATTAATGAAACGTACAATGGATATATATTCTTTGGGGGTTGTTCTATTTGAGATCTTGTGCGGAAGATTGGCCTGGGTAGAGGGTTGTGAGGATCACTCAGAGTCATTAGGCCCTTTGGCTAAATGTTTATATGAAAAAGGAAGACTTGATGAGATAGTATTTGAGGGCATAAAGGACCAAATTGTGCCGAAATCATTGACTACATTTCAAAGGGTTGCCTATGAATGCTTACGTAGTGATGTGAGACAGAAGCCTCTAGCATACGGTGTGATGGTACAACTGGAGAAGGCATTGGAGTTCCAGGTATATTAAAAAACTCTTATTCTCTCGATGTCAAAAGTTCAATATATATCTCATATTTATCATAGATCAAATGAACCAATCCTGTCCATTCATTTTTTTTATCAAAACAAAAAAAATAAACTTTCACCCTTTTTTTAAAAATTAAATATCTCGCAAACCGTTAATCGTTACACAAAAAAAAATCATACCTTCTCGACGAGAATTAAATTATCTTTCTATTGATATGCACTTCTATATACTTTCAATGATTTTTTTTTTTTAAATTTCCGCTCAGAAAAATCACATGTGATTTGTAAAAATCATGTGTGATTTGATTTTTACAAATCACATGCGATTCTTCTGGGCGGAAATTTTGAAAAAAAAAAATCGTAGAAAGTATAGAGAAGTGCCTATCTATAGAAAGATAATTTAATTCTCGTCGCGATGGTGTATTTTTTGTAGCTTGAAAATTTACCGTTTGCAAGATATGTTGTTTCAAAAAAAAAATGTGAGAAATGGTTTTTTATTAATTTTGATAAAAAAAAATAGATGGCTAAAATTGATTTATTGGATTTATAGCAAATATAAGATCTATATTGATCTCAACTCTTCTCTCAATAGACTTTTAATAAAACATGTGTATATTAATTGGGAATTACATGTATATCCCTCTTATACTTCATAATTACATATATATCCAACTTAAATCATAATTACTTATATATCCTTTATAAAGGGTTTTGACGGTACAATAGCTACATACTTTTCGAAATGTCCCGTTTTGGTACGCGTACTATTTTTCGTTCCACTTAATGTAGTGTACTTTCATGTTTTGTACCATTTTGCACACAAGTTTACCTTCAACTGGCTAAACTTTTTTAAAACCGGCTAAAAGTCCAGCGTGGCATATAAGACATATATAGACTAAAGGGTTTTGGCCGTACAATAGCTACGTACTTTTTGATATGTCCCGTTTTTGTACGCGTACTATTTTTCGTTCCACTTAATGATTACGAGGCGTGTCTCCTTCATCAAGAACTACCAATCCAGGCATATCAAGTAAAAGGTTTCCCATTTTTGCAAGTTTGACATTCTCTGTGTTAGAACTCCCAGCTATTTGTTCATACAGATTGTAGCTTAGTCCAAGAACACTTCCACCCTTACTCTCAAGAAGTACAGCTCCACAAAAACGACATCTCAAGCCCGTTTGCTCTTCAAAGTAGATATCGCCATGATTCCCCCTTTCACAATGAAAATGTGTTGCTTTATTATCATGGTCCTCATAACCATCTTTGTCTTGATTCTCAACCTTCATAAACAGAAGATAAACTGGTTCATCACATTCGCAAAATGTGGGTGGAGGATCACGACGACGACGGCTATGAATAGAAGATGATGAAGATGCCATTGATTTGTCTTACTTCAATTACGGATTTTGAATTGGGGTTTTGCAGACCATTCTACTAGATCGATTAGTTGTTTTTTTTTTTTTTTTTTTTGGAAGAAAAGGGGATACATAAGTTAATTTTCGTTAGTGGAAATCCCACGTGTCAAGAAAACGTGGCAATGGTGCTATCAGTTTCGGTAAAACAAGTTTGTATGTGCAAAATGGTACAAAACATGAAAGTAGACTACATTAAGTGAAACGAAAAATAGTACGTGTACCAAAACGGGACATTTCGAAAAGTACGTAGCTATTGTACGGCCAAAACCGTCTTTATAAATCACAAAATTATCATATATATCCAAACACACAACCCATACAAAAAACAAAAACACACAAAAACACCAGATTTGACCAGAATACTCTTAAATTTGTCATCTACCATACAAAAACACACAACCCATATCTTCCCCGAGAAACCAAACACCAGATTTGTGTACTGTACAATAATTCTTGGACTGAGTTTACAAAAAACAAAAACAGTATATTACGAAAACTGGATTTACATATATATATTTCTTTATTCCTTTCGTCAGAGAAAAGGTATCAAAAATCGAGCGGTTGTGTTGTTGTCGATTCCGGAGTTCCAGCGACAGAGGAAGAAAAATGCATGAAACAATTTACAACAAAAGAACCCAATAAAGTATCAGATCTAATGAAGAAGAATAAATAAAAATGACAGGTTTAAGATAGTGGCTACCGTTGCTCGTCAGAGAATCGGAGATACACCAATTTAATGTTTTTGTTTGTTGTAAGGATTCAATTATATAATAATATTGTTGTTATTATGATAGGTTTTTTTTGAAGGGCAAATAAAAATAGATATATTAAAACTCAAACCATAGATACAACCCGCTACATAGACAACGCATGTCCCTTTCTATAAGAAATAGATACAGGGACCGGAGACAACCTACCAAAAACAGTGAGCAAAACTCACGACCAAGCAAACACAATAAAAAGAAAACCAACATGGCCAACTAAAATTATGACCTAACCCGAAGAAAAAACAAACAACCAAAAGTACATAAACAAACCAAAACAGTTCCAGCAGCCAATTAAACACGATCGATCGGACCACCAAACCACTCTTCTCGCTTCACATCCTCCTTCGACCGGGCTGAAATCCATTCGAAAGTTCGCAACTGAACTTCTTTAAACAAATCCGGAATCATGGAACCATTCCTTCTAAATATCATCTGGTTCCTATTGCTCCATATAATGTATAGCGTGGACCAAATCACAGCTTTCCATCTCTCTCTATTTATACCGTTAAAAGAATTAATACCAGGTAAAGTGAGAATATCCTGGACCGAAAACACGCCAACATTTTCTAGGCCCCACCATTCGAAAACCTGCTTCCAAACCAACTGAACCTTTGGGCATAAAATAAAACAATGGTCCAAAGATTCAATGACGTCATTACAGCTAGGACACAAGAGGGTATGAAGATCAATACCAATGTCATCGAGAGTAGCGCGAACCGGAAACCTCCCATGATACAACCGCCATATAAAACCACAGACCTTTTTGGGGATGCTCTTGCACCATGGAGTAACGAATTGTCTCCCGGTCGACCCGAGAGTCTTTTCATCTATCAAGTCCCTAAGATCTTTGACTGAGAACTTGCCATCTTCACTCAACTCCCACCTGCATTTGTCCATCACATGTTTTTTAAGTTGAACAGATTGTACCAAATTGCATTGCTCTGTAATATCCCTCATCACCCTTCCTCTTGGAGTATTCCTCCAACGCCACTCCCATGTCCAATCATCCCCCCTCCAAGCCCCTTTGCTACCTACACTAACCTCTTTGCACACCTCTAAATGATATAACCTAGGAAACTGCTCACGCAACCTTCTATCCCCCACCCATATGTCGTCCCAAAACAAAATCGCCTTTCCATCCCCAACCTCCCATTTGGTTGTAGAATCTAGGTTAATCCCGATCTTACCCAAATCCCTGCCTACTTTCACTATATTTCCCCACACACTATTCCCGATAAAACTTATATTTTCTTCTAGCAACCCTCCCCCCGCCCCGTACAAACTCTTAATCACCTTGACCCACAACATGTCATTCTCAACCCGAAATCTCCACCACCACTTGCTAAGAAATCTCCACCACCACTTGATGGGTATCCTCACCAATTACATTAGAAACTCTTAAGGGTACTTGATGTTCAGAAATGAATTTGGGAGTGGCTTCTTGGCGTCATGCAAAGATAACGCTGAAAAAAGGGCATAGTAGACAATTCTAAATGAAATTATAACTATAATAATTTTTGGTGTTTAATTAATATATAATTTAATCAATTGGATATGTATGAGGATTTTATAGGTTAGGAAGAATATATACGTAATTATGAAGTTTATGAGGGATCTATATATATAATATATATATATATATATATATATATATATATATATATATATATATATATATATATGCAATTCCCCATAACCAATTCAAATTTCAAAAGATACTGGAGACTTAATAATAAAAAATTATCTATAAATCTTAAAATTGATTTTATTAAATATAAATCTTAATTGTCTACTTTATATCAGGAGGATTATGAGATATGGGCAGCCAAACTACCAAAAGACTACAAAGAAATATTCCGCATGTCAAAATCCCCAGAAATCTTCACAAAAAGCAACAAGGATCTTTATGACATGCTCAACAAAGGAATCCTCCTTCAACAGGACAAAGTGGTATTTATTTTCTGTTCATTATACAGTTCACTTATTCTTGTATTTTGCTCTTCGCATTTCAGACATCTTATGCTCTTGGAGAATTAATAAACTCAATGACCTTTTGGTTCCTTAAGGATTATTACGCAAAATCGACTTCAATAGTTGCCTACCATTAAAGCTAATAAATTGCTCTTAATTACATAAATCATTGTTTGTTGGTTTATATCACTTTCACAATTATTTATAATCAAGAAGCTTCACTTACAAAGTGTCCTCACACGTGCAGTTGGTCCAAAACTCATACTTGCATTTACACAGATGTATGGTTTAATTTGTTTGTTTTATGTTTAACAGTTGTTTTCACTTGGGAGCAATGGAGAGAGAAATGAAATGATATCGGCAAGAAAATTTTCGTACAAAAAGAGCTGGTTACATAGATGGCGATCTGTTCCAGAATCAAGGTTCTTACATCTCTTTCTCTATATTTCTTGATATGCCTGTGCAATATACATTATGTTAACTACAATAGTTTTCAATCTTAACAATGACTAGTATCTGAAGGCTGCATAAACCAATTACTATATATGTTAACAATGGCTTTTTATACTATGATCGATCCACTCCGAAATGAGGAAGAACATATAGTCCCCATTATTTTGTTTAGAACTTGATCCAATCCAGAAGAGAATCTAGGGTTTAGAATAGTTACTAATGGCGAAGGATTCAATGAAACAGATAGATGCAGAGTGATTTCAGATAAGATAAAAGGTGTACTCCATTCATGATCCGTTAAATTAAAATTGCTCTTACATGGCGGATATAGTGATCAGACCATATAAACATAGTAAATTTATTAAAAAGAGACACATGCATAACCATAATTTCAAACTACTCGGAAAATAACCTAGTAATTATTATTGATTTGGGAATTAACTAGGAGAACTGGGATATAAAGGGCTATGGCTAGTTTTGACTTTGATATCTAACAATATGTGCAGGTTTCCCAAAGTAGCTGAGGTGCTCGATGTTAGGAATCTAATGATTGAAATCAAGTTAAAAACTAAGCTATTATCTCTAGGTCTCAATTACAAAGTTAATCTCATCTTCAGATTTTGTGGTCCAAGAAGATCATATGCTAAGCAGATGTATGTTAACTTGAAGTACAAAAAGGGGGGCGAAAACTTCCATGCATATTTCGCAACATGGAGAGATGATGGATGGATGATAATTGAACTGTGCTCATTTTTTTATAACAAGGAAGATGCTGATTTTGAGGTTTTACTGGAAAGCTTTTCACGATGCTATAGTGGAAGTCGCACCATCTATGTGGAAGGCATAGAGTTTCAAGCCATTAACAATGCAAGTTTAAAAATTTCTGATTCCTAAGTTTTTTGTTTACATGTTAGAACACAAGCAGATGTATGAAAAACATTCTCATACTCTTCATTAGAAATTGTAACACAGTCTTGCTATGTTTATGCAGGTGAAACATGTAGAAATCGGGAAGTCAAAGGAAGTCCAACAAGTATTGAGACCAAATTCGAAGTGGGATAAGGTGCATCAAATGGACACTAACTGTGAATCAACACAATATGAAGTTAAAAATGTGCTGCTCTTTATTTCTACTAGAACTAAATATATGTCTCGGTTTTGATGAACAGCTGAAGTCCTTGCTAAGTGAAAAAAACAGAAAGATACATGATATGCCAAGTGAAGTGAACACAAAGAAGGATCATATGGTATCGGCAAAGGAGTTCCTTTACAATACTTCTGACGTAAAGCTTCTTCAGTTGAAACCCTCAGTCCAGTCCAGGTTTGCTTTCTGAACTAAGTTCAGTATGTTTCTTGTTTATATCGTTGAACATGGTCTTGAGCATTTCCCATTTATACCCCTAAAATAAATTATTCCATTTATAAACAAAATCTCGTAACTTGAAATTATAATATTCTTCTGTATTGTCCTATGCATTACCATGGATATGCCAATAGAAGGTCTAGCAATACTTGAAATAGTTAATCACTAAATGTATCCAAGTTCCAGGTTTCAAGAGGTGGTTGAGCTTGGATCACAACAAGTAATGCGCATCAAGTGCAAGATTAAATTGCAAACGTCACCAAGAACAGAGTATGCATGTTATCTTGTGTACAAGCTTTCAGAAAGGTGTTGTGGGTTGCATTGTCCGGTGATAGTACGAGATCTACTCCAGTGGAAAAAGGACACTGGAATTCTTTATTTTAGATCACCGAGCCCATGGAATTTACATGATACTAATCGGGTACCTGAAAAGAGGGAAGATGGATGGATGGAGGTTAATGTGTGGAAATTCAACTCAGATTTCCCCACTACACATGAGCTTAGATATGGTTCTATTCCTATGAATTTGAAACTAGTAACTTATGAGGGAAATATGTCCGGGCTTATTGTATGCGGCCTAGAGATTCGACCAATTTAAGAGCTTATGTGCGAAAACGTCTTCTATCTTGTATTCTTGCTATTCATTTTCATACTTTCGGTATTGGCAAATGGATCTGGTTGTATCTTATGTTATCAAAGTTGCTAATGAGTTATTCTGTAAGTGTTTATGTTCTTTGTTGTCATGTAACTACACATTTATTTTTTCACTATTGTCTATGTTTTTTTGTCTCAAACTGCGAAAACTAATACGAGTACTAAATATTTCCCTGTAGTCTGTACCTATCAATCATGTAGATTTGATGGATATCATTTTGTTATCCTTCTACTTAGAAGGGATGTTAGCCGACATGGGAGGATCAAAGAATAACAGACTTATCGGTTAAGGCGATATGGAGAGGTGCACATCTTTTATATATTAGCTAGGGTAA
This sequence comes from Artemisia tridentata subsp. tridentata, assembly GCA_021014915.2. Taxonomy (NCBI): domain Eukaryota; kingdom Viridiplantae; phylum Streptophyta; class Magnoliopsida; order Asterales; family Asteraceae; genus Artemisia; species Artemisia tridentata. Next base: position 152,688,358 of record CP139509.1, read on the forward strand.
CCATAGGGTAGCTAATGATCCACTTGGTTCGGTTAAACATGTTTTCTAAAGAATCTCCTACCAATTATACCACAATATATGCTTACACAATTTACGTTGTTGCATTCAAGAATGATGGCCCGACAAATAAGACAACATGTATCCCTTCCGTTTGAACCACTGCACTGTTTAATCTGCAAGAACCTCGCTTATTTTAAGGAAAATGTTTGACTCAACATCTAACATGCACAGAAAGAAACAAATTATCACCATCGTGAATCTCTATCTACAAAGAGACCACCTGTGAATTTTACAAAAAGATGATAATTTAAACACTCTACTAACACTCAAAACAGTTTCATCATACGTGGCATACATTTATAACCTCTACTTGTCTTCCAAACGCCGCAACACCGACTCAGCAAAGCTTTGCTGCCTGAAAATTTTAGATGCAAATTATTGAAAACATGATATATACAAGAATCATAGCCAGTCAAATCACCAGAGTAATTTATATGGTAAGATACGATGAAGCTAATCTTTTGTGTCCTTGGAAAATTTTAATGATGGCAGCACATTCAAAACACATGCTAGAGCTAAGAAATAGTAATTTACGACCCATATTAAAATTCTAGGTCTACAACTGCAATAAAGTCACATAATTTGGTACATAAGTCTTGTATCTCATGACATATTTTTGTCTACATATGGTTAAAGCTCATGAACATGATTATATCTTTAGACAAACAAATTTGATGTTTGACTTACTTCCGTTCCCTGTGTTTTGGGCTAGGGCGAGAGTACTTCAAGTATCCATCCCAAGGAACATTTTTAATACCTGCACGAACAGAGATGATACCCCTAACCCTGAAAAGTACATAAAGAAAACGCCAATTTAAACAATTTCAAAAACTACAAGGCGTTTTTAGTATTAAGCCCATGTACTTGAAGTTATACCTCTCAGCGAATTCAATAGCTGTTTCATCCGGCTTCATATTTTGAGGTTCTAGGTACCAAACATCACACACCACAGCCCAAGATGTCATAAGCTGCAGTAGATGTGTTGTGAAGGACTGTCTGCAAAATGGGTGCCCAAAAAGCATCAGCAAACTATTTACACTATGAATGTACATATACAAGGATATGGGGAACGAGGGGTGGTCAAACCATCACCATCACCACCACCCAGTCAAATAGCACGTGTCTCACAGTTCACCAAGTAACCAGAAGTGTACGATGTATAACTAAATATCTTTATCAACATCATGAGCATAGGCATTAGCTAAACATATACTAAATGTGGCAATCTCGGTCCATTTGCTAATAAATGCATTTTGGGTTAGATTAAGATATATAGTTAACAAGGAAATAGATCAAATGGGTCGAAAGTCACCCACTGTGTAACTAACTGCTCAATGTTCATAAAAAGCAATAAATTTTAGACCAAGTGTGTTTCGGGCCTACCCGATCCGGCCCGGCCTGTTTGGACCCAGACACAAAATGATCGGTTACCCAACCTGCCCATTTCCCGACTAACAAATACCATGTTCATCTTTACATTTTCTATTATTGGAATTTAGCTTTCTTGTCTTGCTCTTAACACGGTCCTATAAAAGCAGGACCAGGCTTTATAGCTTTCTATCTGTTTCAAGGACAGCTTGAAGAATGATGCTAATGGTTGCAGAAAACTGCAACAAACGTGCTAACAAACTCCAAAATCCTCCAGTTGGAGAAATGTACAGCATGGTGTAACACAAGAAAACAAAAAGAAAATACCCATGAAGTTAGGATAACAATTCTTACTTTCTGCTATTCCAAAAGGCATCAACGAAGATTTTGTTGTATTTGATTGCAATTGGGCAAACAGTAGATCCAAGTTCAAATGCACCCTGAAATATAAGAATCAACTAGTACACATTTACAATTTATCCTTCATTTTATAAACTTTGGAATAGTAATGTCCATTTCCTTGATATGATTATCCACCTTTTTCTTTTTTAATCAATAAGTTCAATGCTGAGATCCAGCTGCTTATCACTCTAAATTCAAGACTAATTACCTTTTTGAACATAACGGAGTACTGATTATTAACACAAGTTCCTTCAGGAAAAATAAGAAGAGGATTGTTTTCAGCTCCTTCAACATGTTCCCTTAACCTGAAAATTTCAAACCAACATGAACACATATTAGAAAATTAATACATAAGTATACTAAAATAAACATTTGTGGCTCATTAAACTCAACATACTTTCTTGCCACAATTTCACGATCTTTTGCTTCTGAGCGGTTGAACCATATACACCCCACACTTTCCAAGATAGTGCTTTGTAAAAGTCCTACACATAAAGAGTCATTAAGGAACAGGTCTCTATTGGTCATTTCTTCTTTTTAGTAATATATTGTTATATTTCCACTGCAAATTTACTAATTTGACCGACCCAGGATTCCCCATTTCCTATCTCACAATACCACTCATCGAAACCATGGGTCAAATGAAAGACCTTGTAATGTCGTTACTACATTGATGTCTTGACCCACTCATATGATTATATGTACTTACACATAGACACATAGATAAAGACATACCAACCCATCCGGGGTGCTTCTGCATGATTACTGCAAATGCTGTCATCTGCTCTAAAATGATGAAATCAATCATTGATGTATGATTGGCCACAAACACCTGCTTATCCACCAATCAGACACTTAGTTTAACTTCTCAAGTACGAGAACCAAGAAAGAACGCGCTATACCGAGTGTAAAAGAATACCTGTTTAGGCCTTGCGCATGGCCTAGGGCCATGGTATTTCACAACTCCAGTCCATGATGCAACAAAGAAGCAGCAAATCAACTCCACCAGACCCCTCTGAAAACCAATAAGATATAGTCCATCAAGAGTGATTGACCTCTGGAACTGCATAACTTGGCTAGTTGTTGCAAACAAGTGGCAAGCTTTTTCATTTGCATTTCCACAATTTGTTAGAAATTTGCACTTCGTTTAGAAGTGTAACGCTCATTTTCGCATTTTCTCAAGAACAATAGACAAAGCCAAGTAGGATACTCCAAAAATTTTATGTTCACTTCACATAGATATAAATGATGCCATAAGAAAATACTTACCTCTAACTTTTTCCTCAACTTATCATGCTCTTTTACTAGCAAATGCACAGGAATATAGCACTAAAGGAAAATTATCCATCCTAATGTCAGAATAATAACCCTGCAAACCAAACAAGAATAACAATATGGTCAGTAAAAGGATCCCATTGCATGTGTCAATTTGGTGAACTCTAAGATCTATAAGCTTTACATATGAGGAATCCAGATCAAATCTCATGAAAATTTTTGTTTCACAAATGTTAGACATGAGTATGGCCTCATGGGCACTCTTTCTTCAGGTACTCTGATCTGATAGACGTGATATTCTTTTGTATAAAATGGTACTCAAGTGGTATGTATATCAGCTCAAATTGCCTGATCTCATACAACTCATAGTCACCAAAATGACTCTGCATGATTAGTTATGCACTCCTAAGCTCCATTCATCAATATTTTTATACTTAGTCTAATTCATTTATATCTATTAATGTATTCATCAGTTGATGGGTCCCAACTTTGGAAATCAAGGATACCCTAGTGTTCTGTATGTTGAGAAAAGTGACACCGGACTGAAGCAAACCCACAACTAAAATATGAAGTATAATAAAAGATGACACACGGATATAACGTGGAAAACCCCAAATAGGGTAAAAACCACGGGCAAAGAAAGATACGTTTCACTATGATGAAAACTAAGAGTTACACATTTTCTCTAATTACAAGGATAAACACTAATCGTTATATCTCTTGTATTTGGAGATACCACACAAACTGTCTAAGTTAACTCACAATATTAGGAGAACTACTAAAGAAATACAAAGAACACTTTGTGTGTTTTGAATTGAGATGGGATACTCGTTGCCTTTTATAGGCAAAATTCTTGTCATTTGACATCATCCATGAAAGCACCACCAAGTTGCAATCCAAGTTGCATACCAACTTGCAATATTCTCTTATAGATGCACTGTATCTTTAACAATCTCCCACTTGAAGATTTGATTGAAACTGAATCAATCTTCACGTCATCCTTCCTCGCACTTTTATGTTACTTAGTTTTCTGCTAGGCCGCATGAGGATCGGCACCATATAAACTTGTCACAGTTGATTGCTTTCGTCAGATAATCTGCCACGTTATCATCAGTATGAATTTTCTGCATATCCACGGTTCCTTCTTCCACTTTCTCACGAACGAAGTGATACTGAACTCGTATATGCTTTGTCTTTGAATGAAATGTTGGATTCCTTGCTAGATACAAGGCGCTCTGATTGTCACAAAATAGAGTAATTTTCTCTTGTTCGTGCCCGAGCTCTTCCAACAACATCTTCAACCATACTGCTTCTTTGCTGGCTTGAGCAGCTGCAACATATTCTGCTTCTGTTGTTGACATGGCCACAACTGACTGCAGTTTTGAAACCCAGCTTACTGTTCCGCCAGAAAGTGTAAACACATACCCGGTGGTTGATTTACTTCCGTCAAGATCACCTGCGTAATCAGAATCAACATATCCCTTGACAGTTATATCCGATTCCCCATAACATAATGCAACATCTGAGGTTCCTTTAATGTATCTAAGGATCCTCTTCACAGCTTCCCAATGCTCTCTACCAGGTTCCGCCATGTACCGACTCACTACTCCCACTGCATGTGCAATGTCTGGTCTTGTACAAATCATCGCGAACATTAAACTTCCCACTGCTGATGCATACGGTACTCGAGACATCTCCATCCTCTCTTCTTCACTGCTAGGACTCATCTTGGAGGATAACTTGACATTAGTAGGAAACGGGGTTGATATTGGCTTACAATCTTGCATATTAAACATTTGCAAGATTTTCTTCACATAACTTTTCTGTGAAAGCCAAATTTTCCTACTAACTCTATCTCGGTGAATTTGCATCCCTAGAATCTTGTTTGCGGGTCCCAAGTCTTTCATCTCGAATTCCCTAGCGAGTTGTGCCTTCAGTTTACTGATACGATCTTTGTTGGGGCCTGCAACCAACATGTCTTCAACATATAACAGCAAGATGACAAAATCATTGTCTCCAAACCTCTTGTAATATGCACAAGGGTCTGCGTGTAGTCTGTTATATCCAAGGCCAATGATGAAAGAATCAAATCTCTTGTACCAACACCGCGGCGCCTGCTTTAAACCGTACAGAGATTTGTTTAACCTGCAAACCAAGTTCTCTTTTCCTTTTTGTTTAAAACCTTCTGGTTGGAGCATGTAAATTTCTTCCTCAAGATTTCCATGAAGAAATGCAGTTTTCACATCTAGCTGCTCTAGATGTAAATCATACGTAGCACACATTGCCAGAACCACTCGAACAGTTGTCATTCGAACCACAGGAGAAAATATTTCATTGAAGTCGACTCCCTCTTTCTGAGCATATCCTTTGACTACCAATCTTGCACGATACCTCTCCACCTGGTCATCACCGTTCCTCTTGATCTTATACACCCATTTGTTTCCAATGGGTTTTCTACCTGCTGGTAGTGGCATCAGTTCCCACGTTTTATTCTTATGAAGAGCTTCAATTTCTTCTTGCATTGCTTCCATCCAGAATGAAGCATCTGAATTATTCAGTGCTTCTTGAAGAGTTGATGGCTCTCCTTCCTCTGTAAGAAGACAGTATGCAACATTGCCCTCCATAACATAATCCGAGTGCCACACCGGGCGTTTTCTTTCACGATTAAGAGTACGAGTCGTTGGAGCTTGAGACTCAGTTGTCTCATTCACCTCGTGCTGTGGTACGGCTTCAGAAGAATCACTCGACTGAGATTGCTTTTCCACCTGTATTGATGTAGTTTCTCTTGTAGTGCTATCACCTTCTTCATTTTCTTGAATTTTGTCTTCCATAAAGACAACATCTCTGCTGACGACTACTTTGTGGGCAGTGGGGTCCCACAAGCGATACCCCTTTACTCCGTCAGCGTACCCCAAGAACAAACATTTTCTGGATTTCGGATCAGCTTTGTAGTTTCTTGAGAATTGTACATCACGTACACATGACTTCCAAATATATGAAGGTCTGAATAGTTGACCGGCTTTCCCGTCCACATCTCCATCGGTGTCTTCAACTCAACTGCAGTTGAAGGTGACAGATTTATCACATAACAGGCGGTATTGACTGCTTCTGCCCAGAAAGATTTTTTCAAGCTTGCAGTTGCCAACATTGATCTTGCTCTTTCTAACAAGGTTCTGTTCATCCGCTCTGCCACTCCGTTTTGTTGAGGAGTGTATGCTATAGTGAACTGCCTTTTGATTCCTTCTTGCCTGCAAAAGGTATCAAATTCTATACCAGTGTATTCGCCTCCATTATCTGTCCTCAAACACTTGATCTTCTTTCCAGAATCAAGTTCAACCCGCGCTTTGTAAACTTTGAAAACTTCAAACACATCAAACTTTTTCTTGATTGGGTACACCCAACATCTCCTGGAATAGTCATCAATGAAGGATACAAAATACTTTGCTCCTCCCAGGGATAGAACCTGTGCCTGCCATACATCAGAGTGAACCAATTCTAGAACAGAGACACTTCTAGAATTTGATGTCTTGAATTTTAGGCGATGCTGCTTGCTGATAACACAATGCTCACAGAAAGGTAAAGAAACCTTTGTGAGGCCAGGAATTAACTTCCTTTCAACAAGAATCTTCATTCCTTGTTCTGACATATGTCCAAGCTTCTGATGCCATGTTACTGCAACTTTATGACTTGGACTATGTGAAGCAACAGATGCTTCCGCCTCCTCCATTATCTCTCCCTTTAGTTGGTATAAGTTCGCAGCCACCTTTTCACCTTTCATAAGTACAAGCGCGCCTTTTATAACTTTCATGATCTTGTTTTGTATTTCAACCTTACAACCAAGATCATCCAATTGTCCTAGAGACAATAGATTCTTTTTCAGGCCCTCCACGTGTCGCACATCCCGAATAGTACGAACTGTACCATCATGCACCTTCACCATGATATTTCCAATTCCAATGATCTTTAGTTTATGATCATTGCAACTGTACACAGATCCGCCTCCAGAGATAGGTTTATATTGATGAAACCATTCTCTTCTTGCGGTCATATGAAAAGTAGCTCCTGCCATCATTTGCAACTGCTGCTTCACAACACAGAGCGTTACCATCTTCTGAAGTGCTAGCGAAATTTTCCTGAGGATTAGAGGTATTTGAACCCCGACAATCTTTCTTAAAGTGACCCGGCTTGCCACATTTGTAGCATTTAAAATTCTTCTTCCTTCCTGTTCTAGATTTACCATGATTGTGACTCCCACTGGAGCCAGGTTCCATTGACCTCCCTCTCGTCACCACCAAAGCCTCCACCTGTCTTGAACTGGTTTGCCTGTCCTCCCTGTTGTTGCGCCTATTTTCTTCTTCCAGAATGGCGGCTGCAACATCATCGAAGACTAGATAGTCCGAAAGAACATTACTAGTTAAGTTGATGATAAGCTGGTCATATGAGTCAGGTAAACTTTGAAGTAGAATTTCAGCACGTTCTTGTGGCTCTATTTTACAACTTAAAGACGTGAGCTGAGAAAATAGAGTATTCAGGTTATTAACGTGCTCAGTCACTGAAGTAGATTCCGTCATGTGAAGAGCATAAAGTTTCCTCTTGAGAAATATTTTATTGTGGAGCGATCTTGCCTCGTACAATCGAGCAAGATGATCCCAAATCTCCTTTGCACTTTTCTTCTCCTCTATGCTTGACAAAACTCCATCTGCTAATGCCAGATGAAGATTTGCAATAGCATTTCCCGTCCATCTCGTCCCATTTACTGTCATCCGTGACCTCAGCTGGCCTTTCGTCAATGGCCGCTAAACATTTATCCTTTCTAAGGATAGCCTTCATCTTTAATTTCCACAACGAGAAATTATTCCCATTGAATTTTTCAATTTCAAATTTTGCCGCCATTGCTACAATCACAATCTACTTTTCGACAAAACTATTATTTGTTAATAATAGTAATGAACACTTTTTGAGTGAGTATAATCTTACTTATCTTTTGATGTGGAGGGTCCACTTATTAGTGGCAACCACAGAGCATACGATAAATAATTATACACACATCCAACCTTAGCTCTTGATACCATTTATTGAGAAAAGTGACACCGGACTGAAGCAAACCCACAACTAAAATATGAAGTATAATAAAAGATGACACACAGATATAACGTGGAAAACCCCAAATAGGGTAAAAACCACGGGCAAGGAAAGATACGTTTCACTATGATGAAAACTAGGAGTTACACATTTTCTCTAGTTACAAGGATAAACACTAATCGTTATATCTCTTGTATTAGGAGATACCACACAAACTCTCTAAGTTAACTCACAATACTAGGAGAACTACTAAAGAAATACAAAGAACACTTTGTGTGTTTTGAATTGAGATGGGATACTGAAATGAGGCTTCCCTCGTTGCCTTTTATAGGCAAAATTCTTGTCATTTGACATCATCCATGACACTATCACCAAGTTGCAATCCAAGTTGCATACCAACTTGCAATATTCACTTATAGATGCACTGTATCTTTAACACTGTATGCGTATGGGGTACTAAGGCAAGTAACCTCGTTTACATTTTCCCACCAAAGATGTCAAGGGTTCAAACCTCCCTAGGTGTGCACATTTGGGGGTGGCCAGGAAGGGTCAGAAACGGTCTCGGGATTAACCCGGTGAGGTCGGGTACATCTGAGTCAAAAAGGCTCGCCCTCCCCGAGTAATTTGAACACGGGAAACCACATTTGTTTATATTTGTCTATAAAAACTAGTTTGTCTCCTTTTGATGACTGCATGAGACAGACATCTTGCTTATTTGCAGAGTGGGAGACAAAAAAACCAGCAACCAGCAAATTAGACTACGATTTCATAAGTTTTTTTATGATAATAACAAATACAGCATAATCAAAGCCTATATCAATTTGTGATACAACAGCCCAAATATATATCTCCAATGAAATCCTGAATGTGGAAAAAGTAAAAAAAAATCAAGCAGGTAACGCAATTTACACAAGGAAGCCCTTTGAAAGAACATTCCTTATTAACTCTTAATTTCCTTAAAAATGAGTCAATCTTAAATTTAAGTGAAATGTAATCGAGTGGCAAAAATACCAACCTTACAGGGAAAAGAATTCCATATCGAACTACAACTCCCAAACACCACAGCGGGAACAAATACACATTCCAGTTCCAAGGTTCTGGGGGATTCGACTTGAAACACCGAGTGAAAGAATCCTGTTCATGCCAAATAAAGTTTTTGTTGGTTTATAATGAAGTAACTGATACCACTCAGATGGCTAGTGACCAAATTCTTTAATGAGATTGATTAGGAATAGCAAACAGGGGTACGATAAAGTGATAACATAATCTGGTTATTCAATACCTATAATCCCCTCAAGAAAAACAATACTGAGAAAATTGTAGGCCAATCGGTCTCAGCATCTAGCTTTTAGCGATTCTTAATGAGATAGCAAGTAAAATAATCTTACTAAGAATGTTGCAAATTTTGCGGGATAACCAAAATTGAAATTTATAAATCATTTGGGACTAAGGGAGTAACTAATATGTGAAGTTCCAAAACAGATATTCTAATACTGGAATTTGCACACTCGCCTGTCACTCAGATTCTATCAAGTTCCATTTCACTCACTTATGTTTGTGAGCATTGTTTTTGAACCTTAGAATTTGATATAATTTGGTTTACTTTTACAGCCATAGTAGTTTAGTTTTCCAACTTCCAAGCTATGACGTCTAACCTTCCAACACTCATTAACGGGATACAAATGACTGCAGTCCAAAGAATTAAAACAGTCCCAACTAGCCAAATCTAAATCATGATCAACAAAAGCATACTGCCGTGACACTTGATCTATCACAAAGTAACTACTGGATGCAAGTATACCGTCACGTTAATTACAAACATGACAGTAATATAAATTTCCGCAAAAGTAGATATGCAGAAAGAAAAAGATAGAGAATACTTGCATCGACAATGGCACCAACTGCCTCCGTCAGAGTGGGTGAAATGTCCAGTAAATCACGCCTAAACAAAACAATCAATCAGTACCTATAAACAACTCACACTGTAAGTCTGTAACACAAACTCATACACAAAGAAAAAGATTAATATTACAATCGAAGCTTCCCGAGAGGTTCTTGAATAGAATCAGTAGGAAGGTAATCTTCAATGTTGGGTCGATCTAAGTCAAAATCCAAGTTTGACGTGTTTAACTTGCTCATATTTCCCGCCACTTTAAAGACAAAGAAAGTCGGTTACTTTACAGCACGATTAGACCTGCAATATCAATACGATCAACTGAATATAAAATATCCAACAGGCCTAAAATGGTTAGTTCAAGTTACTTTATAAGGAGTCTAAAGAGGGTGTTTGGAATTGCATTTTTAATTAAATTATCTGATAATTGTGTTTGGCAAAATTTAAATAATCAAATAACAGTGTTTGGAAACCTTCTGAAAAGAAGTGATTATCTGCGTTTTCTCGTTCAGAAAAAGCATGCTGAGGCCCGCTCTTTGAAAACACAGTTCTGCAAAAGAAATAATCTGTTTCAAAAACGCAATCCCAAACACCCGTTAAAACCAAGTTTCGTCGCAAGTACTTACAGCAAATAACAATATACCGGCAACAAACAAATCCAGAGATACTCACACACTTAATATTACACTATTCCATATTTTAAAAAAAAAAGTACTAAGACGGTTAATAGTTAATTTGTATTACTTCACAAATAGTCTAAGAGGGTGTTCAGCCTTGCGTTTTGAACGAAATTATCTAATAATCAGAAATTTGGGAAACAGTCGTTTTCTTATAGACAAAAGACAGTTTTCAAAAAACATGAGCTTTGAAAACGCATAATCTATTCTCAAAACCAATTTTCTCGCAACTAGTTACAGCAAATAACAACGTACCAAAAACTAAAACAAAACAAAAACGCGTTCACACAAACTCGCAAACTCATCTAATAAACTAAACTTACCTAAACAATTTCCACCATTTTTATAATACAGCTCAAACTGAACAAGTCTAAAAAGCGCGAAAGTCAGACCCGAAAAACGATAACTTGCACCACACTCCACAGTTAAACTAGAGCAAAATCTCACCTAATATTTTTATAGCGAGTAACTTGTAACACACTCCATTATGCAAATATTGTCATTAAAATGTGATTGCATTTGCATGATCATGATAAGATTAAATGCATTCTTGAAGGGCTAACTTGTTTTAATTGCCACGTGGAAACGTAACTAATGAGAATTAAATTTTTGAAGTATTGGGATTGGTTGGAAGAAGAAATGCAAATATGAGACAGGTGACGGAGGGCGATGTTTGCAAGGTGTGAGTGAGTTATTTTTTGGCAATTTTATATTTCATGTTACATTTTTTTTTTATAATAAACAAAATAAAAAAAAAAAAAAAAAAAAAAAAAAAAAAAAAAAAAGGATATTGGAATCCAAAGAGAGATGTATGTATTGTAGAAATCAAAGGAATACCAAAACTGTATATTATCAGATTCACTAAAGTATGAAGATTACAAGACATTAAAATAGAAACTACTAATACGAAACCCTAACTATTAAACAGACATAAACAAGTGGGCCGGGCCAATAGGCCTTATTAGCTAACACCTCCTCTCAAACTCGCAATGCTGCAGCGGTACACATTGAGAGTTTGTCACAACCCGTAATTTCAGGTCCTTTTCAAGCTTCAAATTTCACTATTCATCTCGGGAAATTACTATTCATGGGTTACTATTCACCGATCACTATTCATCATTTCACTATTCATCGTTTTTGAAGTCAGTTTGAGACTTTGAGAAGTCGCCAAAATTTTACTATTCACGAAACACTATTCATTCCCAGAGCGAAATCACTATTCATGCTCATCATTCATCATTACGTAAACTAGGTTTACGGGTATTCAAATTCGCGTAACCAGGGTGGTTTAGCTGCGAATTCATGCATTGTCAGGAAGGACACATCATATAGACTAGAGTAGTCTACATATCTTCCGTAGAATCATTATCATATTAAGTCATGCACGAGTTTGTGTGTGTTTCATTACGTATGTTCGTTTATTTGTTAAACGTTACCACTCAGTCATTACTACTAACATTATACCCAATACTCCCGACTATGATCTTAACACATTTTCAAACTAATTATAATGATATAGAGATTATATTATTACTTTACCCGGTATTTTTAAACCAATTGCTATATTTTTCGTTAGGAGCTTATAACTCCGTCGGTTTGCGATATTTCAATCCGATAATCATTCTAACACCCGATTCTTGCAAGGAATATGATTTTACAATTTTTACAACTTCGTCGTATTTTATTTCACCTCGTCACGAGTTATTTTTAGTTAACTCGGTACACGATAACACCTAATGTATACACAAATAACTAACACATACTAATTGAGGGGACAAGAGCTTTAATGGGCACACATTTTCTCCTTTCTTTTCCAATTATGCCGCCCCTCCCCATGCCTACTTTTACCAATTTCATTTCTAAACCATGCCTCATTTATTACCTTTGTTTCCTTGTCTCTTGAATTAATTTCAATAACATCATTCATTCATAAACCAACTAGCCAAGTTTAGATCAAAACTCTCTTCCTCTTCACCCATATCCCACGGCTCAACAAGAACACCCAAGGAAATCCATAGATTTTTGAAGTTCAAGTATTAATCTTACTCCATTTGCTATCCTAGTTAAGGTTTTGTGATCAAAACCCTAAGTTATTGCACATTTCTCATCAAATCACTCCAATATTGTAAGTAAACTTCAAGAACATCTTTTTGATCTTTTCATACTTTCATTTACTTCTTATGTTCATGTATTTTCAAGATATATTGGTTAGTAATGCAAGTTACATATGTTTTAGATACCACTTTGTTTATAAACTATCACAAACACTAGATCTATAAGTTTCACTAGTAATCCCATGAGATCCACCAAGGTTGGTGATGTTTAGGACCCCATGACACCCTAAGAAGGTGTATGGTAGGATTTGCGAACTTGTGGAGTTGATTTGAGGTGATATGATCAAGTTTAGAACCAAGGAAATGAGTTTTTCACAATCTAAAATAGCTACTGTCCAAAATCGTGTAATCTGGAAATTTCAGTAACTTTTGGGCTATTTTGGCCTTCAAATTTAGAAAGTTCTTTCAAAAACGAAACCGTGGCCGCAAGAATCACTAAAAACCGACTTATAACGAAGGAGAAATGATTTTTCGAAGTTAGGCGACGAAAACTAATTTTCTGAAAATAAGCGTGCTGTTAGCCGAATTTCAACGGACAAAATGAGGCGTTAGACGTGATCTAGACGACCCGACCAACTGAGATTATGTTAGTTCATGTTATGACGAATCCATGGATATATAGAACGTAGAAAACGAGCTTATAACGACCGAGATATACGCGTTTAAAGTCCGGCAATTTCACTAAAATTCCATCAGCTTTCTAATAAGAAATATTACTAAGTTAAAAGCAGTTTTTGCAATACACTATATTGAGAGCCATTTTTCTCATTGATCAAGACCCATATGGTTGAAAGTTAAATGACACAACTTCTAGACATCGTTACAAGGTTTTCAAAAATACCGAGCTTATGTCCTAACACTTAAAGTACACCATTTCGCGACTAGCTTTGCGAGGCCTTTTGGGTACATTTTCAAGTTGTGAAAAGTGTTATTTTTACGACAAAAGCATTATATTTACTGATAAAACACCAAACAAGGGTCGTGGAGTACCGTTTCAACATATTTACACGAAAAGTAGTTTATAACTTAACGAGACGTCAAAGATGTATTTTTCGACGATGAACGTTATTTTCAAAACTAACGAGTGGTATCGATAACATACGTATTTGCATGTGTAGCATCATTTCATTGCTTACATTAGATCCTATCATTCATATTAGGTTGCGGTTAGGGATCGTGCCTCATTTCAGTGTATCCATTTTGTCATCGTAGCTATTGCATCAGGTGAGTTTCATAGCCCCTCCTTTTACTTGTTTTGTAACTGTTTTGGGGGAGAATACATGCTCGTTTTTCATTAAACTCCATGCTCGTTTTTCATTAAACTCCATGCTCGTTTTACATTTAAACTCCATGCTTGTTTTGCTTGAGACGTGAGTTGTCTTTTAAACATTATTGATTGGTTAAAATACTTGAGTCGTTGCTCGGAAGTATTTTGTGTTTACATTGTTCACCCTTGATCATTTCATTATGGACACTAGTACATTAAGCTATTTCATATTGCCTATGTTATGGACTGTTAATTTCATATTATTTTAGTTATATGACGACATTGTCAGATATATATATATGGCGACATTGTCATGGCGACACTGCTAGATTAGATTATATGGCGACATTGTCAGAGTTTATCTTATGACGACATTGTCATGGCGACATTGTCAGATTTATTTATATGGCAACATTGTCAGATTTATTTATATGGCGACATTGTTATGGAGACATTATCACACTTACCTTTATATAGCGACATTGTCACACTTAACATTACATTTTGTGGTCCATAAATCATTTGACGTTCACTTAAACCAAATCATATTTGGCAGTGGGTTGTAAACACACAGGTTGCAAGTCTTCTATGGGCGGGGCTTGGAACTGGGTGGATTTATAACGCCTTTGCTGGGAAATATTCATTCAAACGCATTTCATTTTTCACTAATCTCTATGAACTCACCAACCTCGTGTTGACACTTTTAGCATGTATTTTCAGGTATTAAGCAATAGCACGCTACAGGAGGCTTTTGGCAGGGCATGGCATGGTCATAGGAGACTCTGATATTCATTTGGGGACCGTTTTAATTGTTTTAAGGGCCTATTTCCGCACTACTTTTATCAATGTAAATTCAACACTTTTGTTAAACAATTTTAATCTAAATGATTGAAGTGAAAACCGTTCTTTGCACTTGTGTTGTGATACCAATTGAGTTGCACCCCAGTGGCATGTATGCTTCCGCTGGACCCGATTTTGGGGGTGTGACACTGCAGCGGTACACATTGAGAGTTTGTCAAACAGAAAATAAACTAAAACTAAAAAAACAAACGAAAACAGAGTGTCCCAGAGTGCAAACTCGATGCTAGACGAAGTCTCAATCCGATACAATCCAAAGGAACCTTAGTGCAGAGCACAGAGCAACATAAATACGGAGATGAACGAGAGTAGAATAGGCAGATTCAGATTCAGATTTAGATTCAGATTTATATTCAGATTCAGACAGATTCAGATTCAGATTCACACAAAACCAGGCGGAACCAGATGCGGAGCCACGTGTGAAACCAAAACAAGTTGATGTCGAGATACAACGCATAACTACTCAAGACATAATCGGATTAGTTAAGGCTATTGCACCACCATCACCATCACCATCACCAATGATCCATTATAACCCAAACAAACATAACCGTGATTACCATATACCGATGCCGATACCAATACCAAATTCAATACCATTATTATTTCCATAACCAATACAAATAAGATGTCAAACCAAACAAGCAAGATCACACAAAACCAATACAAGTTGAAGCCGATTAGTGCCCGAACCCAAACAAACGATCCACCAATATTTTATGTAAAACCCAACAATCAATTCAAAGTCAAACTTGATCATCAACGTCAAAAGTAATCCAATATACGAACCAACCAATTTATCAGACCCATTCGCCAACCCAAACTTCATACAAACATAAATAATCCCTTATTAATCCCAGCAAACTGTTTGCACATTTACGAAGACAACATATGTTACCATAACCACCGATCATGCATCTGATTTTATTTCTTTTTCTTTTACCCGACAGCAAGATGTAACAACAAACAATCAAACTAAGATATGGATTCATAGCTCTAATACCATGTAGAAATCAAAGGAATACTGAAAGCTGTATATTATCATATTCACTATAGTATGAAGATTACAAGACATTAAAATAGAAAATACTAATACGAAACCCTAACTATTAAACAGGCATAAACAAGTGGGTCGGGCCAATAGGCCTTATTAGCTAACATGTATATCCATCATTTATAAAGCACCAATAAGTTTCGATCTACCGAATCACGCAGCCCGATGCCAAATTATCTTATTGTCACTTCAAAATATTTACGTTCGTGTATTCGATGTCGTCAATTTAGTGTCATGTCGTTTTTCTTTTCAAACATGTGTAATAAAACATCAACTACTTGGAAAACAAAAACAAGAAACCCAATCATCTAAACTATCAAGTTTGGTAGGAAAAAAAAACCTTGTTCAACATTAGGCCGCCACTAAAACGATTAGCTCAAGTATAGTATTTTAATTAGGTATGTGTGTATAAGAAAGATAAATAAATAAATGATATAGTTCCATATTATGTGAACCAATAAATTTTGAGTATTTGAGTCTGGTTAGAAGAAAAAAGAGTTTAAATAGCCCAATCGTGTAGCAAAAGGTGAGAGCCTATTCAAGTAGATTTAGCCGTGATGATCATTAATAAACTTAACTGTGTTTGGTTTTCAATATTTTCAAATCAGTTTCGAGTAACTCGTGAGTTGGCTAGAATCAATTAGCACCCTTAGAAATTAGAAAACGTATATGAATCTTCTTGGATATCGTGAAGCTTAGGTCCCGTTATGTAACGCCTCTCAAAGCCAAAAGCAAGTAACTATCTTGGGTTTTTTCAGTCTCTGTTAAAACTGCAGTGATAATTCCACCACTTAATTGAATCTTATAAGATACTCAAATGTCTTATCTTCTACCGATGTGGGATATATTGTTACAAGCTCTACCACTTAAATTTTAGTCGTCCTCGTCAAGCCTACACATAACCAAGATCCATGCCTTAGAAGATTCATCACAACCTGAGATGCTATGGCTCCGACACCATTTGTAATAGTTGGTCCCTTTACAGGCTGAGCAAAATCACTCGAAAACCGAACCGAACCGACAAACCAAACCGAACATGGCCGAACCGAACCGACCTTATTCGGTTCGGTTTTTTGTTTTAAAATTATTTCAGTTTTACTCGGTTCGATTTGGTTGGGGTCAAAACACACCTATTCGGTTCGAACTAGCTAAACCGGCCCGACCTGAACTGACCTTATTCGGTTCGGTTTCCGTTTTACTCGATTCGGTTCTCGGTTCACATTTTATCCTTAATCGGTTTCGGGTCAGATCGGGTAGGGTTTGACCCGTTGCTCAGCCCTAATTAGCCCTAATCGGTAAACCACCCCCGGGAAAGCCAAAGCAATCGACTACTTGTCTACTAAAGTAATCTTTTGATTTCAACTAAAAATCATAATTGAAGGATCCTAGTAACTCACAACTTTAAACTTATTAAGAACTCAAATATCTTATCTCCTACTAATACAAGACAAGTTGTTTCATCTTCTGTATTTATTTTACCCGTGTTTATCTTTGTACGTGTTTATTCATCTCAGTATGCTCGCTTATAATATTGTACGTAAACCAATTTTAAATAACATGAAAGTAAACTTGCCATTTTCTGAATTTTGACTCGCTATAAAAGTACTAGAGTGCTAGATGCACTCAGCCATAGGTGTAACACCCCAACCCGACAAGGGTCGAAATGCCACGTTATGGTGTCTATCAGAACATACCAAATAAACGCAAGCGGAAGACTTCATAAATAATATAAAGTTAAGAACATCATGACTTCCAAACTTACAAACTTCCAACAAGTCTAAACGAACATGACCTTTGCTCTGGTACCAATCTGTCACACCCCCAAATTTCACTATAACCTTTGCTCTGGTACCAATCTGTCACACCCCCAAATTTCGTGACTTGCAGCGGAATAAGTCATTCAGGGGCACGACTGGTCATAGCACCAAAGTTACAGTAATATTGAACGACCTAAAGTGTCGTTTAGAAAATACATCGTTTGATTATTTAAAAACATTCAGAGTTATAAAGCTAGGTCCCAAAAGGTGAAACAAGTTTTCATGAAACAAGTTTTCATAAAACAAGTTCATACAATTCAAACGATGGATAAGTGCATAAAATATAAAGTGAGACGCGTCGACTCCGCGACTCCATGATATGTCCATATGCAAGCCAACATGCGATACCTTAATTACCTGAAAATACATTGCTAAAAATGGTCAACAAAAATGTTGGTGAGATCATAGGTTTATGTAAATGAAATATTGTACGGGTACCACAAGTATAAAGTGTATGACAAAACAATGCCACATAAAAAATGATACATTAGCTCTTAAGCTCATGACCCCGAAGCTAGACTGAATGAAATGCCCCAACTTAGTGTTTGCCAATCACTCTAATATGACAGAAATGAAATGCGTTCGTTTGACAAGTTGGCGCTACCAACCCGAACGGAGGAGTCACCCTCAATAGATCTATTCACTCACTCTCGCTTGCTAACAATTAACGGTTCATGATAATAAAAGGGGACTTTAATCTGGGAAATGATGTAACTTAAGCAATGTAATGAGTTTGTATACTTTGGTCCGCATATAAAAATGGTGCAATGTATTCTCCCCCGAGAGTTTAGATGTAACGCCCGTGCCCGCTTATACTAAAAACTTTGACTTTTGACGCGGAAACGTTTGACTAAAACGGACTCATACAAATTCTTCATTTACATAACCAGAACTTATACATTTAACCCTTTTAAAATATTTGCGAGAACATATACTCGAAACCTTTCAAAACATTTTAACACAATTTTATAAACGAACAACCCTTCTGTGACCAACTATGCGCTGTATCTCTTTTAAGGATACGCCGCATCAACACTGAGAGACCATGCGCCGTATCAACCGGAAATGATACGCCGCATCTACCTTTTACTTCTGATACGTCGCATCTACTATACTAGATACGCCGCATCACCTTAAACTCCTGATACGTCGCATCTAATATACTAGATACGCCGCATCGACCAATTTAGACAGAATATCAGCAGGAAAACCTGCATATTCTCAACACACCACAAAATACACTTTGACACATTTTACAACACTATAACTTGTATCAAAACACTCCCTTTACATTCAAAACCATATCCAACTATAATACACGGCAATTGACCTGCTTGACTCCAAGATGAGTACATTTTACACATTAGCCAAACACCCTCTTAACTTAACCCATAAACACATAAAACATACTTTAACATACCAAATGACTTCCAATTCATTACAAAACACTTAACATAGAATCTAACACTTGTTTACTCATTCAAAGCATTACTTGACTCACGGGGGTACAAACTTATACACGAGAGCTCGGTATCTACCTAGCTCTAATTCCTTACCAAATCCTACCCTTCCGCATACATGAACCATACTCCTTATTCCACGTCATCCATAAACACAAGGACCTACAAAAGGGTTAGACAACTAAACCATAAGCGATAACGCTTAGTAAGTAAAACGACTATAACATACCATTATACTTCAATCCACATAATGCATCATATACATAAACACTTACATCATGGCTTACATACTCAAGTCTCATCTAGCACATAACATCAACATATCTCATAGCATCATCTCATCACATAAGCCATAAACATGGCATCACATAACATCAACCAAGCTCATCTTCTCAACATAAACATACATAACACAATATGATAGAAATTCATATAACATATGCTATCATCATTTTACTTACCTCAAATCCAAGCTATATAACACATCAAGGACATCATTATCAAGATCCATCATCATCATCATCATCATCCTTCATAAATAATAACAACCTAACAACATAACAATTAATAACATAACAAGGGTTATCAAAACCCATCAAAACATAATCATCTTTCTAATTAAATCATCATATGATCATACCCATATCATATGATGATTTCCCACTTAAATCACTAACTTGAGAGGGATTACTTACTTGATAATCAAAGCCAAGAAGGACCATAAACATGGGTCATTTATCTTCTTCATTAAAAGCCATCACCTAGCTCTATTTTCCCTCCTTTCTCTTTGGTTCGACACTCACAGAAACACACTCTCTTTTACAGGAGAGTGTGGAGACTTATAGATAAATGGGGAAGTTTCTA
Source organism: Artemisia tridentata subsp. tridentata (assembly GCA_021014915.2). Classification (NCBI taxonomy): domain Eukaryota; kingdom Viridiplantae; phylum Streptophyta; class Magnoliopsida; order Asterales; family Asteraceae; genus Artemisia; species Artemisia tridentata. Next base: position 152,708,550 of record CP139509.1, read on the forward strand.
GCTACAAGGGCAATTCTGTCATTTCTGCTTATTTAAGATCGATGCGCCGTATCTATCTTCATAGATACGCCGCATCCATGCTACCCCTTATATACGCCGTATCTCCTTCTCCAATACGGCGCATGGACTATAACAAGTCGGTTCTACTTTCCCTTTCTACCATACGCTGCATGTAACTTCCTAGATGCGCCGCATCTAGGCTATAACAGACTAACACTTAACACTATAATCATTTGCCCTTAGACAACCACATGCTCTTAGTCAACATACTTAGGCTCGGGTCAACTTCATCTAGGGTGGGGTCCCACTACCCGGGAAACGGGTCTAACAATTCTACCCCCCTTATTTAGATTTCGTCCCCGAAATCTCTCGTCTAAAACTATCCAAAACTAAATTTCACGACATAAACACGTCCTTGTTCTCATGCTTTCTAAGCCAATTCCTTGCAACGATCTAAATAATCACGCAATTCTAAACTTGCTATACACAAACATAGCTCATAATCTACTATAATCAACACTTCTCATCGCAACTTTTCTAAGAATTCCTACAATTGATGACTTGTCACATGGAAAATCTACTACTTTGACTCTATATGAGTCAAACTTCCACACTATAACACGGCATTCAACAATGCACTAACCATAACATAACATCATAAATCCGGCAATTCTCACATAACACATAACACAAATACGCATCTATGCCACAAAACGGCAACTTATCTCAAAATAAACATGGTACCATACAAACGGCACCTACAAAATTTCTTACTCACGCCTTACTTAAACAAACTTTCTTACTAAATTTCTGGAAATGCTCACCAATTAACTTATCAAATTAAAACATAATTCAATTTAGGCGTCAAATTTAAGGTTTCACACATTACCCTAACGCCACTATAGGTTTTATTCGTATTTATCTTTTCTTATGACGTCTAACCGGTTTTAATTTTCACTATCTCATAACACTATCCGTACTCATGTCATATCGGCTACACATAAGCCCACTCTTTTGTAATTCTTCATTCACATAAAAAGGCGTCCCGATCTATGTAAATCAAGAAATACAAATTCATGGTTCGGTGATTTACAATTTCTTCATTCAAATGAAAAGGCGTCCCAATCCATTTAAATCAAGAAACCATAAACCATCCTACTTATACGCTTCCGACCTAACACTCGTACTTATCTACTTCCCATCTGTTCTAGCCTTGGATCCAATCTCACTAACTTTCCATCCATGCCATAAAGGCAAGCTAACCATCATGCCGTAAAGGCAAGCTGACAACCATGCCATAAGGCAAGCTAACATCATGCCATAAAAGGCAACTTAACCTCGTGCCATAAAGATACCTTAACATCGTGTCATAAAGACACCTTAACATCGTGCCCTAAAGACACCTCAACGTCGTGCCATAAAGACACCTTAACATCGTGTCCTAAAGACACCTTAACATCGTGCCATAAAGACACCTTAACATTATGCCGTAAAGGCATCTTATCATCATGCCAAGGATGTAGGCAAACCATGCCGGTGAAGGCAAGCTAACAATCATGCCAAAAAAAGGCAAGCTAGGCCATCCCAAAGGATGCCAAAACTAGAGCATTGGATCCAAGCTATATCTGTCTTATCATATCTACTCATTTTATCTTTCATGCACTTTTATAATTAGGCACACACTGTCATTTATTCAATTTTCATTGCCTTACGCAATCTCAACATTCACTATCACGCTTTCTATCATCTAGGCAAGTTTCTATATAACACTTGCACATTTATTATCATCGCATTTTCACAATGCCACTTATCTTTCACCCGTCAACCCCATGTTGACTCACACTCTCGCTATGTGCCATTTTTATTTAGACAATTTATATGTAATGCTTATTCATTACAACTTACACATTTCTACGTGTTCTTACAACACACTCTTACTATTACCCGTCAACCCTTGTTGACCATATTCTCACTTCATACTGTCACTTCATTTAGTTTATTCAACTTGTATGCATGCAAACCTTACATAGGTTTATTCTGTAACACTTTCTTTAATTTCATCTTACATATTCAAATATATTAACATGATCACATTCATGTTTTACAACTCTTTCTAGCGCACTTCAAGTCACCTATGACTTCTAACGCAATCTATATTTTATTCGTCACTTTGACTCATCATACTTTACCATATATCACTAGCACTTTTCAATTTATCATGTTTTATATGTAACATGTTCTCATCACTTCTTAACTTTTCACTTTAACTTTCTCATTTAGTTTAGCATATAAGAACTCACGCTTCTCAAAACATCAAGCTATAAACATACTTCGCTATTCACTTCTTTCTTATCTTTATCTTTTTAAGCAATTATGCTTTTTCAAATTATTAGCATGCTTCTTAACTTATTTCACATAACAATGTTTTCTTTTTAGCTTTACCGACCACAACTAAGTCAACACATAACACGCATTCATATACATCTATCTCAACTCATACACTTCAATACAAACGTGCTCTCAAGCACATCACATAAAGCTTAAACATACAATAACTTACCATAGACTTATCATCACAAAATCAATCATACCATAACGCTTAACACTTATCCAACAAGTGTTAAAACATTCAAAATCAAAATCAATTCACATAGTCTATGGCATCGAATACCACATTGCATAACCAAGCAATGTCTAAGCATCGACCTTCTAACTAACCACAAGCAATAGCCCGTCTTATAGCTAAGGCATCATAAACCTTAGTTCGCTTACCAACCCGTCTCTAATACCACTTAGTCTTGCTACTTGCATCCATCTCTATAGTTCTATCATGCATTCACATATCGCAATACAATCCCCGACACCAACCAAGGTGCGCGGCTATCTAATCATATAAACATTTCAAGTCCTCCACGGACTTACATCACATAATCACAATACCAACACCGGCACCAACCGAGGTGCTCGGCCAACTAATGATCTAAACATCTCAAGTCCCCCATGGACTTGTATCTCATACTCAACCACACTATAACATACATACATCACTTATCATCAAAAGGCTCAACTAACATAAAACATAATCCATCTAACACTTAGCAATTAGTTTCCGCGCAGTCTAACACTTACATCTAAGGCTTCTACGAGTGGTTTAAGACTAGGCAACCTATAGTGGAAACCTAATTCACTTAAACCGAAGCTCTGATACCAATTTGTAACGCCCCGTGCCCGCTTATACTAAAAACTTTGACTTTTGACGCGGAAACGTTTGACTAAAACGGACTCATACAAATTCTTCATTTACATAACCAGAACTTATACATTTAACCCTTTTAAAATATTTGCGAGAACATATACTCGAAACCTTTCAAAACATTTTAACACAATTTTATAAACAAACAACCCTTCTGTAACCAACTATGCGCTGTATCTCTTTTAAGGATACGCCGCATCAACACTGAGAGACCATGCGCCGTATCAACCAGAAGTGATACGCCGCATCTACCTTTTACTTATGATACGTCGCATCTACTATACTAGATACGCCGCATCACCTTAAACTCCTGATACGTCGCATCTAATATACTAGATACGCCGCATCGACCAATTTAGACAGAACATCAGCAGGAAAACCTGCATATTCTCAACACACCACAAAATACACTTTGACACCTTTTACAACACTATAACTTGTATCAAAACACTCCTTTTACATTCAAAACCATATCCAACTATAATACACGGCAATTGACCTGCTTGACTCCAAGATGAGTACATTTTACACATTAGCCAAACACCCCCTTAACTTAACCCATAAACACATAAAACATACTTTAACATACCAAATGACTTCCAATTCATTACAAAACACTTGACATAGAATCTAACACTTGTTTACTCATTCAAAGCATTACTTGACTCACGGGGGTACAAACTTATACACGAGAGCCCGGTATCTACCTAGCTCTAATTCCTTACCAAATCCTACCCTTTCGCATACATGAACCATACTCCTTATTCCGCTCTTAGTCAAGTAACGCCCCGTGCCCGCTTATACTTAAAACTTTGACTTTTGACGAGAAAACGTTTGACTAAAACGGACTCATACAAATTCTTCATTTACATAACCAGAACTTATACATTTAACCCTTTTAAAATATTTGCGAGAACATATACTCGAAACCTTTCAAAACATTTTAACACAATTTTATAAACAAACAACCCTTCTGTGACCAACTATGCGCTGTATCTCTTTTAAGGATACGCCGCATCAACACTGAGAGACCATGCGTCGTATCAGCCGGAAGTGGTACGCCGCATCTACCTTTTACTTTTGATACGTCGCATCTACTATACTAGATACGCCGCATCACCTTAAACTCCTGATACGTCGCATCTAATATACTAGATACGCCGCATCGACCAACTTAGACAAAACATCAGCAGGAAAACCTGCATATTCTCAACACACCACAAAATACACTTTGACACCTTTTACAACACTATAACTTGTATCAAAACACTCCCTTTACATTCAAAACCATATCCAACTATAATACACGGCAATTGACCTGCTTGACTCCAAGATGAGTACATTTTACACATTAGCCAAACACCTCCTTAACTTAACCCATAAACACATAAAACATACTTTAACATACCAAATGACTTCCAATTCATTACAAAACACTTGACATAGAATCTAACACTTGTTTACTCATTTCAAAGCATTACTTGACTCACGGGGGTACAAACTTATACACGAGAGCCCGGTATCTACCTAGCTCTAATTCCTTACCAAATCCTACCCTTTCGCATACATGAACCATACTCCTTATTCCACGTCATCCATAAACACAAGGACCTACAAAAGGGTTAGACAACTAAACCATAAGCGATAACGCTTAGTAAGTAAAACGACTATAACATACCATTATACTTCAATCCACATAATGCATCATATACATAAACACTTACATCATAGCTCACATACTCAAGTCTCATCTAGCACATAACATCAACATATCTCATAGCATCATCTCATCACATAAGCCATAAACATGGCATCACATAACATCAACCAAGCTCATCTTCTCAACATAAACATACATAACACAATATGATAGAAATTCATATAACATATGCTATCATCATTTTACTTACCTCAAATCCAAGCTATATAACACATCAAGGACATCATTCATCAAGATCCATCATCATCATCATCATCCTTCATAAATAATAACAACCTAACAACATAACAATTAATAACATAACAAGGGTTATCAAAACCCATCAAAACATAATCATCTTTCTAATTAAATCATCATATGATCATACCCATATCATATGATGATTTCCCACTTAAATCACTAACTTGAGAGGGATTACTTACTTGATAATCAAAGCCAAGAAGGACCATAAACATGGGTCATTTATCTTCTTCATTAAAAGCCATCACCTAGCTCTATTTTTCCTCCTTTCTCTTTGGTTCGACACTCACAGAAACACACTCTCTTTTACAGGAGAGTGTGGAGACTTATAGATAAATGGGAAAGTTTCTAGCTACAAGGGCAATTCTGTCATTTCTGCTTATTTAAGATCGATGCGCCGTATCTATCTTCATAGATACGCCGCATCCATGCTACCCCTTATATACGCCGTATCTCCTTCTCCAATACGGCGCATGGACTATAACAAGTCGGTTCTACTTTCCCTTTCTACCATACGCCGCATGTAACTTCCTAGATGCGCCGCATCTAGGCTATAACAGACTAACACTTAACACTATAATCATTTGCCCTTAGACAACCACATGCTCTTAGTCAACATACTTAGGCTCGGGTCAACTTCATCTAGGGTGGGGTCCCACTACCCGGGAAACGGGTCTAACATTAGAAATCAATAAACAATTTAAAACGGGGCTATGAAAACTCACCTGATATGATATAGCAACAATGACAATGATGGATATGATGAAATAAAGCTCGGTCTCTAACCGCGACCTATTATGAATGATGTGATCCAATGTAAGCAATGATACAATGCAACACATGCAAATACGTATGTTAACGATGCCACTTGTTAGTTTTGAAAATAACGTTTATCGACGAAAAATACACTTTTGACGTCTCGTTAAGTTATAAACTACTTTTCGTGTAAATATGTTGAAACGGTACTCCACGATCCTTGTTTGGTGTTCTATCGGCAAAATGTAGCGTTTTCATCGCAATTTAATATTTTCCTTAACTTGTGAAAATATGTCCAAATTGGCTTCGTGAAACTAGTCGCGAAATATTGCACGTTACGTGTTAGTTGATCAAACTCGACGTTTTTGAAAACCTTGTAACAATGTGTTAATGTTGTTTCATTTAACTTTTGATTGAACACGCCTCGATCAAATAGAAAATCGGCTATCAACGTTATGTTTCGCAAAAACACTAGTTTTAATATTTAAAACACTTTCTAATAGTGGCTGTCAAAATAAACATGGTACGTCGGGCTTCAAACGTGAATAACTCGGCCGTTACAAGCTCGTTTTCTACGTTCTTTACGTCCACGGCTTCGTATAAACATGAACTAACATAATCTCAGTAGGTCGGGTCATCTAGATCACGTCTAATGCCTCGTTTTGTCCTTTGAATCTCGGCGATCAGCAACTAAATTTTCAGAAAATTAGTTTTCGTCGTCAAACTTTGAAAAATCATATCTCCTTCGTTATAAGTCGGTTTTTAGTGATTCTTGCGGCCATGGTTTCTTTTTTAAAATAAATTTCTGAATATGAAGGCCAAAATATACCAAAAGTTACTGAGTTTTCCAGTTTACACGTTTTTGGACAGTAGCTATTTTAGATTGCTAAAAACTCACTTCCTTGGTTCTAAACTTGATCATACTAACTCAATTCAACTCCACAAGTTCGCAAATCCTACCATACACCTTCTTAGGGTGTCATGGGGTCCTAAACATCACCAACCTTGGTGGATTTCATGAGATCATTAGTGTAACATATAGATCTAGTGATTTAAAGAGTTTATGTTCAAATGTGGTATGTAAAACATAAGTAACTTGCATGGATGACTAATATAACTTAAAAATACATGAACATATATATCAAATGAAAGTATAAAATGATCAAAACATGTTCTTGAAACTTACTTGATGATTTGATGAGTTTTGGTAAGAAATGAGTAATAAACTTGAGGTTTGATCACAAATTCATAACTAGGAAGGTAAATGGAGTATGATTATGACTTGTTCTTGAAAAATCTATGGATTTTGGGTGTGTTCTTGGTTATGGCCGAATGGGGTAGATGGGGTGGAGAGGTTTTGATCTTTTTTTAGCTAAATGGTGTATATGTGTATGTGTTTGAGTTAGTGGGATGAGAAATTAAATCAAGGGAAATTCATTAATGGGATTTGGATGTATTAAGCTAAATTGGAGGGGGGGGGGGGGGTAGGGGGCGGCACACATGGGCAAGGTGAAGAGGATTTGATGTTAATTATGATACTTGTCTCCCATTTGTTTAGATATTGGATGATTAGTGTATACATTGAGTGTTATCGGGTACCGAGTTAACTAGAAATAACTCGTGACGAGGTGAAATGAGATACGATGAAGTTGTAAAAATTGTAAAATCATGTTCCTTGCAAGAATCGGGTGTTAGAATGATAATCGGATTGAAATTTCGTAAACCGACGGAGTTATAAGCGCCAAACGAAAAGTATAGCGATTGTTTTAAAAATACCGGGTAAAGTAATAATATAATCTCTATATCATTATAATTAGCTTGAAAATGTATTAGGATCATTGTCGGGAGTATTTGGGTTTACTGTTAGTAGAAATGACTGAGTGGTAACGTTAATTAAACAATTAAGCATACGTTAATGAAAATCACACAAACACATGCATGAACTGATATGGAAACGATGTTACTGATGATATGCAAACTACTCTAGTCTGTATGACGTGCTTTTACTGATGATGCATGAATACGCAGCTAAACCTAACTGGTTTCGCGCATTTGATACCCGTAAACCTGGTTTACAACATGATGAATGATGCCCATGAATAGTGATTTCCCTCCGGGAATGAATAGTGTCATGTGAATAGTAAAATTTTTGACGACTTCTCAAAGTCTCAAACTGACTTCAAAAACGATGAATAGTGAAATGATGAATTGTGATCGGTGGATAGTTATTGATGAATAGTAACTCATGAATAGTAATTTGTCGGGGTTTGAAAAATAACCTGAAATTACGAGTTGTGACAAAAACGTATGAAAACGAACGAAAACATAAGAAAACATACGAAAACGTATGAAAATAGATGTAGACGGGCAAAAACGGACGAAAACATATGAAAACGGACGAAAACGTATAAAACAGACGAAAACGTCTAAAAATGGACGAAAACGGACAAAAACGTCTGAAAATGGACGAAAACGTATATAAACGTATGAAAACGGACGAAAACGTATAAAAACGAATGAAAACGTTTGAAAACGTATAAAAACGGACGGACGAAAACGTTTGAAAAGAGATGAAAACGTAAAAAAAAGGACGAAAATGTATGAAATAGACGAAAACGTGTGAAAATGGACGAAAACGTATGAAAACAGACGAAAACGTATGAAAGCGAGAAAAAAATGTATTATAAAAAACGTGAATTAGAAAAAAGAAAAAAAATGAAAAAAAAAAAAAAAAAAGAAAAAAAAAGAACGTGAATTATAAAAAAGACAAAAAAAAGAACATGAATTAGAAAAAAGACAAAATAAAAAATATAAAAATAATAATAAGAAAGACAAAAAGACAAAGAAAAAGAACATGGAGTTAGGTTTTCATATTTAATCTTAGGTTAATTCTTACCATTATATCAAACTAGATTGATGATGAGAATTTGTCTCTTGGTAAACACTAAAATAAGAGCAAGAATTTAAACTTTTCTCTATATTAAATATTAAGTTAATGCCAACCATCAGACAAAAACTTAGAGCCTGTTTGTTTGTTTTTTTTTTTTTTTTTTTTTTTTTTTGATGTCTCTTAATGCCTCTTAACGCCTCTTAACGACCCCTACCTCTTAATCGGTTAGACATTGTTTTTTTTTTTTCCCGTTCAGACGCAGTCAGAAGCAGTTAGATCTTAATGGTCTAGACTTGAGAGGGGTGTCTTAATGCCTCTTGTTGACACAAAAATAACCAAAAAAATTAGTACGAGCAAGCAAATGTGCGGTTTAAACATGAGTTTTTTTTTCCCGTTCAGATGCGGTCAGATTCAGACATTTAAGCCTCAAATTCAGATGTACGATTCAGATTCAGATTCAAAACCTCTTAAAAAACAAACACCACTAAATGAACTTTTCTCCTCTTTTTATTTTTTCATATTACTTTAATCTGTTTGATTAACACCACTAAATGAACTTTTCTCCTCTTTTTATTTTTTCATATTACTTTAATCTGTTTGATTAACCCTGCACACTTTTTCTTTTTTTCTCACTTTCTAATAGTTTTTCATAATCATTAACCATCTTTTCTTTCTCTTACCAATGGGCTTGTGGTCCACTGGGTATATAGCTTATTCAGTTAAGCGTGCCTAGATGAGAGTAGTATCGGTATGGGTGACCTACCGGAAAGTCCTCACTTGTGGACTACAATGCTCTGTCGGTATTAGGCAATGAAGAGGAAGAGCCTGTAAGCCAATGTTGCGCAGGTTCCAATTCGAGCCGCCTCCGGTTTTCATCCGACCGTTACTCCAGCGAGTAATCTCGTGTGGAGGCGGTACGGTTTCCGGGAGGAAGCCATTAATAGTCCCCACTACACCAGCGTGGATCCGGTTCAGACAACATAGTCTGGGTACGTGATGGATGAGGGCCTGCCGTTGGCGCAGGTGTGACTCCAACCCAAAAAATTGAAAGTCACTGTAAAAATTAAAAAAAAAAAAAAAAAAAAAAAAAAAAAAAAAAAAAAAAAAAAAATCTTTTCTTTCTCTTTCACACACATATTTTCTATCCTCATTTGCTCTCAAACTGATCACCAACCACACTACTCAAGTTCAACCACCATTTCCAATATCCGGCCACAATCAACACATCAGCCGCCCCTCTCCGTCCAAACTACCACAATCGCCGACCAGTTCAAGTTCAATACACAACATTACCACCACCACCACCGAGCCACCAAACTACAGCCGGCCACATCGCCAAACCACCACTTCCACTGCAGAAACGACACCAAACCACTACAGCGACGCTGAAACACACTAAAACAGTATTATCGGCGTCGCAGATCTATTTGTTTGACTAAGTTTGACACTCATTTTTACTTGATAAGACACAGACAATAATCATGTCTTACTACAACGAGGATGAGTTCAACCAGAAAAAAATCCCATTTAAATATTTGGTATCGATAACCAACAACTTCTCTGATGAATATCTCATCGCAGAGACTAGTATTGCAAAGCTGTACAAAGTATTTGGTCTCGTTATACTGAGGTCTAAGATTAGGCATCATAACACAGAGATGATGAATAACCTCAGGCTAAGTTATGTGTGCGGGCATAAAAACATCCTCCCTATATCTTTGTATTCTGTAGACGTCGATGAGAAGCATGCAGCCATCCTGGAAAAGTATGAGGTGAATGGAAGCCTGGACAAGCATCTCAGTGACCCAATCACTCTCACTTGGATACGAAGATTGCGCATATGTGTCGGTGTTGCACGTGCAATGAGTCATGTGCATTATGGTTTGAAGTTTCAAGAACGTGTGATACATGGCAACATCCAGAGTTCTGGAATATTATTAGATGATAAATTATGGGAACCTAAGTTATTTGGTTTTCAATACTCCATTCTATGCCATCAAAATCAGCAACTTTCCCTTACTAGTAAATATGGGGGCACAATACAGTATATGGATCCAGCATATGAAAAGACTAGAGGTCTAACTCTCAAGTCGGATGTGTTTTCTTTTGGTGTCGTTTTATTCGAAGTCTTGTTTGGGAGGAAGGCATCTATAGTTAACGAGGATAAATGGCACTTTGCTAAATTAGCAAAACGCCATTATAAAGAGAAAATATTGGATGATATGATTGATCCCGTTCTACGACAACAAATGGACACGCAATCATTGGACATTTTCGCCAAAACAGCATATTATTGCTTGAATGAGCAGCGAGCCCAACGTCTAAATACACATGAAGTTGTTAAAAGACTTGAGGAAGCTTTGGACCGTCAGATGGAATATGAGAATCCTGTAAGATTTATCTCTTGGGCTCTCTTTTTTCTTTTTCTTTTTTCATTCTTGTATTAATCTAATTCTGGTTGTCTTACTGTCTTAGGAGCTCGCAACGATTGAAGATGAAAATACAGTATTCATTCACCCGAAGGTAATGCATCTCTTATTTACTTTTTAGGTTATTTGATTGATAATGCATTGAACGAGTATTGTGAATGTCCGTGCTTCGCTAGAGGTTCATTCCTTTACTTACAATAATATCATTTATAAGATCTAGTAACTCAATTTTTATCCGTACATGTAGTGAATTCAATACGTATGAGTTTCAAATTATAAAAATCATTTGTAGTATGTGAGTTGATGAAAAAAATTCATTACATACCAAAGAAAGTTGCATATCAACACAAGTTTCCTAATAATCCTTCTACTAACAGGATCCTGACAAGTGTAAAAAATGACGGTTTGGATGCAGAGATAGAATTGGCGAAAAAAATATATATAATATTGTTGTGTGTAGGAGGATTAGTAGAAGGATATTATAGTAAACTTTAGCAATGCTCTTTATTTTAACATCTCATGACATATAGTTTTAAACTACTATTAACTCAAACAAAATTTCGACTATTGGTGTGGAACTATATATATTGAGTCTACAAATGTATCTTTAAAGTATCACTTCTTGCGTTGTGCCTCACAAAAAATGTTTAATTCATTATATGTGCTATATTGTGTTTGTCTAACTTGTAAATAAGTGCCCTCAAGGCATTCTTTAAAGGTTATTATCGAAACTCAACTTTCATTGTTAGTTGAAAAATGCATTCATTACACTACTTCAATTATATTAACAACCTCAATTTTTGAGAGACAAGGGGAGTAAAACACAGATTCCTTATTTGTTGCAATATCATCCTTTATAGAGTGTGTGGCAACAACATCAATTTATATAAACAAATAATATTGCAGGGTAAAAACTTGGAACACCTAAAGATTCGATTAAGTGATATACTGTCGGCCACCAAGAATTTTTCGGAAACATACTTTCTTGGGTCAGGTGGATTTGCTAAGGTTTATCGAGCTGAACTAGATCATTTTGATAGTAGTCGGGCGTGGTCTGTTGCAGAGAAGTATAAAGGTGAATTTCCTAAGAAATGCAGCATGGTAGCTATAAAACGCATACTAGGCATAAAAGGAAAACAAGGGTTTTTCGCCGAAATTGAAATGCTTACTAGTTGTAAGCATCAAAACATAGTCTCTCTTCTTGGCTTTTGTGACGAAGATTCTCATATGATCCTTGTTTATGAGTATGTTTCAAATGGAAGCCTTGATGATTATTTGGAAAATTCGAGTAAAACTAAGTTTACTTGGGCTCGACGTATAAGAATATGCCTTAATATTGCGAATGGATTGAAGTATCTGCACAGTAACACAGAGGACAAACAAATGATAGTGCACCGTGATATAAAGAGTGCAAACATTCTGCTGAATAATAATTTCGAGGCAAAGATTTCTGATTTCGGTCTCTCCAAATTACGGCCTATGAGTCAAAAAGGCAGCACCCTAAATACCAATTTTATAGCTGGCACATATGTGTATTTGGATCCAGAATATAAGACAACCGGTAAGCTGAAAAAAAGAATCCGATATTTACTCTTTTGGAGTAGTTCTATTTGAAATCATGTGCGGGAAGGTGGCATATGATAAAACTTACCTTGTCCAAAATGAGAAGGGGCTTTCATTTGTCGCACGAAGATACTGGAGTGAGGGAAGAATAAAAGAAATGGTAGATCCTAATATACAGGAAGCTTATGAAAACATTTTTATGATAATCAAAGGACTTAGTCAAGATTCTTTGGACACGTATTCAAATATAGCATATCAATGTGTGGCAGAGACTCAGGCTGAGCGTCCTACCATGGAAGTTATCATTAACGAACTTGAGAAGGCATTATCTTTTGAAGTAAGTCGTTTTTTTGACAATACCTTTCTTTATTTCTTCATATGTTTGATCCCTAGTACCTATAGGATTATGTTTATCTATTTTTTTTATTTTATATTTTTTGAAACAGCAATTTCATTAAAACACCACCAAAGAGAAAACTATTGGATACTAATTTATCTAATCCATAAAGGTCAAACATGAAGTCAAACACGAAAGTCAAAGTCAAAAGTCAAACATATGTATATAAGTCAAGTGGCAGTTATTGTCGGTTAAGAAAACAGTTACATTAGAATAGTTGTGTCGGTTAATATAGTTATACCGGTTAGTATGTACCGGTTGGAAAGGTATAAATACCTATGTAAACATTTGTAAACCTAACGATTGTAAATCAATAAATTAGTGTTATTATTATTCATATACGATTGTTCATAGAAGAGATAGAAGATTAGACAACAGTGGCATCAGAGCCAAAGGTTCGAACCAGAGAGGTTGACCAGCGATTCAGGGAATCGCTACAGAGAGAAGAGAAAGACAGATTGATTCAGGGAATCGCTACAGAGAGAAGAGAAAGACAGATTGATTCAGGGAATCAATCAAGAGGAAACCGATTCAGGGAATCGTTCAAAAATAAGAAAAGAAAGACAAAGAAGAGATTGATTCAGGGAATCAATCAAGGAGAAACCAACTAAGTAAAGATCGAATCAGAGGAAGGAATTGAAAAAACATATCGGTTGTGTAAAGAAGAAACCACCGCCGTGTGTTTGCCGGAGAAGACAAAGAAGACGATAACCATCATTACCAGATAAGAATTGAAACGAGAACCACCACCACCGAATCAAAGATAGAAGAAATTTGGTTGCGTAGAACTGTAGAAGGAAGAAGAAATTGGTTTTGCCCTAATTGAGTATTAAGGAAGAAGAAGCTGTGAAGTTTTTATTTGGGGATAAAAAAAGGAACGGTCTTTTTGTTTAAAGAGGCCCACGAAAGTTAAGAGAAAGCCCAAAGAAATTAAGAGAAAGCCCAAAGAAATTAACAGGTTTTATTTTCCAACACTTGTTATTATTTTCTATTAGGAGAATAGATTCAATATTAGAATTTTGCCATTACAATTCGCGTTAGAAAAAGGTTAGAATTGTTAGAAAATTATTGTGGTTAGACAGAAATTTAAGTTCGACTATTGTTTGAATTATATTGGTTTTAGTAGAAACTAAAAGTGAAGATCATTAGGAAAGAAAATATGTCGGGGGATAGAAATGAAAATATTGTTTTCGCCTCATCATTATCATCATATCAATGTCCAGTTCTAAACAATACGAACTATACATTATGGGCATTAAGAATGAAAAAGATACTATTGGCAAATGGAGTATGGGGTTTAGTAGAAGGAACAAATACATCAAAAGAGATTGATGTAAAAAAGGATAGTTCTGCATCAGCATATCTATTTCAAGGATTACCAGAAGATTTGCAAATGCAAGTTGCGGGATGTGAAACAGCTAAAGAAATTTGGGATTCTTTAAAGGCCAGATTCGTTGGGACAGAAGACGTCCAACAGGCACACTCGCAACAATTGAAATCAGAATTTGATAGAATCGTGATGAAAGAAGATGAATCAATAGATTCATTTTCAGGGAAGTTGATGAGTATTATTACAAAGGCTGCTACATGCGGATTGACGTTTGATGAGCAAACAAAAGTAAGGAAAGTACTTAATGCGGTGCCAGATAAGTTTGTACCAATAGTAGCAACCATTGAAATGATTGTTGATTTTAAGACTGTAAAGTTGGAGGAAATTATCGGGAAACTTAAGACTTATGAAGAAAGGCTTAAGTTTAGAAAAGGAAGTGATGAAGATAACAGTGAGAAGTTATTGTTCACACGTCAAGGGAATGACATAAATTATGAACGCAACTATGGAAGTTATAGAAGAGGAGGTGGTAATCAGACACGAGGAAAAGGCCAAAGAAGATTCGTAAGAGATAATAGGAATGAAGATAGTTATAATAGATGGGGGAGAAGCCCTAGAGATCAAAATTATCCATGAAGAGATCTTAGAGAAATACAGTGTTATAATTGTCAAGAGTTTGGACACTTTGCTGCAAATTGTCCAAAACCAAACCGTAGAGAAGAAAAAGTAAACCTTGTGCTCGAAGATGATGAACCAGCGCTATTGATGGTTACTAGTAAAGATGAAAAAGAGATAACATCCTTAAAGGAAGAATCGAGAAAGAAAGGAATTGTCATTGAGAAGGATGAAATTCCAAAAGAAAAGTTAGAAGACATGAGATCAGAGATAGAAACTGACTTAAAGTGTAAATTAGAGTTTTGGAAGTTCGAAATGCTTCAAGAATTAGAGATGGAGAAACAAGAGTTTGAGAAGAAAATGAGAAATAGAGAAATGGCATTTGAGAAACAAATGCAGAGAGAGTTAGAGAACCTCAAGAAGATGAGAGATTGCACAAGGAAAGAGATAAAAGAGTTAAAGACAAAAGAAGAACAGTTTGAGAAAGAGAACCATGAAGTTGTTTCAGATAAGAAACTTCTAGAAGAAGAACCAAGTGTTGAAAAGAGCGAATGCAAGAAGCATCAAGAGACGCCATCAAGATTTCAGAAGGAAAGCCAGAATGAGAAAGACATCAAGTCAAACAACAAGAAAGTTGAACCAGAAGATCGTGATACAAGTACTAAAAGATTATTGGAGATGCAAGATTATGAAATGATACAAGAGAAGAAAGATGGTGACAAAGGTAACAAAGATGATCAAGATGAAATTGAAGACAAGGAAGAAAGAAGTCAAATCAAGAAGAAAGTTCAAGACATAGTTCGTGTTAAAAGATCAAGACAAAGGAAGTGGAAACAAACCAAAGTTCAAAGATAAAGATGATGGAGCTTGAAGATATAGAAGACATGGATTAATAAATTAGGGGGGAGTATTGGATACTAATTTATCTAATCCATAAAGGTCAAACATGAAGTCAAACACGAAAGTCAAAGTCAAAAGTCAAAAATATGTATATAAGTCAAGTGGCAGTTATTGTCGGTTAAGAAAACAGTTACATTAGAATAGTTGTGTCGGTTAATATAGTTATACCGGTTAGTATGTACCGGTTGGAAAGGTATAAATACGTATGTAAACATTTGTAAACCTAACGATTGTAAATCAATAAATTAGTGTTATTATTATTCATATATGATTGTTCATAGAAGAGATAGAAGATTAACAACAAAAACAACAAAGCTAAGCTCCAAGAAGGAGCAGCAAGATAAGAAAAAAAAAAGGTTACAGGTTATTAGAGCGAATAAGACAGTTCATAAGTAGCATAAATAATATGAAATTATGAATTAAGTTTTAAAACACAAAAAACAATGTCTTATATGAATAGTTTTCAGTTTTAGAAGTGCCATATATGACTAGTGGGTTCTTGTAAGCACACTGTTTAAATATGTATAAATCGAGGTCTACGTAGGAATAAACAAAGTCTTGCCTTAACTATTATGGTAGTGCTGATGTTTGTAGTTTAAGGCTTCGATCTTATGAAAAAATTTCAATTTTTGAAAAGTATAAAAAACGAGCTGGGAAACTCGCGCGTTGCTACGGGAGTGTGGTGCTAAGTGTTGTTTGAAAGTTAGTCATTAATGACTAAATTTTAAAAAGATCGATAAAACCAAAGAACTATTTTTGAAAATGGAGTAAATTTGAAAAAAATCGATAAATTAAGAGACTATTTTTTGAAATTAATTTTGGAAATAAAATGGTTTTTTACGTAAAAAGTCAGTAAACTTCTTAGCGCGTTGCATCGTTAGTCCCCGAAAGACATAGCTTGCAAACACCAAATGATGACACAATATGAATCACCTTTGAAACTTAATTAATTATTGGTTATATAAAATCTAATGACATATACTTATGGTTATCTCATTGTTTTTATTGTAAAAATTAGAGTGAATGTCATTTTTGTCTATACAATTTTTAACTATAAAATATTAATCTTTTATAGGATCGGCAATCTATATGGTTGGTCATTAAATTCATATAATCATTACATATTTGGTTCTTGAAATTAATTAAAAAAAAAAAAAAAAAAAAAAAAAAAAAAATTGAAATTTTTTTAAAGAGTAAACTGTAAAATACATCCCTGTGGTTTACACCTTTTGGCACTTTACATCCCTGTCAGAAACTATTGGCAATATACATCCCCCGTTAGGCAAACGTTTGCCACATTACATCCCTAAGTTGGATGGGCGTTATCTTTCTCCGTTAAGTGTTTGCATCGTTAGTCCCTCTATTAAAATGTTTGCACCGTTAGTCCTATGGGTTAAGTCTATTTGCACCGTTAGTCCTTCGTTACGTTTTCGTCCGATTTTTTACGTTTTCGTCTGTTTTTTTACGTTTTCGTCCGATTTTTTAAGTTTTCGTCCGATTTATTACGTTTTCGTCCCTTTTTTTACGTTTTCGTCTAGTTTTTTACGTTTTCGTCCGGTTTTTTACGTTTTCGTCCGATTTTTTACGTTTTCGTCTGTTTTTTTACGTTTTCGTCCGATTTTTTACGTTTTCGTCCGATTTTTTTCGTTTTCGTCCATTTTTTTACGTTTTCATCTGTTTTTTTACGTTTTTGTCTTTTTTTTTTACGTTTTCGTCCGCTTTTTTACGTTTTCGTCCATTCTTTTTCGTTATTGTCCCTTTTTTTACGTTTTTGTCTGTTTTTTTTTACGTTTTTGTCCGATTTTTTTACGTTTTTGTCCCTTTTTTTACGTTAAAAAATCGGACGAAAACATAAAAAACAGGACGAAAACGTAAAAAACTAGACGAAAACGTAAAAAAAGGGGACGAAAACGTAATAAATCGGACGAAAACGAAAAAAATCAGACGAAAACGTAAAAAAATCGGACGAAAACGTAAAAAACAGATGAAAACGTAAAAAATCGGACGAAAACGTAACGAAGGTCTAACGGTGCAAATAGACTTAACCCATAGGACAAACGGTGCAAACATTTTAACAGAGGGACTAACGATGCAAACACTTAACGGAGAAAGATAACGCCCATCTAACTTAGGGATGTAATGTGGCAAACGTTTGCCTAACGGGGGATGTATATTGCCAATAGTTTCTGACAGGGATGTAAAGTGCCAAAAAGTGTAAACCACATGGATGTATTTTGCAGTTTACTCTTTTTTAAAATTATTTTTTCGAAAAAAATTTTAGAAAAAAGATTTTCGAAAAAAAATTTTGAAAAAGAAAGTTTTTGAAAAATAATTTTCAAAAAAAAAATAATAAAATAATAATAATAATAATAATAATAATAATAATAAATTATTTTAATTTTTTTTGAAATAAAGTTGTTTGAAAAGATTTTTTTCGGAAATCTTTTTTCAAAAACTTTTTTTATTTAATTTTATTTTATTGAAATTATTTTTCAGAAAAAAAAAAAAAAAAAAAAAAAAAGTACTGTAGCTACAGTACTGTTTATTTTACTATGCTGCACTGTAGCATGAACAATACTCCGCTAAAGACAAAACTGCCCTTTTAATATATTATAGTAGATAATAAGGAGGACGCCAGACGTCACATTGATGACAAACTGAAAAAAAAATCAAAAATTCTCAAAATTTTTCATAAAAAAGGAGAGACAAATTCATAAATAATTGTTGATTTTTGTTTTTTGTTTTTTTTTTAAACAAAATTTGTGATAAAAAAATGTAAAGGATTTTGTTTAGTACTTCATTGTTCATCAGTCCAAATGTTCACCATACATTCTCTATATTCATCAACTGGTTTTGTTCATCAACAAATAACGAAAAAAGAATATTTTTAGAATTTTCTATACTGGTTTTTCATTTGTCAGCTTTACCTTTGTTCTCAATTTTTATAGCATCGAAGAATTTATCAACACAAAAGTTTACACATTTTTTCATCAAGTTTTAGTTAACTTTTATTTCAGCATTTTTAACCATTTTATGTCCTCTGTTTTGTAGAATAAAAATCAGAGTCTTGGACAACATTTTTTTTTATGTTAATAAATGACACTTGTCAACTTCTACTTTCTAGACTTTTTAAGAATTTGAGAAATTAATTATTTTTTTTATCACCCTCATGTAATTTCATATTTTCATGTCTTGATTTGTACCGTAAAGTGTTATTAATGGAGTACAAAATTACGTGTTTTCAAAATTTATAGGGCGAGGCAGAGGTTCATAGAGAAACCAATGCACATGTGTGAAAACAATGCATGTGCAAACCTAATGATTGCCTCGTGAAGACGTGCGAGGCAGAGGTTCATAGAGAAACCAATGCACATGTGTGAAAACAATGCATGTGCAAACCTAATGATTGCCTCGTGAAGACGTGCACCATTAGAAAACATAGAAGACAGGGTAACATTGACAGATTTACCGAAATAGGTAAGTATCGACGGAATGCTGACAGACTTATGATAGATTACTTACACAGTAAATTTGTCGGTAAACATTGAGTCACCAATTACGGATTTTTACTGGTAATCCGCCGTAGCGACAGAGTAGTGACGTCAAGTTATTTTTCAGTAATCTGTCACTGGCACCAAAACCGATGGATAGCTTGGCTACAATTTTTCACAAGTAATAAATCAGGGACCCATAAAAAAGAATCAGGACCCACAAAAAAAATCAGGAGCCCACATTTATAGCACAAAATTATAGCCAATTAGCTACAATATATAAGTAAATATATTTGAAATTAGAGTAAACTACAAAATACATCCCTGTGGTTTGGTCAATTTCACACGATACATCCCTCCCAAAAAAGTTGCGCCATACATATCCCTCCGTTAGTAAAAGTCAAACACAGTACATCCCTCCGTCAAAATAAGGACTAACTGGGCAAACCATTTCTCCGTTATCTCCTAACGAGATAGAAAATTTTTACACCGTTAGTCCTCTGGGTTAACTCTATTTGCACCGTTAGTCCTTTTTTACGTTTTCGTCCATTTTTTTTCGTTTTCGTCTCTTTTTTTTACGTTTTCTTCAATTTTTTTACGTTTACGTCTGCTTTTTTACGTTTTCTTCCGTTTGTTTTCAAGGATTGACTTAATCAGTTGACTCGAATCATTTATAAAAATTCGAAAAAACTTATATAAATTCGAAAAATTTATAAAAATTCGAAAAATTTATACAAATTCGAAAAAATTTATAAAAATTCAAAAAATTTATAAAAATTCAAAAAATTAAAAAAATTCGAAAAAATTTATAAAATTCGAAAAACTTTTAAAAATTCAAAAAAATTTATAAAATTTCTAAAAATTCAAAAAATTTATAAATATTCGAAAAAATTTTTAAAAATTCAAAAAAATTATAAAAATTTATAAAAATTCAAAAAATTTATAAAATTCGAAAAACTTATAAAAATTCGAAAAAATTTATAAAAATTCGAAAACTTATAAAAATTCAAAAAAATTTATAAATTCGAAAAAAATTATAAAAGTTCTAAAAATTTATAAAAATTTATAAAAATTCGAAAAATTTATAAAATTCGAAAAATTTATAAAAATTTGAAAAAGTTAATAAAAATTCGAAAAAATTTATAAAATTCGAAAAACTTATAAAAATTCGATAAAACATATAAAAATTTGTAAAAATTCAAAAAATTTATAAAAATTCGAAAAAGTTTATTAAAATTCAAAAAACATAAAAAATTTTAAAAAAACTCGAAAAATTTATGAAAATTTGAAAAATATGAAAATTCAAATTTTTTGAATTTTTATAAATCTTTCGAATTCAAAAATTTTTATAAATCTTTCGAATTTTTATAAATCTTTTGAATTTTAAGAAATTTTACGAAATATTTATAAATTTTTTCGAATTTTTATAATTTTTTCAAATTTTTATAGGTTTTTTCGAATTTTTATAAGTTTTTCGAATTTTATAATTTTTTCAAATTTTTATAAAATTTTTCAAATTTTTATAAATTTTTCGATTTTTATAAATTTTTATAAATTTTTTGAATTTTTAGAAATTTTTTGAATTTTATAAATTTTTTTGAATTTTTATAAGTTTTTCGAATTTTTATAAATTTTTTCGAATTTTTATAAGTTTTTCGAATTTTATAAATTTTTCGAATTTTTATAAATTTTTATAATTTTTTTGAATTTTTATAAATTTTTTCGAATTTTTATAAATTTTTTGAATTTTTAGAAATTTATAAATTTTTTCGGATTTTTATAAGTTTTTCGAATTTTATAAATTTTATCGAATTTTTATAAATTTTTTGAATTTTTATAAATTTTTTCGAATTTATATAAATTTTTCGAATTTTTATAAATTTTTTGAATTTATATAAGTTTTTTCGAATTTTTATAAATGATTCGAGTCAGCTGATTAAGTCAATCCTTGAAAACCAACGGACCAAAACGTAAAAAAGCGGACGTAAACGTAAAAAAAATGGACGAAAACTTAAAAAATGACTAACGGTGCAAATAGAGTTAACCCAGAAGACTAACGGTGTAAACATTTTCTATCTCGTTAGGAGATAACGGAGAAATGGTTTGCGCCGTTAGTCCTTATTTTGACGGAGGGATGTATTGTGTTTGACTTTTACTAACGGAGGGATGTGTATGGCGCAACTTTTTTGGGAGGGATGTATCGTGTGAAATTGACCAAACCACAGGGATGTATTTTGTAGTTTACTCTTGAAATTATATACAAATTTACCTACCGCTATGGTTCTCATAGTAACTTTCTCATATAGGGCCATCAGTATAAAATGTCCTGCTTGCACCTTCTACAACTTTTAATATCAAATTTCTTCTACCACCTAATAGTACATGTCTCTATAGCCTTTTTTTTTTCTTTCTCATATAGGGCCATCAATGAAATTTCTCAAATTAATTCAATTTATTTATCAGTTATCTCTTTGATTGAGTGCCCAATGGTTCACAGGAAAATCACAAAGACAACCTCGAGATCTCAGTTGAAGAAATTAGTTTGGCCACACAAAACTTCAGTCCTGAAAATTGTGTTGGAAGTGGAAGATACTGGAAGGCATATATAATGGACATAAGGTTAATGCAGTCTCCACAAACTACATACACCACTCTAAATCTCTGAAGAAAGTAGCAGCATTGTAGCAGCAGAGTAGTTGTAGCTTAGCAGCAGAGTAGTTGTAGTAGCTTGTAACTTTGTAGTATAAATACGTTGTAAATGGTCATTTGACCATAAGTTTCCCAACTTCAATAATAATCATTTTCACTTTTCTCTCAATTTCAATATGGTATCAGAGCGCCACCAGCTCTCCGGTGAATAACCACCACCAAATAACAAACTCTGATCACTCCAACAAACTTTGACCGCCCTAACAAACTTTGACCACCACTAAAACCACCGTAACTGTCAAACAACCATCATCCTGAACACCAAACAACCATCATTCCAACCAAAATCACTCCCTAATCACCATTAACACATCAATTCATCATCAAACAACACAAATTTCATCAAATCAATCAAAATCATCACCGATTTTTTTCAAAACTCAAAAATGGCGGGAAACTCAGAAACCTCTTAAAATGATGAAATCAACTTCAATCACCCTCTGTTCCTACATCAAAATGATCACCCAGGCTTAATCATCATCTCAAAGAAACTCACTGGATCAGAAAACTATGCTTCTTGGAAAAGATCCATGGTTATTTCTTTAAATGCGAAGAATAAACTCAAGATTGTTACTGGTGAGTATGAAGAGCATGGTGTTAATACACATCTGAGAACACTCTGAGAAAGAACAAATGATATGATCATATCATGGATCTTGAACACTCTTGATGAGAAGATAAGCAACTCACTCAGTTTTGTCAACTCAGCACATGATCTTTGGGAGGAGTTGCAAGAACACTACTCTCAATTGGATGGCCACAGAATCTACCAAATCACCAATGATATTGTGCAATTGAAACAGGATAATGCGGCTATTGAGATCTACTATCATAAGTTGAAAGGACTTTGGGATGAATTTGACTCACTTGAAGCTCCATATCTTTGTGTTTGTGAATGTACTTGTGAAAATGGAAGATCAAACAGTGAAAGGGATCAAAGGAAAAGATTGATACAGTTTCTTATGGGTTTGGATGAGTGCTATGCCAATGTCAGAGGTCAAATCCTTCTCATGAACCCCATGCCTACTGTTGCTAAAGCCTATAGTATGATCAGACAAGAAGAGAAGCAAAGGGAAGGAAATGGACTCAAAACCACCTCATCAGTTGCACTTTCATCTCACACCAACAACTCAAGAAACACTCATAATAACAACACAAGATTTGGAAGGAATTTTAATACTGGTGAGTCATCCACAAGAATCAACAGTCAAAAGGATCCACCAAGAAGGAGCAATTTTAGAAAAGGGGTCATTTGTGGAAATTGTAACAAGGAAGGACATCTCAAGGAAGAATGCTATCAATTGGTTGGATATCCAATAGGTCATCCACTGCATGGGAAGTATAAGCCACCAATCCCACAAGGAAGGACTACCTCAGGAAATAGGTTTGTGAACATGACAGTTGGGCAAGAGGTCAACTCAGATGGGTCAAATGGAATGGGTCAAAATGATGCTGCAATGAGTGCTAGGATGGACAAACTGCAGAACCAACTCAACCAAATGATGATGCTTATGCAGCAGAACAAAGAGGCAACTGAGTTTGGCACAACAGGTATACCTACACTCAAAATCACTCATATTACTTGCAGTACCTATAGACTAGTTGGTTCTATCATGCTTAATCAGATACATCTTTGGGTTGTTGACAGTGGTGCCACAGATCACATTTGCATAACCTTAACTTCTATGCACAACATTAGACTATGTAAACACCCCATTTATGTTACACTCCCAAATGGCCAACACACACAAGTTAGACAAATTGGATCAGTCTATATTAATGATCATATCACCCTACATGATGTATTATACATACCATCATTTTCATATAACCTGCTCTCAGTTAGTAAACTTGGCTCACACTTACCCTTATCTGTCCTGTTTACACCATTTGATTGTTACTTTCAGGACCAACACAAGAGGATTGCACATGGCAACCTTTGTAATGGTCTATACATCATCAAACAAGAGCAACCATCACCTCAATCCCTCACACTCTCAGTCAACAACAGCAACCATCACCTCTGGCATGCAAGGCTTGGACATTCTGCTTATTCTACCTTACAACAAATAAAGTCTATCACTGTACCTTGTAAAATACCATCAAACTCTTGTACAATTTGCCCTTTAGCTAAACAACATGCTTCTTCATTTGAAACTAGTGATTCTCATGCTACAAACTTATTTGATTTGATTCATGTGGATGTATGGGGCCCTTATAAACATGCTACTGTGAACAAATATAAATATTTCTTAACCATTGTTGATGATCATTCAAGAGCCACATGGACATATCTAATGCCCACAAAACATCACACCATTTCTCACATAAAAATGTTTCATTCATTTGTCAAAACTCACTTCAGTACCAAAATCAAAACTATAAGAAGTGATAATGGGTCAGAATTTGTAAATCAATCCCTAACCCAGTTTTTCCACCAAGAGGGTATCATTCATCAAACCACATGCCCATACACCCCACAACAAAATGCAAGGGTAGAAAGAAAACATAAACACCTACTTGAAGTAGCTAGGGCTATAAGATTTCAAGCAAACTTTCCAATTCATTTTTGGGGGTATTGCATTTTGGCAGCTACTTACATCATAAACAGACTACCATCAAAACCTCTTCAAAACAGAACACCATATGAACTCATTCACAACACAACACCATCACTTTCACACCTCAGGATAATTGGATGTCAAGCCTATGCACATGACCACACACCTGACAAATTTGCTGCCAGATCCACACCATCAGTCTTACTTGGTTATCCCACAACACAAAAAGGCTATCTTTTGTACAACCTTCATACACACAAAACCTTTGTAAGCAGACATGTTCAATTCAATGAATCAATCTTTCCTTTCCATCAACAACCATCCAAAACCTCACCAACCTCAACCCCAACCATAACAGCTACACCATCTGACTTCTATCCTCCATTAACTACACCACCAGTACCAACACCACCACCAGTACCTACACCACCACCAGTACCTACACCAACACCACCACCAACACCAGTACCAACTCCACCAGTACCAACACCCCATAACCACACTGAGCCACCTATACTAACTGAGAACACCTCAACCACACACATTGAAGAAGAACCACCATCACCTCCACCAATCCACACTGATCACATTGAACAACCACAAACCATACCACCACCAAGAACATCCACAAGACAATCAACCATACCACTCAAATACAAAGATTACCACTACAAATTACCCAAGACCAAACACACTGTTCAATCCATCATCAAGTTTCATCACTCAAAATACATAAATTATAATAACATTCACTCTCCAATCAAAAGACATCTCATTAACACCATTAATCACATTGTGGAACCAAAGTCATATACCCAAGCTGTAAAAGATACTAGGTGGATAGATGCTATGTCTATAGAACTGCAGGCACTGGAAGCTAATGGCACATGGGAAGTGGTCACTCTTGTTAGACCCGTTTCCCGGAATACAAATAGGCCCCACCCTAGATGAAGTTGACCGAGCCTAAGTATGTTTGACTAAGAGTATGTGGTTGTCTAAGGGCAAATGGTTATAGTGTTAAGTGTTAGTCTGTTATAGCCTAGATGCGGCGCATCCAGGAAGTTACATGCGGCGTATGGTAGAATGGAAAGTAGAACCGACTTGTTATAGTCCATGCGCCGTATTGGAGAAGGAGATACGGCGTATATAAGGGGTAGCATGGATGCGGCGTATCTATGAAGATAGATGCGGCGCATCGACCTTAAATAAGCAGAATTGACAGAACTACCCTTGTAGCTAGAAACTTCCCTATTTATCTATAAGTTTCCACACTCTCCTGTAAAAGAGAGTGTGTTTTCTGTGGGTGTCGAACCAAAAGAGAAAGAGAGGGAAAGAAGATGGGATTTGATATGTGATGTTGATGGTGAGGATTGTAATTCCCTAGCAAGGATCCTAGCATGATTATCAAGTAAGTAATGATGTTTAATTAGTGTTTAATTGGTGATTAAGAAATTAGGGTTTGTAAACCCTAACTTGGGATTAAAGGGTTGATGTTTTAAGATAATTAAGAGGTAATGATAATTATGTGATGAGTTTATAACGGGTTTAAGTTAGTAAATGGTGGGATTGATTATCATATAATCAATATATGATTATATGATGATTAGAGGTGTTTAGAGGTTAGTTATGGTTGTATTAATCATGATTATAGTTAATGATTATGTATTATATGTTATGTATGATTATGTGTTTTAGGATGATTATGATGATGATGATGGCTAGAAGATGTTGTTGGTGGGATTTGTGTTAGTAGCCTAGCTTGGATTGAAGGTAAGTAACCCTCTTCAAAACATGTGTTATGTATGTATTTATCATATATGTGTTATGATTGTGTAAGAATAGGAGACTTGGATTTGAAATGGTTATGAGTTGGAAATTAGGTGGCTAGTGACTTTGGTTGAGAGTAAGGTAGCTTGATGGACTTGGACTAGCTAAGGTATGTAGTTTGTTATAGTTGTGATGAAGGGATGCAATTGTAATATGAAGTTGTGTGTGATGTGGGAGGTATGAAGTAGTTTAGTGGCTTTTATGTGATTATGATGCTTATGTGAAAGTATGTGTATGATATATGTTTTATGATGGGTTACTTACTAAGCGTAAGCTTATTCTTTTAGTTGTTAATGTTTTTGTAGGCTTAAGTGCGGCGGAATGGAAGGCTTGGATTGTAGCATAAGGATTTGGAATGGATTTGGAAGATAACAAGCATTAGGAGCTAGGTAGAATACCGAGCTCGAGTCAAAGTTGTACCCCGAGAGTCTATTTTATGAGTCGTATAAAGTGTGTCAAGTCGAGTAACGGTTTGGGGGTCTAACGAGTCGTCAAGTGTGTTTTAAGTGTTTGTAGTTAATGTCCAAAGGAGCGTTTGGATTTAAACATGTTTGTACCCATTTTGGAGTCAAACGGGTCAATTGCCGTGTATTATAGTTTGATATGGTTTTGAACGTAAAATGAGTGTTTTGGCATAAGTTATAATGTTGTATTGAGGTTAAAGTGGATTGTGTGGTGTGTTGAGTATATGCAGGTTTTCCTACTGATGTTCTGTATTAGTTGGTCGATGCAGCGTATCTAGTATATTAGATACGACGCATCAGAAGTTAAGGTGATGCGGCGTATCTAGTATATTAGATGCGACGTATCAGGAGTTTAAGGTGATGCGGCGCATCATTTTAGGTTGATGCGGCGCATGTTCTCTCAGCTGTGATACGGCGTATCCCTCAAAAGGATACGGCGTATCGTTGGTCATAGAAGGTCGTTTGGTTGTGTTACAAAATTGTGTGAAATGTTTTGAAGGGTCTTCGAGTATATGTTCTTGCAAGTATTTTTCAAAGGGTTAAATATTGTAAGTTCTGGTTATTGAATGAAGAAATAGTATGAGTCCGTTTTAGTCAAGCGTTTCCGCGTCAAAAGTTTTAAATTTTAGTCAAAACGGGTACGGGGCGTTACAACTCTACCATCAAGCAAATCTCCTATTGGCTGCAAATGGGTGTTCAGAATCAAATGCAAAGCTGATGGAACAGTTGACAAATTCAAGGCTAGACTTGTGGCAAAGGGATTTACTCAAAAGGAAGGAATTGATTATACTGAAACATTTGCTCCAGTTGCAAAAATGGTCACTGTTCGAATTTTCTTAGCTATAGCAGTGCATCACAATTGGCAAATAGCTCAACTGGACATCAACAATGCTTTCTTACATGGAGATTTACATGAGGAAGTTTACATGTGTCTACCACAAGGTTACAAGGCACCATCCTCTATTCCTAATCCTGTATGCAAACTCAAGAAGTCCCTTTATGGTTTGAAACAAGCTAACAGGCAATGGCATACCAAGCTCACCTCTTTTCTGATCACTTTGGGTTTCAAGCAAAGTTATGCAGATACTTCACTTCTAATCTACAACCAAGATGCAGATTTTCTAGCCATAGTGATTTATGTTGATGATATCCTCCTGATTGGCAACAACAACAAACTCATCTCATACTTCAAGCAACAACTGGATAACAAGTTCAGCATCAAGGATTTGGGAGAACTCAATTACTACCTTGGTATTGAGTTTCTCAGAAATGACAAAGGCATTACCATGACTCAGAGAAAATATGCCCTTGAACTTATACACACAGCTGGTATTCTTGACCTCAAACCATCTCACATCCCAGTTGACCCTCTCATCAAGTTAAATGATAAGGATGGTGACCCATTACCAGATGCCTCACTCTACAGAGTTCTAGTTGGCAAACTTCTCTACCTGACTATTACTAGACCAGATCTCTCATATGCTTCCCACAATCTCTGTCAGTTTAGTCATGCCCCTAGAACTCCACATTTTGATGCTCTCATCAAGGTCTTAAGGTATATCAAGATGTGTCCAGGACAAGGTCTACACTTCCCATCTCATTCTCCTCTAAAACTACAAGCATATTGTGACAGTGACTGGGCAAGTTTTCCAATCACTAGAAGATCTGTCACAGGATTCTGCATCTTTCTAAGACCATGTTTGATTTCCTGGCAGTCCAAGAAGCAGCTTGTTGTTTCAAGAAGCTCAACTGAGGCAGAATACAGAGCATTGGTTGATTGTACTTGTGAGTTGACATGGCTACAAAGTCTACTTATGGAGTTTAATGTTCCCATTATCAAGCCAATTCCCATCCTACGTGATAACCAATCAACTATTGCTCTAGCCTCTAACCCTGTGCAGCATGCTAGGACAAAGCATATAGAGATTGATTGCCACTTTGTCAGAGACAAGATCAAAGCAGGAATCATTTGCCCTACATTCATACCCACAAAAGCTCAAACTGCTGATGTTTTAACCAAAGGACTAAGCAGATCTCCCTTTCACACTTGCATCTCCAAGTTTGGCATGTGTGATCCATACACACTGCCAACTTGCAGGGGGGTAATGGACATAAGGTTAATGCAGTCTCCACAAACTACATACACCACTCCAAATGTCTGAAGAAAGTAGCAGCAGTGTAGCAGCAGAGTAGTTGTAGCTTAGCAGCAGAGTAGTTGTAGCTTAGCAGCATAGTAGTTGTAGTAGCTTGTAACTTTGTAGTATAAATACGTTGTAAATGGTCATTTGACCATAAGTTTCCCAACTTCAATAATAATCATTTTCACTTTTCTCTCAATTTCAATAGAAATATAAAGGTGAAGTTTTACATGTTAATGGACGACATACCAGTATTCTTGTAAAGCGGTGGGAAAGCAAGTCTGATCATCAATTTTTGACAGAGCTTGATGTTCTCTTCAAGTATAAGCATGAAAATATCATTGGTCTTTCAGGATATTGTAAAGAAAAAGTTATTGTTTATGAGCATGCATCCAAAGGAAGCCTCGATAAGTATTTGAACGATGTTAGTCTTACATGGACTAAACGTCTGAAGATATGCATCGATGTTGCAAGGGGATTAGCTTTTCTTCACCATGGACCTAAACTGTTACAACCAATATTGCATAGTGGAATCAAAAGTGCTAATATTCAACTAGATGGTGATTGGAAGGCAAAAATTTCGAATTTGCACTTGTCCACAGTAATCAACAACGATATTGAAGATGTCATCAATGATGCTAACGACTCATTGGGCTACCTTGACCCAAATCACAAAGATGGTTTATTAATGAAACGTACAATGGATATATATTCTTTGGGGGTTGTTCTATTTGAGATCTTGTGCGGAAGATTGGCTTGGGTAGAGGGTTGTGAGGATCACTCTCAGTCATTAGGCCCTTTGGCTAAATGTTTATATGAAAAAGGAAGACTTGATGAGATAGTATTTGAGGGCATAAAGGACCAAATTGTGCCGAAATCATTGACTATATTTCAAAGGGTTGCCTATGAATGCTTACGTAGTGATGTGAGACAGAAGCCTTTAGCATACGGTGTGATGGTACAACTGGAGAAGGCATTGGAGTTCCAGGTATATTACAAAACTCTTATTCTCTCGATGTCAAAAGTTCAATATATATCTCATAGATCAAATGAACCAATCATGACCATTCATTTTTTTATCAAAACAAAAAAAATAAACTTTCACAATTTTTTTAAAAATTAAATATCTCGCAAACTGTTAATCGTTACGCGAAAAAAAAATCATACCATCGCGACGAGAATTAAATTATCTTTCTATAGATATGCACTTCTATATACTTTCAATGATTTTTTTTTTCAAAATTTTCGCTCAGAAAAATCACATGTGATTAATCATGTGTGATTTGATTTTTACAAATCACATGTGATTCTTCTGGGCGGAAATTTTGAAAAAAAAATCGTAGAAAGTATAGAGAAGTGCCTATCTATAGAAAGATAATTTAATTCTCGTCGCGATAGTGTATTTTTTGTAGCTTAAAAATTTACCGTTTGCAAAATATGTTGTTTCAAAAAAAAATGTGAGAAATGGTTTTTTATTAATTTTGATAAAAAAAAATATATGGCTAAAATTGATTTATTGGATTTATAGCAAATATAAGATCTATATTGATCTCAACTCTTCTCTCAATAGACTTTTAATAAAACATGCGTATATTAATTTGGAATTACATGTATATCCCTCTTAAACTTCATAATTACATATATTCAACTTAAATCATAATTACTTATATATCCTTTATAAAGGGTTTTGGCCGTACAATAGCTACGTACTTTTTGAAATGTCCCGTTTTGGTACTCGTACTATTTTTCGTTCCACTTGATGTAGTGTACTTTCATGTTTTGTACCATTTTGCACACAAGTTTACCTTCAACCAGCTAAACTTTTTTAAAACCGGCTAAAAGTCCAGCGTGGCATATAAGACATATATAGACTAAAGGGTTTTGGCTGTACAATAGCTACGTACTTTTCGAAATGTCCCGTTTTGATACGCGTACTATTTTTCGTTCCACTTAATGATTACGAGGCGTGTGTCCTTCATCAAGAACTACCAATCCAGGCAGATGAAGTAAAAGGTTTCCCATTTTTGCAAGTTTGACATTCTCTGTGTTAGAACTCCCAGCTATTTGTTCATACAGATTGTAGCTTAGTCCAAGAACACTTCCACCCTTGCTCTATGATTGTATCTTTATAGCACGTATCCAAACTTTATTATTCTTGGAACAGCCAATATTCATTTTTTTCAAAGACTCAGAGCTGTTGAGGTTAATAAATGAGAACCCAACTTTCCATTTCTTGAATTCGGCTTCCCATGTTAGAAGCATGCTCGCCGGAGCAACTATAACAGGACAGCATCCAGGAAACTTTTTTAGAAATGTCTCGATGAATACAATGGTCAAGAGGGTTTTACCAGTGCCAGGTGCATGTGAGATGATGCAACCACCACCACCACCACCACCACCACCACCACCACTGCCTCGTGGACCAAGCATTTGTAATCCTTAAATCTTTCATGAGGACAAAGAAAAAAGTCGAGAGTTAAAGTTACTCACTGGCTTCGGTATCACATATCTGCTCTCAAGAAGTACAACTCAACAAAAACGACATCTCAAGCCCGTTTGCTCTTCAAAGTAGATATCGCCATGATTCCCCCTTTCACAATCAAAATGTGTTGCTTCATTATCATGGTCCTCATAACCATCTTTGTCTTGATTCTCAACCTTCATAAACAGAAGATAAACTGGTTCATCACATTCGCAAAATGTGGGTGGAGGATCACGACGACGACGGCTATGAATAGAAGATGATGAAGATGCCATTGATTTGTCTTACTTCAATTACGGATTTTGAATTGGGGTTTTGCAGACCATTCTATTAGATCGATTAGTGTTTTTGTTTTTTTTTTTTTTTTTTTTATTTATTTATTATTTTTTTTATTATTTTTTTTTTTTGGTTTTGATTTGGGGAAGAAAAGGGGATACATAAGTTAATTTTCGTTAGTGGAAATCCCACGTGTCAAGAAAACGTGGCAATGGTGCTATCAGTTTCGGTAAAACAAGTTTGTATGTGCAAAATGGTACAAAACATGAAAGTAGACTACATTAAGTGGAACGAAAAATAGTACGCGTACCAAAACTGGACATTTCGAAAAGTACGTAGCTATTGTACGGCCAAAACCGCCTTTATAAATCACAAAATTATCATATATATCCAAATGATTAAATTATTTACAAATTAAACACTATATTGAATATGAGTTATCATTTAATTGTAATTTGACCATTATACCCTTAAATTTGTCATCTACCATACAAAAACACACAACCCATATCTTCCCGAGAAACCAAACACCAGATTTGTGTACTGTACAATAATTCTTGGACTGAGTTTACAAAAAACAAAAACAGTATATGACGAAAACTGGATTTACATATATATTTCTTTATTCCTTCCGTCAGAGAAAAGGTATCAAAAATCGAGCGGTTGTGTTGTTGTTGATCCCGGAGTTCCGGCGACAACGGAAGAAAAATGTAACACCCCGTGCCAGCTTAGACCAAAATTTGAAACTTTTTACGCGGGAATACTTGAACTAAAACTGACCCGCTGTTACTCTTTCATGAACTGACAAAAATCGGTACACATTCAGCCCTTGAGGCTATTTTTAAATGAAACTACATTCAATTACCTTCGAAACGATAGGTGGCACGACCCGTTTCGACTTACGGATTAAAAGATATGAATTTTTGAAAATTGCCAAAAATCTGAAAAACTGCCAACCGCGGTTACTGTTCATAAGAAGGCTTTTTTTTTTTCAAAATCACCGGCCGGAAACCCGACCTCCCAAACTCGAAACTCAACCAAACTTTCCAGGTTTATTTGGTATATCAATGGGCTCATTTTCATACAAAAACATTTGCCGAACAACTCTCGGAATACGTGCTTTACCAAGTGACGGGTTGTGCATTAATACCCAAAATGACCCATTTACACTACAAGACCACTTATACTACTACCAATTCACACATAACTTGACCATAACCATTAACTTAACATATCAAAAGCGTTCCATACATACATGACCCGCTAACATCTCAAAATGGGTAGAAACATGCTTATACCAAACACCCCTTAACGAGTACTATAACCATACAAGTTCTAACTTAGACACCATTGACTCGACTAAATACATGACTTAGACATAACCATTAACAAGGACTTGTAGACACTACTAAGACCCATATTAGACCAAGATCACATACCAAAAAGAGGATGGCACTTGGGGCTTCCAACCTTCAAAAGCTTGATCCAAAAGACAAGAGCTTCTACTTACCAAGTTCCAAGCTATACTTCTATATACAAGCCATCCTACCCTTTCTCTTTACCTTTACTAGCTTCGCCGGAACCTATCAAGAAAACATCATATCTAAACATGTAAGCGAAATGCTTAGTAAGTACATGGCAATAACAAGCTAACAATGTATGATAACTCATACCATAACCATAACTAGTCTAAACACTAGTTAATCTAGCGATATAGGGGCACTTACCTCGCGCCAACATAGTCGGCCTAAACACGATCAACCCATAAGGTTGACCCTCGTCCCATAGTTAGCCCAACGACTAACTAAGCTAAGCCTAGTGATGGATCCATAACTAGCTAACGCACCCTATACCCTATCCTTCACCATTACCATGTAATTAAACATGATAAAGCTAACAAACATCAACCATTATCATACCAAGAATATGATAAAGCTAACAAGAACATGTTATAGCCAATATACTTACCTTGATTCTCAATCACAATCACACTAACAATAGCTTCCCCACTTCTTACTTGATTCCTATATCACAATCATCTCAAATTAGAGACTAATTAACTAACTAATCATGAATTATCAACCTTTGATCATTATGATCAAATATCATAACATGAACCCTAATTTCATATTTTAGGAAAAGTACTTACTTGTGACGGGGATTCGAAATTAAAGCTTCTTAGATACTTGGTAACACTAAAAGATGATTAGAATAACTTGATTAATGAAAATGGTGTTTCCCTCTCTTTCTTTCTAAAAATGTAGACACCAACAAAACCATTTCCAGACTTTTCTAAATTCTTCTGGGATTTATTTAGAGTTAGTTACAAGTTTGGTCTTTTGACACTTATGGTCCTTCTAGTTCTATTCCTCCTATTTTAGTCACACATTAAGTTATAACTTAATTTATAGCACATAACTTATGTATACATAACATATATTTACATATTTAGTACCTGGTCGGGATACGGGTGTAACAATTCACCCCTCATTAAAATAAGATTTCGTCCTCGAAATCTATGCTTGAAAAAGATGAGGATACTTGTTCCTCATTTTCTCTTCCGTCTCCCACCTACTAATCGTGCCCTTACGATTTCTCCATTGTACCTTCACAAAAGGGATCTCTTTATTCCTGAGTTGTCTCACTTTCCTCCCTAATATCGCTTCTGGTTTATCCTCTTGCGAAAGCAATTCTGGATCAATCTCAATATCATCCAAAGTGACTACACTAGTCTCATCCGCTAGACATTTCCTCAAGTAAGACACGTGGAAGGTATTATGAATACCTTTCATTTCTTCCGGTAATTCCAACACATATGCTACTTCACCTACACGTTCCAAGATTTTAAATGGTCCAATAAACCGCGGACTTAGTTTCCCTTTGTTTTTAAATCTAAAAACGCCTTTCCACGGAGAAACTTTTAACATGACAAAATCACCTACTTCGAATTCAATTGGTCTTCTTCGATTATCCGCATAGCTTTTCCACCTATCTTGCGCCGCTTTAAGTCTTGCCCGGATCATTTCAATCTTTTCAGTTGTCGCCAACACTACATCCGTGCTCGCCAATTCCCTTCTTCCGACTTCTTCCCAACACACGGGCGTCCTACACTTTCTACCATAGAGCATCTCATAGGGTGGCATGTCTATACTCGCATGGTAACTATTATTGTAGGCGAATTCAACTAGAGGCATGTGATCGTCCCAATTACCACCAAAGTCTATCATACAAGCCCGTAGCATATCTTCTAGAGTTTGGATCGTTCTTTTGATTTGCCCATCGGTTTGAGGATGAAAGGCTGTGCTCATATGTAACTTCGTACCCAGTTCTTCTTGAAAACTTAGCCAAAAATTTGAAGTGAAACGCCTGTCTCTATCGGAAACTATAGAAATAGGTACTCCATGGCGCGCGACTATCTCGTTAACATAAATATTTGCTAGCTTATGAACATGCATATTCTCCCTAATCAGAATGAAATGTGCACTCTTAGTCAAACGATCGACTACAACCCAAATTGTATCATTCTTCTTTTTCGTCCTTGGCAATTTTGTAATAAAGTCCATAGTAATCTTCTCCCACTTCCAAACTGGAATGTCTAAGGGTTGTACTTTTCCATATGGCTTTTGGTGTTCGGCTTTCACCTTCAAACAAGTTTAACATCTTTCTACATACTTCACACAATCTCTTTTCATACCCGGCCACCAATAGTTTCTTTTCAAATCAAGGTACATTTTCGTAGCTCCCGGATGAATAGAATACTTCGATTTATGGGCTTCTTCCAAGAGTAATTCTTTAATGTCACATCAAAAAGGAATATAAACTCTTCCATACCGTGTCTTAACCCCTCGGCTATCTTCTTCAAGGTGAGGAATATGAGAAGTGATACGCTCTTTTTCCCGATTCTCTTCTTTCAACGCTTCTTCTTGAGCTAATTTGATCCTATCAAAGAGATCGGATGTGACAATCATCCGCAAGGAATGAATTCGAGTAACTTCACTTCGGTCCTTTCGACTAAGAGCATCCGCCACAACATTCGCCTTACCGGGGTGGGTAGCGAATTTCACAATCATAATCTTTCAGCAAGTCTAACCACCTACGCTGCCTCATGTTCGGATCTTTCTTCTCAAGAAAATACTGAAGACTTCTATGGTCGGTGTAAATTACGAACTTCACACCATATAAATAATGCCTCCAAATTTTCAAAGCAAAGACTACGGCCGCAAATTCAAGATCATGAGTCGGGTATTTCTCTTCATGCTTCTTTAGTTGTCTTGAAGAGTAAGCAATCACCTTACCCCTTTGCATGAGAACACATCCAAGACCGGAATAAGATGCATCACTATAGACTACCATGTCTTCGGTTCCTTCCGGTAACACTAGAATCGGTGCTTCACATAACCTCTTTCGTAAAGTACGGAAGGCTTCTTCTTGCTTCTCGCCCCACACAAAAGGAATATTCTTCTTGGTGAGTTCGGTTAATGAAGATGCAATTTTAGAGAAGTCTTGTATGAATCGTCGATAATAACCCGCGAGTCCTAGAAAACTTTGAATTTCACCAACGTTCTTCGGCGCTTGCCAATTCATCACGGCCTCGACCTTTGACGGATCAACTTTAATACCATCGGGATTAATAACGTGACCAAGGAACTGAACTTCTTGCAACCAGAATTCGCACTTTGAGAACTTAGCATACAATCTTTCTTTTCTCAACGTTTTAAGGATTTCTCGAAGATGTAGTTCATGTTCTTCCTTGCTTTTAGAATAAATAAGGATATCATCTATGAACACTATGACGAATTTATCTAGCATCGGTCTACATACACGGTTCATAATATCCATGAAAACTGCTGGCGCGTTCATAAGACCAAAGGGCATAACCGTAAACTCGTAATGTCCATAACGGGTCCTAAAAGCCGTCTTAGGAATGTCTTCTTCTCGAACCTTCAACTGATGATAACCCGAACGGAGATCAATCTTTGAAAACCACGTCGCACCTTGAAGCTGATCAAATAGATCGTCGATTCTTGGCAATGGGTACACATTTTTCACCGTGACTTTGTTCAATTCACGGTAATCAATACACATCCGCATACTACCGTCTTTCTTTTTAACGAATAAAATCGGAGCTCCCCACGGTGAACAACTAGGGCCAATAAAACCCTTGTCAAGTAACTCTTGGAGTTGGCTCATTAACTCTTTCATTTCAGAAGGAGCAAGACGATAAGGAGTTTTGGCAATAGGAGTAGCACCGGAACAAGATCAATACGGAACTCAACCTGTCTATCGGGTGGAATACCCGGTAAATCTTCCGGAAATACATCACGGAATTCATTAACAATCGGAACATCATCGATACTTCTCTTCTCAAAACTCGTATCTACCACGTGTGCCATAAAGGCAAGACAACCACGTGATAGATATTTTCTAGCCTTCATTACGGAACAAAATTTTAACTCACCTTCCCTCTTATCACCATAAATCATCATTTCTCGACCACTAGGATTCACAACTCTAACGATCTTTTGTTTGCATAGAATGGCGGCATTGTGTTTGCTAAGCCAATCCATGCCAACAATAATATCAAACTCTCCAAGCATTATAGGGATTAAATCGATCCTAAAAACATTCTCATCAATCTCTATTTCTACATCACGATACACATTTGACACTACCACAACTTTACTATCGGCGATTTCAACTTCTACAGGTATTGGAAGCTTATCTAACGGGGTGGACAATTCTTTACTAAAGTTATAAGATACAAAGGACACGCTTGCGCCAGAGTCATACAAAACACGAGCGGGTTTAGAATTAACGAGAATTATACCTGTGACAACATCTGAACCCGACTTCGCTTCTTCGGCACTCATCTGATAAACACGAGCTGTAGGCCTCGGAACCTCAACCTTTTCTCCTTTAATCGGTTTAAACGGCTTCGCTTGCTTAGGATTGACCTTAGGACATTCACTTACCTTATGTCCTTCTTCGTTGCACCCATAACATATTACCAAAGGCTTGGTGTAATTCTTGCTAATATGGCTAGTATCCCCACATTTATAACATCCCTTCATCCCAGATTTACATTCTCCCATATGGTTCTTACCGCATCTATTACACTTAGGAGGTAACTTCCCTGTGTTGTCCTTCTTTGTGAAATCAAACCTGCCTCGCTTACCAAATGTTGATGATTGCTCTTGCTTCCTTTTTAAGTCCTTCTTCTCTTTACTTTTCATCCTATCTAAATCCGCCTCACGAGTACGCGCTCTGCTTAGAAGATCATCCATGGTAGTGCACTTGAAAGGTGATACTATCGTACGAATTTCATCTTTGAGCATTCTTTGAAACGTGTCAACTTTAAGCTTTTCATTATTAATATACTCCGGGCAATATTGTACCATGTCACAAAACTTTCCCCACAACTCATTCACCGATTCATCAGTTTGCACAAGGGAATGGAAAGCTTCTCTTATTTTATCAATCTCCTCCGCGGGAGCATACTCTTTCATAAACACTTCCTTGAATTGATCCCACGTGCACGACTCTCTCCAAGTACTACCCTTCTCATTTGCCTTGCCTTCCCACCATATTTTAGCCCATTCACGAAGGTAATTAGTAGCAAAGTTTACCTTATCCTCCTCTACACAACGACTCGTACGAAAATCCCCTTCTATATCGGTAATCCATCTAGAGCTCTTTAACGGATCAAGAGTCCCCGTAAACGTGGGTGGAGCACAAGCGGTGAAATCACGGTAAGTGGATTTCTCCTTCCCTACACCGGGTCTAGCATTTGAGTCATTCACTA
This sequence comes from Artemisia tridentata subsp. tridentata, assembly GCA_021014915.2. Taxonomy (NCBI): domain Eukaryota; kingdom Viridiplantae; phylum Streptophyta; class Magnoliopsida; order Asterales; family Asteraceae; genus Artemisia; species Artemisia tridentata. The sequence goes on from CP139509.1 coordinate 152,747,393, forward strand.
ATTCCCCACTCTTCTTAAGCTTCTCAATCTCCTCCTGAAATATCTTTTGTAAGTTCTCGGTTGTTTGGTTGACATAATAGGGCATAACTTTCTCAATTGCCCTTCCAACTCTATCAGTCACCAAAGTATCCAATTCTTTCAACTCTGCTCTAGTGAAACTTCTAGGATTAAGGTTTTTCGGCATTGATATTGAAGTGTCACTATTAGAGTCTCCATCATTATGTTCATCACTATCATGGCGGGAGGAGGTCGCTCTCAACACCTCCTTATTCCGAATTGCCGCCATCTTTTCTTCTATACTGAAATTTAACAATTCACACTTGATGAAGCGAAAAGTGTACCGCTTTTAAGGGGTCATTTAAGCCCTAAATCGTGTTTATTTGATCAAATATCGCCCTAAATCGTTCCTTTTGTCATTTTAGGTACTTTTGAGGAGAAATCTGGAAAAGGAAGCATTTTGGACGTTTTTTGGAGCATAAAAGTGAAGAAAACGACAAAGTCTCAAAAATCGGCTAAAAGTTACCTTTGACGGCGTCAGGATTTACCCTGGACGGCGTCATGGCTTGGCAAGAAAAGGTGGACGTGAAATTTACTCATGATAAGCCAGTGAAAATTGCATGTGAATTCTGACGGCGTCACGCTTTAACCTGATCAAGGGCGTCACGGTATAATTTCAAGAGGGACGGCGTCACGTTCATAGTTTGACGGCGTCAAGCCTTGATAAGCCAGAATGGATTTTGGAGAGCTAAAGAGGGACGGCGTCAAGAAGGTCATCCGGGAACCCTAAAAGCGGCGAGGTGACGGCGTCACACTCCATAACGTGACGCCGTCAGATCCAAAAGTCTATATATAGTTTTCTAATTTTTTGTCATTAGTGTGGAACTTAGTGTGGAATTTTTGGGAGAAAACCCTAAGACGATTTTAGCTTCTTTTTCAAGGCTTTTTGCCTTGAGATCTTCCATGTTACATTGAAAGATAAGTTATCAATTAATCATTCAATATGTCTATGTGTTGTTTGATTCTATCTTGTTCTTGTCTTTTGTTTAACATGTTAGGCTAGATTTATCTTGTGTTTGCTTAGATCTAATGAAACCTAGCTATTGATTATTGGTTATTAGTGTGTTGTTAGTTGTATTGGATGATTGTTCATCTATGTTAGGCTTAAGAAAACTGGCTAACTTCCTATTTGGTAACTTGCTTGAACGTCTTAAGAAACATGAACCAATGCGTACTAAAGGTTTTTATGGTTGTATTTAATGCACAAGCGAATTCTAGTGATCCCATGTTAGGAGCTTCCTAGCCGGCTCGACATAGGAGTGAAGTAGGAGCTTGTAGAGTTGGGGAAGTACGTACGCCACCCCACGATTGGTATTAAGGAATACACCCGTCATCCACGCAACTAATACACACTAATCAACCGGTAAAAGATAGTTAGGGAGTAAGGAAATCTAAGTGAACACATTTCTCTACACATAAGTTTCCACCAACATTTTTATTTTCAGTTATTTATTTTATTTGCATTTGTAGTTATTTGGGTTAGTTGACTAGCAACTAATTCCGCCCACTCTTTCAAACCCGAGATTTTACTTGCTTTCATAAAAATATAAAAAACATAAAAAGAATCTTCCTCAACCCTTAGACCTATTAGAGTAGTTTTTCATACCTAACGAACACTATTCCCTGTGGAGAACGATCAATCCCCCGTACTTACCACTACACTATACTACATCGGTCAGGTACACTGCCTGGTGGGGTTGTAAGCCTCTTGAGATCCCTCGAGAGGTAAAACCTGTTGTAAGGTTGCAAAACCACGCATCAAGTTTTTGGCGCCGCTGCCGGGGAATAGTTATTGTTTAGGTTGAATTTTTATTTTATAGGTCTACTCACTAGATTCCTTTCTAGTGAGATTTTTATTTTATTTTTCTAGGTTTTCTTTAGTCTATCTATTTTCTTCGTTTCTTTGTTCGTAACCATTACCATTCGACATCATGGAAGATGGTAATATCCTTGATCCCAACAACCCACCACAACAACCACCTCCTAGAGCCCGCACTTTAGGAGGATATTCCCTAATTTTGGATGATGACCCCCCTAATCTTAGAATCACTAGGAGCCGAAGCTCGATAAAGACTCTTGCCACACCCTATGCTGAACCCGAAAGGGAAATGCATAAATTAAGGCGACTCCACCAAGCGGCTGAACCATCCACGATCAATTTTGATGATGCCCTCTCCAAGGAAGAATCCAATCATCATTCTACACCTCCTAGCCCTCAACCCAATCACGATATGGAAGTTCCCGAAATCCCAATCCCTAAATGTCTCAAGGACTACTCTTCTCCCACCCCTCGTGGTTTTTCCAATGCTATCGTTTTTCCAAATGAGCGCACGGATGGGGTCTTGCGTGCAACCGATATTTGGCTTGTCCAAAGTGTATGCAAATTCCACGGATTGAAAACTGAAGATCCGATCCAACACATCAAGGACTTCCTGAAAATAGTGGATACCCTCCATACGGATGGGGCTACTAGAGATACCTCCCGGCTTCGATTCTTTCCCTTCACCCTTTGTGAAAAAGCCAGAAACTGGTATAACCAACTTCCTTCCGAATCCATCTTCACATGGGAACAGCTTATCTCAAAATTCTATGAGAAATTCTTTCCCATAGGGAGAACTTCAATGTTGAGAGACGAAATCCTCCGCTTCCATGTTGGACCAGTAGAACCTATTCACAAATCTTGGGTTAGATTCAAGGATCTAATTAGACAAGTCCCTCATCATGGCATTGAACTCTGGCTTCTTGTCCAAATCTTTTATGACAGTGTCTCCAAAAACGACCAATTGGGCATTAATAATTCATCAAAAGGAAAAATAGCCAAACTAAGCGTTGAGGAAGGATGGAATAGAATTGAGGAATACGCGAATGATCAAGACGATACCTGGGATGAACCCGATTCGATCATGAGCGTTTCCAAGATCATGAAAGAGCCTCCTTTTGCTAACCGGGTGAGTAGATTGAATGATCAGGTATCTTATCTAGACAAGTCGCAACCAACTAAGCGGTTATCAAACCCATACTTGATCTGTGATCAATGTGGTGGCCCGCATGAAGTGGAGGAATGCGAGGATGATACCACCACCGAACAAGCATGCTTGTCAAGCCACGACATCTTCGATGATCCTTCGCTCTTAACTTTCTACCAAAACAATGATTTCACCCCTTGGGGAAATCTTGTGAGAGAAGAGGGAGGAGGAGAATATCCTGACTATAAGGTTAGGAGCACTTTTGAGGATGATCTCGGGCATTTCACGTTTGAAAAGAATCTGCAACTAAATGGTCTCGACAACCTTATCAATAGCCAACAAACCGACGTGAAGGCCAAATTCGCAGAACTCAACGCTACTCTCGATGGCCTTGGCACACCTCAAAGAGATCCCTTACTCGCCATCACCACTCGTGCTGGAACAACTACTAAGGATCCACCTTACCCAGCTCAACAATCTAACGTCATGGAACCCGACACCCCTCATGAGGAGGAAGGTAATGTGAACGACGAAAATCCCGAGCAAACCCCTCCGGTAACTCCCTCCCCACCTACTCCTGCCAAGCAACCCATTAAAGTCCCATACCCATCTCGCCTCAAGAATCAAAAGGTCGAAAATGATAATAAAAGATTTTTGTCATATTTGAAGAATTCGGTTGTCACCATACCCCTTCTTGATGCATGTTATCATATGCCCAAATATAGTACATACTTCAAGAGGCTGCTCACCAACAGGAAAGGGCTCGAGGGTCTTGTAACCTTAGGAGAAGAATGTTCTGTGGTGACTCAACGAGGGCTACCAAAGAAGGTGGACGATCCAGGTAGTTTCACCTTGCCCTGTTCAATTGGATCTCTTTCAGTCAAGAATGCTTTAGCCGACTTAGGAGCAAGCATCAATCTTATGCCGCATTCCATGTTCCTCAAGCTAGGGTATTCTGGGTTGAAACCAACCCGTATGAGCATCCAACTTGCCGATAGATCAGTCAAATACCCCTTAGGAATATGCGAGAATGTGCTGGTTAAGGTGGGGAAGTTCAAATTTCCAGTTGACTTCGTCATCCTAGAAATGGAAGAAGATGATCTTGTGCCCATCATTCTAGGAAGACCATTCCTTGCAACTGCTCGTGCTGTTATTGATGTTCATGACGGAAAACTAACCTTACGAGTGGGGGCCGATAGCTTAACCTTCGACATCAAAGACACAATGAATCTTTCTCTCGAAGTAGATAATCAGTTGTATTTCATCGGAGAAATCAATGAACTATCCGACGAGATTGACAATTGTGTAGATGAACAGGTGGAAGCTGGTTGGTTGCGAGATGAAGCTTTCTTACCCATCTTAGAGGAGGAGAAGACTATGGATGTGAATGCAGTCTCCTTCTATCCCAGACAAGAAATCGAACAGCTTGAGCTTCGTAAACCCGAGAACAAACTTAAACCTTCCATCATCGAGCCACCCACGTTAGAACTCAAGGAACTCCCGAACAACCTTGAATATGCCTTCCTTCAAGGAGAAGATCAACTTCCGGTAATCATAAGCTCTTCTTTGAAAAGTGAACAAAAGGATAAACTCTTAGGAGTTTTAAAAAAATATAAAGGAGTTATAGCATGGAGTGTAGCCGATATCAAGGGGATTGACTCTACCTTTTGCACGCATAAAATCCTCATGGAGGAGGATTATAAACCCACCGTGCAACCTCAAAGGCGAGTAAATCCCAACATAAAGGAAGTCGTAAAGAAGGAAGTCATTAAGCTCCTAGATGCAGGGCTAATTTACCCGATTTCGGACAGTCCATGGGTAAGTCCTGTACAGGTTGTACCAAAAAAGGGAGGAATGACGGTGGTGAAGAACGATAAGGATGAGTTAGTGCCTCAACGAACGGTAACTGGATGGCGTGTATGCATTGATTATAGGAAGCTAAATGATGCAACCCGAAAGGATCATTTCCCTCTCCCATTTATCGACCAAATGTTGGAAAGACTAGCAGGGCATGAATACTACTGCTTCCTAGATGGGTTCTCAGGGTATTTCCAAATCCCTATCGCTCCTGAGGACCAAGAAAAGACTACGTTTACATGCCCTTATGGCACCTTCGCCTACAAGCGAATGCCCTTTGGACTATGTAACGCCCCCGCCACTTTCCAGCGCTGCATGACGGCAATCTTCCATGAGTTAATGGAAGACAGCATGGAGGTCTTCATGGATGATTTTTCAGTATTTGGAAACTCTTTTGATCGCTGTCTTGCTAACCTTGAGAAAATGCTCAAACGTTGTGAGGAGACCAACTTGGTTCTAAACTGGGAAAAGTGCCACTTTATGGTAAAAGAAGGGATTGTGCTAGGGCACAAAATTTCAGGAAGTGGAATTGAAGTAGACCGAGCAAAAATTGAAGCTATATCCAAACTTCCCTATCCAACAACTGTCAAGGCAATCCGTAGCTTTTTGGGTCATGCTGGCTTCTATAGGAGATCCATTAAAGATTTCTCAAAGGTAGCTAAACCAATTACTCAGTTGCTCATGAAGGATGCCCCGTTCGACTTCTCTCAAGAGTGCAAGGACGCATTCGATCGGTTGAAGCAGGAACTTACCCAAGCTCCAATTATGGTCACCCCTAATTGGGAGTTACCCTTTGAAATCATGTGCGATGCTAGCGATTATGCTGTGGGAGCAGTATTAGGCCAAAGGCTTAACAAACACTTTCAGCCAATATACTACGCTAGCAAAACCATGAATCCTGCTCAAGAAAACTACACTACCACTGAAAAGGAATTACTAGCCGTGGTATTTGCTTTTGATAAGTTTCGCCAGTATCTTGTCCTCTCCAAAACGGTTGTTTTTACGGACCATTCAGCTATTCGATATCTTTTTAATAAACTGGATGCTAAACCACGGTTACTTCGTTGGATCTTACTATTGCAAGAATTCGATGTTGAGATTCGTGATAAGAAAGGAGCCGAGAATCTTGCAGCTGATCATCTCTCTCGTCTCGAAAACCCCAGCCTCGCTGAATCTGATAAGAGTGAGATTCAGGAGTCATTTCCTGAAGAGCAGCTCATGTCAATAAATGATTCTGAACCATGGTATGCGGATTATGCTAACTACCTGGCAAGTCGAGTCATTCCTGAGCATATGAGCAGACATGAAAAAAAGAGGTTCTTCAATCAATTAAGGTATTACTTTTGGGATGAACCTTTCTTATTCCGAAGGTGTCCGGACCAGATAATCAGGCGTTGTGTTTCGGAAAAGGAGGTTGTCAGAATTATGAAAGAGTGTCATGCAGGTCCATCTGGAGGACACCACGGAATAAACACTACTGCACGAAAGGTCTTCGACGCGGGATTCTATTGGCCTACAATATTTCGTGATGTGAAGAGAATGATACAAACTTGTGACGCATGTCAAAGAGCTGGGAATATCTCTAGGAGGGATGAAGCCCCACAGAATTATATACAAGTTTGTGAGGTTTTCGATGTTTGGGGAATTGATTTCATGGGACCCTTCCCATCTTCAGGTGGGAATGAATACATCTTGGTGGCCATCGATTATGTTTCGAAATGGGTGGAAGCACAAGCCCTTAGGACTAACGACGCTAGGGTAGTCATTCATTTCTTAAAAAAATTGTTCGCTAGGTTCGGAATTCCGAAAGCTCTTATTAGTGACAGGGGAACCCATTTTTGCAATTCACAAATGGAGAAAGTCATGAAAAGATATGGAGTCTCTCACCGATTCTCCACCGCTTACCATCCTCAAACCAACGGTCAAGTCGAAAACACTAATAGAGCCATAAAGAGAATATTGGAGAAAACGGTCAATCAAAACCGAAAGGATTGGTCTTTTAAGCTCGATGAAGCTTTATGGGCATTTCGAACCGCTTATAAGACGCCAATCGGGACAACCCCGTTCCGTATGGTATATGGCAAGGCATGCCACCTTCCAGTAGAACTGGAACACAAGGCATATTGGGCACTTAAGGCTTGTAATTTGGATTATACGGTTGCGGGAACAAATAGATTCTTACAGCTCCAAGAGCTCGATGAATTGAGATTAGAGGCTTATGAATCTTCCATTACATACAAAGAAAGGGCGAAAAGATGGCATGACCAACGGATTAAGAGACCCAAGGAGTTTTCAGAAGGAGACAAGGTCTTATTATATAATTCTCGCTTAAGGCTATTTCCTGGGAAACTTAAATCTAGATGGTATGGACCTTTTACCGTAAGGAGCTCCTCTAAAACCGGAGCCGTTGTATTAATTGACGACGAGGATAGAGAATTCACTGTAAATATTCAACGAGTCAAGCATTATCAAGAGAATGGTAATGAAATGATTAATGAGGAAGACATAACTTTCGATGAAGAAGTCACGTAATGTACGGTGACTTTGAGTCTAGCTACAAGACTCGTTAATAAAGAAAAGCGCTTCTTGGGAGGCAACCCGAGCTTTATTTATTTGCTTTTTGTGTTTATTTATTTGTTTGTTTGATTTTATTTGTTTCCGTATGTGTGTTTAATTTTTATTATTATTAATTCATGTTCAAAAACTAAATTGTGAAAATGCTTTATTTTGTTTTTAACTTCGTCTTAATTACATATAAAGGTATTTTGCAAAAGATAAGTGTAAGGGAAATCTAAATCGGTTTATTAGAACACAAATGGACATGAATCGTAATAATATTAAATTATCATACATATTAGTATTTGTTTGAGTCAAATGCTTGTATCGAGTCATAATGATGTTTTGCAGGATTTCCAGGAAGTAAGGTAAAGGTTTTTCCAGAAATTTTCCGGAAACTTAAAATGAGAATTTTTGTCAGGTCATTTCTGACGGCGTCAGGGTTTATAACCTGACGGCGTCAGATTTAATTTTCAAAAATTTTTGAAAGTTTTGTTTTCATAAAAAGTTTTTATTAAATCTCCAACTTATAATCTCCAGGAATCTGCAAAATTATCATTCCACAAGCATTATATCCTTATATATAGATTTATCCCGCCGATGTTATGCAGGTTTTCGTGTTTGTTTTCTCAGGTTTAACAGGTTATTTTGGACAAGGAAATGTTTTTGGATCAAGCTTATGGCGATGCATTAGTCATGGAGCTTCTACATTACCTTGGAAGAAGATCTAACCGTGTAACTTCATTATCTACCGAACGAATCAGGGGAGTATTTGATTTCATTCTTTTACTTTATGCTTTTACATCTTGTTATTTGAACATTGGGGACAATGTTCATCTTAAGTGTAAGGGGGGGTAAAAGTACGATTTTAGAGAATGCAATTGCGCTTGATTTTTGTTTGTTTGATGGTAGATGTGTAATAAAACTGAGATAAATACCTGTTAGGGCAATTTTAGTGCCAAATTTAAAATTTTTTACAACATATAGGAGTGAAACTTTGATCTTAATGAGCGTCTCACGGATAGGAGTTATATGACTAGCACAAAAACCGTACCACTAAAAAATTTTCCACCCCCAAATATGTGAGGTTCGCCCCTAGAATTGGTAGGAAAAGCATTTATGCTATGATGTGTGTACCGGTAGCACTTAGATTCTAGAACTTGCGTTAGGACCATTCCGAGGCCACAAGTGAGACTACATTCGTGTAGTTAGATTTACTACATGATAAGAGGCATTAGGATTAACCCATTGTTTTACACCTGTGTTTTTGTTATAATTACATTGGCTACATTGGTTAAGTAATTCTCCCACACCCTTTGCGTTGTACTCATTTTTAGTACACGATACCCCTAGTACACCCCTCAGAGCCTATCTTTTCGTTTCGACCTTTAAGCATTTTACTTAAAGGAAGAATTTGTTACACCCCACTAAAATGTACACCCAAATCGCCTTAGCCTACCTTGTATGCACTCATTTTTAGTGCATTATTGTGACAACATTTGTTTAAACCCAAGTTAATTATCTAGTTGATTACATGGTTGCTAAGTCGAGTCATATCCTTGTACATATTGTTTTGGGACGATTGGGACTCATGGGTAAAGTACTAGTGTAATGGAGTAATGGGGAAGAACATCATTTATTACCCCCATATGTGCTAAATATTTTAAAAGTACTCCAAGTGTTTTAATTATCTTAATTCGAGTCATTAGAATAGTTATTTGTAAAGTTATGTAAAAGTTCAAGTGTAAGGGGAATGCAATGCCCCTATGATGTATTATTTTGGATGGTAGGGCAAAAGTGTATGGAAAAAAAAAAAAAAAAAAAAAAAAAATGAGAAAAAGAAAAATAGAAAAAACATACGGACTACCATCCCGTTTCATTTTATGTTTATTTTTATGTTTTTGTTATTTTGTTATTTCGTTTCTAGCTTAAGATCGAGTCGAGTCTTGGCTTAGCAACATTGTATAGTACATGTAATTGATCAAGATCTTTAACTCGCCACCAGTAAAATATCCCTTATCCAACAAAACCGTGTTTTCCTTTTCCCTACACCTAACGTTATAACCCGTTTAAAAGCCCTCTTTGATAGTTTATCTTAGGTGCTTACGCCTAGTGGAGGAGGTTTTCGATCCTTTCTCAAGCCTATGGTAATCTATTTGCTATGACAGGTAGTGAGAGATATTATCCGTTTTCATTTATGAGATTTATTTTGATGACACTTGAGAGATGTGAGTATCTAAACACTACTTGTGAGGTGCTAGTTTATAATCTCCGTGCTTATTATGATTAAAGTGGAACGATTATTTGTTGTAATTACTTTTATATTAGCATTAAATGACCCCTAACTTGTATTTTGATTAGAATAAAAGCGCATTTGCTTGAGGACAAGCAAATCTCAAGTGTAAGGGTATTTGATGAAGCGAAAAGTGTACCGCTTTTAAGGGGTCATTTAAGCCCTAAATCGTGTTTATTTGATCAAATATCGCCCTAAATCGTTCCTTTTGTCATTTTAGGTACTTTTGAGGAGAAATCTGGAAAAGGAAGCATTTTGGACGTTTTTGGAGCATAAAAGTGAAGAAAACGACAAAGTCTCAAAAATCGGCTAAAAGTTACCTTTGACGGCGTCAGGATTTACCCTGGACGGCGTCATGGCTTGGCAAGAAAAGGTGGACGTGAAATTTACTCATGATAAGCCAGTGAAAATTGCATGTGAATTCTGACGGCGTCACGCTTTAACCTGATCAAGGGCGTCACGGTATAATTTCAAGAGGGACGGCGTCACGTTCATAGTTTGACGGCGTCAAGCCTTGATAAGCCAGAATGGATTTTGGAGAGCTAAAGAGGGACGGCGTCAAGAAGGTCATCCGGGAACCCTAAAAGCGGCGAGGTGACGGCGTCACACTCCATAACGTGACGCCGTCAGATCCAAAAGTCTATATATAGTTTTCTAATTTTTTGTCATTAGTGTGGAACTTAGTGTGGAATTTTTGGGAGAAAACCCTAAGACGATTTTAGCTTCTTTTTCAAGGCTTTTTGCCTTGAGATCTTCCATGTTACATTGAAAGATAAGTTATCAATTAATCATTCAATATGTCTATGTGTTGTTTGATTCTATCTTGTTCTTGTCTTTTGTTTAACATGTTAGGCTAGATTTATCTTGTGTTTGCTTAGATCTAATGAAACCTAGCTATTGATTATTGGTTATTAGTGTGTTGTTAGTTGTATTGGATGATTGTTCATCTATGTTAGGCTTAAGAAAACTGGCTAACTTCCTATTTGGTAACTTGCTTGAACGTCTTAAGAAACATGAACCAATGCGAACTAAAGGTTTTTATGGTTGTATTTAATGCACAAGCGAATTCTAGTGATCCCATGTTAGGAGCTTCCTAGCCGGCTCGACATAGGAGTGAAGTAGGAGCTTGTAGAGTTGGGGAAGTACGTACGCCACCCCACGATTGGTATTAAGGAATACACCCGTCATCCACGCAACTAATACACACTAATCAACCGGTAAAAGATAGTTAGGGAGTAAGGAAATCTAAGTGAACACATTTCTCTACACATAAGTTTCCACCAACATTTTTATTTTCAGTTATTTATTTTATTTGCATTTGTAGTTATTTGGGTTAGTTGACTAGCAACTAATTCCGCCCACTCTTTCAAACCCGAGATTTTACTTGCTTTCATAAAAATATAAAAAACATAAAAAGAATCTTCCTCAACCCTTAGACCTATTAGAGTAGTTTTTCATACCTAACGAACACTATTCCCTGTGGAGAACGATCAATCCCCCGTACTTACCACTACACTATACTACATCGGTCAGGTACACTGCCTGGTGGGGTTGTAAGCCTCTTGAGATCCCTCGAGAGGTAAAACCTGTTGTAAGGTTGCAAAACCACGCATCAACACTATTAAACAAAATCATATACATAGTCGATGCATGAATGACATATCTATCCTTATACTAAACACCCTAGAGTTTATCATCCATGTATAGCCTAAATGATTTCAATCTCACATATGTATCATATTTTTATCACTACGGTGGCCAGGCGTAGTCATAAAAATACTTAACATATGTGTTCTCGAAATCACCCAAACAATACACAAATAACAAACATCAATACTAAACGCGTCTACACAAGGCCTAAGTCTAGGAAATCTTAAAGGGAAATCCTAAATCTCTTAGACCGAAGCTCTGATACCAAGTTGTAACACCCCGTGCCAGCTTAGACCAAAATTTGAAACTTTTTACGCGGGAATACTTGAACTAAAACTGACCCGCTGTTACTCTTTCATGAACTGACAAAAATCGGTACATATTCAGCCCTTGAGGCTATTTTTAAATGAAACTACATTCAATTACCTTCGAAACGATAGGTGGCACGACCCGTTTTGACTTACGGATTAAAAGATATGAATTTTTGAAAATTGCCAAAAATCTGAAAAACTGCCAACCGCGGTTACTGTTCATCAGAAGGTTTTTTTTTTCAAAATCCCCGGCCGGAAACCCGACCTCCCGAACTCGAAACTCAACCAAACTTTCCAGGTTTATTTGGTATATCAATGGGCTCATTTTCATACAAAAATAGTTTCCGAACAACTCTCGGAATACGTGCTTTACCAAGTGACGGGTTGTGCATTAATACCCAAAATGACCTATTTACACTATAAGACCACTTATACTACTACCAATTCACACATAACTTGACCATAACCATTAACTTAACATATCAAAAGCGTTCCATACATACATGACCCGTTAACATCTCAAAATGGGTAGAAACATGCTTATACCAAACACCCCTTAACGAGTACTATAACCATACAAGTTCTAACTTAGACACCATTGACTCGACTAAATACATGACTTAGACATAACCATTAACAAGGACTTGTAGACACTACTAAGACCCATATTAGACCAAGATCACATACCAAAAAGAGGATGGCACTTGGGGCTTCCAACCTTCAAAAGCTTGATCCAAAAGACAAGAGCTTCTACTTACCAAGTTCCAAGCTATACTTCTATATACAAGCCATCCTACCCTTTCTCTTTACCTTTACTAGCTTCGCCGGAACCTATGAAGAAAACATCATATCTAAACATGTAAGCGAAATGCTTAGTAAGTACATGGCAATAACAAGCTAACAATGTATGATAACTCATACCATAACCATAACTAGTCTAAACACTAGTTAATCTAGCGATATAGGGGCACTTACCTCGCGCCAACATAGTCGGCCTAAACACGATCAACCCATAAGGTTAACCCTCGTCCCATAGTTAGCCCAACGACTAACTAAGCTAAGCCTAGTGATGGATCCATAACTAGCTAACGCACCCTATACCCTATCCTTCACCATTACCATGTAATTAAACATGATAAAGCTAACAAACATCAACCATTATCATACCAAGAATATGATAAAGCTAACAAGAACATGTTATAGCCAATATACTTACCTTGATTCTCAATCACAATCACACTAACAATATCTTCCCCACTTCTTACTTGATTCCTATATCACAATCATCTCAAATTAGAGACTAATTAACTAACTAATCATGAATTATCAACCTTTGATCATTATGATCAAATATCATAACATGAACCCTAATTTCATATTTTAGGAAAAGTACTTACTTGTGATGGGGATTCGAAATTAAAGCTTCTTAGATACTTGGTAACACTAAAAGATGATTAGAATAACTTGATTAATGAAAATGGTGTTTCCCTCTCTTTCTTTCTAAAAATGTCGACACCAACAAAACCATTTCCAGACTTTTCTAAATTCTTCTGGGATTTATTTAGAGTTAGTTACAAGTTTGGTCTTTTGACACTTATGGTCCTTCTAGTTCTATTCCTCCTATTTTAGTCACACATTAAGTTATAACTTAATTTATAGCACATAACTTATGTATACATAACATATATTTACATATTTAGTACCTGGTCGGGATACGGGTGTAACAAAAAATGCATGAAACAATTTACAACAAAAGAACCCAATAAAGTATCAGATCTAATGAAGAAGAATAAATACAAATGATAGGTTTAAGATAGTGGCTACCGTTGCTCGTCCAAGAATCGGAGATACACCAATTTAATGTTTTTGTTTGTTGTAAGGATTCAATTATATAATAATATTGTTGTTATTATGATAGCTATCCTCACCAATTACATTAGAAACTCTTAAGGCCCCGTTTGGTTCATGGAATCTTCAGGATTTTGATGGAATTGGAATCTAATTCAATTCCATAACGTGTTTGGTTGGCAGATTCAAGGAATTCAGAATCTGAATTACATTCCTTAATGTGTTTGGTTGCAAATGAAATGTAATGGAAATCCTTCAAAATCCCAATTCCGCGGAATTCAACATTCCATAACAAAATGGGAGGAATGTTTACAATTCCATGGAATTCATTCTTTTTATCATCAAAAATCAATTATTATTATTATTATTATTATTATTATTATTATTATTATTATTATTATTATTATTATTATTATTATTATTATTATTATTATTATTATTATTATTATTATTATTATTATTATTATTATTATAAACATCACTTCATTAAAAAAAACTAATAGAATTTACAAGAAATTGGTGGGAAGCCGAGAAACCAACTGGGCCCCCACACCTCTAGCAATAGCAAAACCAATTCTATTAAAAATATGAACCGCAGCACGCGCCCCAATGTCTTGAGTCATAGAGAATCGTCGAATACGCTTTAGTAGGGTTACTGCATCCTTCTCAAGTTCTCCAAAAGAAGAGAAGGAGAAGGGGAGGAAACCATACCCGATATCAACACATTTGGCATCGTACTTGACACGTTTACGCTGTGCTGCATCAATAACCGCACGCCCTGGCCTAAAATCAATCATCCCAGATTGCGTCAAAGGCGACGAACCCGTAAGATCAACACATACATCACGCCCATCGTCCCAAGAATAAAGCAATATATCAGCCGGTCGTAAGGATCTGTCCCTGTCTCCATAAAGCCCAATATCCACCTCCTTACGAGCTGAGATTCCGGACCGAGAACAAATATCAACAAGAACATCACGTACAATGTTATGCCGGTGTTTAATGCCAACAATACCCGCACATGAAACAGCATGATCCCCATAAATATCTCCAGTGAAAACCCTAGAACAAGCTGAGCACGGTGCCTGAATAGTGAAAAGAGGAACGCCCAACCGGTAGCACAACACACAACGATAAGTCCTGGCATTCATAGTTTGTCCCAGTCCCGAAATCGGAGCCACCCTAAGCCAATCTGAAGTATGATCCTCCCTTAGTGAACTCCATAAAGCCATCTGTCGAGGAGCTAGATGGTATGTAGATTCAACAGTTTGAGTAACCCGATCGAAATATATATCTGCCAATTTCTTCATGAGTTTGGGGGCAGCGACCTCGCTTGGGTTACTCAAAAGGTCAATATCCATACTCATATTAAAAGTACATAAGGCATCATCAAAGGAGGGACCAGCAGTTGCAATACCAGAACTATGGAGAAGCTTAGTCTGTAAGCTAGCAGATTGAAGTCTAGAAGCAAGGAAAGCATATTTCAAGACATCACCTGCAGAATATACACCAAGCCCCCCGAAAGCAAAGGCAAGGGTGGCAAGTCTCCATTGTCAATCACCAAAACCAGGCCCAGAAGCAGTGACAATACGCTCCAACGAAGAACGAAGTGCCGCATCAAAAGAAACCTGAGAACACTCAAAGACCCGGGGGGAACATGTGCGCATAGAAAAATACAACTTGGAAATACCAGCACATGCACGGAGTAGCAACAACTCACATTGAGGGTCATTAAGTTTAGCAACAGCATCCATAAGTTCAATGGTTTTAGCCACCCTTTTCAGAACAAGCTTACTACCAAACTCAAAATCCACACTAACGGGCCCACCCAATAATTTAACACCGTGTAAGGGGCGAGAAATATTAGGGGGAAAAACACCCGCATATCTGCTTCTGGGGTCTTCCTTTGGCAAAAAAACCTCAGTTTTATCAACATTGAGGTGTAAGCCACGACTAGGTCCATCCATCATAATCAACTCTAAAACCTTACCCACAACCAAAGTATCTCCAATAATAGTGCCATCATCCAGATACCATGCTTGAAAAGAAAGGTTAAAAGAGTCTCTAATCTTACATGCCAGGGGATGTAACACTAAAGCAAAAAGAAGAGGCCCGAGCGGATCACCTTGTTGCACACCTTGATGAGACCAAAGAGTATGCTCACCATAATATAATCTGGCAGGACTGGAGTAACAGAATTCCACCCACTGTAAAATAGCCGGGAAATGAAGTCGAACCTCACGCAACATAACAGCCCGATCCACCATGTTGAAAGCGTTTTTAAAATCAACCAACAACATAGAAAGACCAACATCACCCCCACGATCCTCAATCAACCGATTCACAGCATGAAGAATAGCCTCCCCTCCACCCGATACCCCAACACCAAATTGTAAATCATCTAAATAACCATCCGAAGAATGGCCAATCATGGACGCACAAACCTTGGAAACTAACCGCCTCCAAACAGTCCCAACAGCAATAGGACGGATACCCCCTCCTGGTTTGACTAAGGGTGTGAGAGGAGCACTAGCAATGTACTCACCCAACGCCCTCGGGCATTTACCAGCAAGAAAAAGGTTCACCACTTGAGTGATAGAAGCGATCAACTCATCAGAAATAGCCACAGCTGCACCATTTAAACAATCCAAAAGGTGTTGGGCACGCAACCCATCCCGTCCACATGAAGTACCACGAGGGAAACTCTTGATCATGTCAAGAACCGTAGCAGGAGATGCGATAAGGTAATGATGATCGATAGGAATATCAGGTAAGAGAGGAGCCGACTGGAAAGGGTGCTTAGCTTTTAAGTCTTCAAGAGTAGAAACATCATACGGTGCAATACCAGAAGACGAAAGAACTCTGACCGCTGCAGTATAGTGACCATCACAAATCTTCCTCTTACACTGCTTGACATTACGGTCACCCAAATCCAAACTGTCATCATCAATATTAGACCATGATGGGGAT
>CP139509.1:152766400-153036351 GCA_021014915.2 Artemisia tridentata subsp. tridentata
TTTATTATTATTATTATTATTATTATTATTATTATTATTATTATTATTATTATTATCCAGTTTATCAATTTTAGTTTAATATAAAATTTTAAATAGTTTAATATAATTTATTTTTTTTCATTTCATTTTCATTCAACCAAACACGCGTTAATTTTTGCAAATTCCATTTCCTTAAGATTTCAAATCCTTCACATTCCAATTATTTAAATTCTAATTCCTTCACATTCCAATTCCATAGACAGATTCCAATTCCATCAAAAACATTCCGTGAACCAAACGGGGCCTTAGTTGTAACCAGAAAATCTTTTCCAAACACTACTCCCGGTTCATCAGCATTCCCATATTCCAAAACAGCAAAATCTACCTTGAAAATGTAACCGTGAATATTGACACGCACATCTTTCACTTTCTTTCTACCATAATCTTCGTAATCAAGTCGAACGAACCCAAGCTTATCAAGCATCTTTTCCGTAATATAGTTGTCACCATACTCCATATTCAAATGAGCATCCCAAGCTTTTATGCCTTCTACACCACAAGGTGTAGCGAACCTCATGAACGGTGCATCAAATTCCTTCGATGGTGCTCTTGTGAACACAACAACTCTTTTTCTCTTTGGCAAACAAACTTGGTTTTCTCCAACTTCTTCTATCATTTCAACATCAACCTTAACATCTTCCAACATATTCTCCAAACGCTCCAAGGAATTACCCGAATCCTTGAACATTTCTTCCAAATTTCTCAAGTACTCTGAATAATTGCTTAAACTCTCCATCTTACTAAAGCAATTAACAACTATAACATAACCACAAACACACACATCCAAACCATTAGCATTAGGGTTAGTCATAATCGAAACATACTCAAAATGAAATCATATCAAGTAAACCAACAAGTTCAAACACTCAAAACATTAAAACAACTAAAAATTAAAAAAAAAAATTAAAAACTTTTCCGAGGCTTCCATCCGATCGGATGGACAAATCGTAAAATTCCAAAATCACCCAACCGAATCGGATTTGGGCAACATCCGATCGGTTGGATCAAATATTTATAAAAAAAAACTTTTTTTTTTTTAATTTTTTAAACTTTATAAAACTAAATTAAAACTTTAATATAAAAACTAATACATAAAATAAAACTAATTATCTAAAAATGAAAAATTAAACATAACTAACTTAAATTAAAAACATTAAGTTATCTAATAATAATCATTAACTAAGCATTATAATTGCAAACTCTTAAACTACTTATCTATTAAACATAAAATTAAATTTATTAACTATATTAACTAACAATAAAAACATTAAAACTAATCTAATGATCAGTATTAATTATCTAATTAAACTAATAATTAACCATACTCATTATCTTATTAAAATTATCATTAAACTACCATTAAAACCTAAGTAAAACAAAAAATGAAAATCTAAAAAAAAAAATATTTTACCGTGGCTTCCAACTGATCGGATGGATAACCATCTGATTCGGTTGGTAGCAAAACCAACTTTTTTTTTTTTTTTTTTTTTTTTTACTTCTTAACACTTGAGTCTCTAAATAAAAAACTAATAAAACTACCAAATACAAACAATTTCAATCAAATCCCCGGCAACGGCGCCAAAAAATTGATGTGTAATCCAGATTGCAAGTTTTAAAATTTATAAACACGATTTATCCGGTTCTTTATTTAACACATATGAGCAAGTATACTCGTCCGTAATAGTAAAGGTGGGTAAGTCGAGATTGTCCCAAGGGATTTGGTATTTGTATTTAGTGTAGCTTTTGTAAAAAAAAAAGGGTTGTCAATCTAATTTTGTGCAAATTCGAAAAGTAAATTCAATCAATCAAAAACATATACTTGTGTGTAATTCTTTAACTAATTGCATAGGGTATTCTATTAAGTTTTGTGTAACTTGTAATGATGCATAATTTTATGTGAATGATTAATAATCAATGGTTTATATCTTGAAAAATCATTACTAAGAATTCAATCTCCTAGTTAACTCCTTTCGGCCTTTTTAACTACTACGACAATTCTATGAAACTTTAGTTGTTTGAAAAGCACTTCTTATCTTATAAATTCTTACTAATCCTTTCGGCCCTTTCTCGTGATGAAACCGTTTCAAATATATTTTAATGAGTTAATATGGTACTTGTCACACACCATATCCCATACTAATTCATGCACTAACATTTTGGAATAAAAACATTAAGAAAATCCTTTCGGCCTTTTTATCCTCTATAATGTTTTTACCAACAAATCAAGCAAGATTAGATCATGTGGAAACCGTAGAGGGGGGTGAATACGTTTCCATTTAAAACTTAAAACTTTTTGTATCAATTACCCGATCAAATGTGACGTAATATGAAAAGTGTCAACAATGATCATATATCATCTAGGGATGAATAAATTAAACTACAACACAAGCACAATCAACCATGACACATACATAATTAACATAACATAAGCAACTAGCCACACAAGCATAACCGCAATGCAAATATAAACATAAATCGATAAAGAATAAAATAAAAGTTAAGAGATAAGTAAGAAGGTGCAAACTGGACACGATGATTTATAGTGGTTCGGCTACGAAGCACCTCTTCGCCCTACTCCACTCCCCGAGTACCCAACTCGAGAGTTACTTCACTAATCAAAAAACTCCCTTCAGGCAGAGAAAACCGTACATGTCGCTTAACTTGTTTTCCGACACTAAGCTAGATGTTGAGTGCTAATCTTAGCTAGCACCAATCTACACGTCGCTTATCCTATTTCCGACACTAAGCTAGATGTCGAGTGCTAATCTTAGCTAGCACCAATCTACCACGATCTACCCAATCTACCCTTGATCCACATAATCAATCACACAAGCCCAATGGCTTCAAGAGATCTCCAAGATCTCGACACGATCACAATGATCTACTCCCACTTGACTCGATCTACCCTTGATCCACATGATCAATCACACAAGCCCAATGGCTTCAAGAGATCTTCACTATCTCTTAAGATCACAATGATCTTGACTCACTCTCTCACAAAAGAAAAATAATCTTCTTGGATACCTTGAGTTCTTCTCTTACAAATGATACAATCAAGAGTGTAACACATGTTACAAGGCTTAACAACTACAACTCTTGTATCTTCTTGGATACCTTGAGTTCTTCTCTTGCAAATAAAGAGGAATGATAACACTTTGTATCTACTTGGATACTTTGTGTTCTTTTTTTGCTAATCAAGAGGGATGACAACACTTTGTATCTACTTGGATACTTTGTGTTCTTCTCTTGCTAATCAAGAGGGATGACAACACTTTGTATCTACTTGGATACTTTGTGTTCTTCTCTTGCTAATCAAGAGGAATGAAGAGGATCACTTGAATGGATGATTGGATCACTCTTAAACACACTAAGACTCTCCAAAATGATCAAAGAAAGTCATCTAAGTGAGGAGGGATTAGACCAGAGAAAAAGGACTGGAAAAATCAAGTTGAAAGTGTGAAATGGCCCACTATTTATAGGCAAGGGGAAAAATAGCTGTTACAGGGGCACGGCTCCACTAATTGTCAGACGGCTCCACTAAATTTAGTGGAGCCGCCGTCGGTACTTTAGTGGTACCGTGGACCCTCCTTCATTTGTCTTTAGTGGGGAAGGTTTATTTGGGAATGTTGGAGATGTTTTGGGGGGAAAATTGACTATTGGGATTTTTAAACTTATTTTTCTAAATAAAACATTTCTTTTTAATTAAAAAATAATTTGTAAAATATATTTTTGAAAAAATATTTTGTCACATTAAAAATGTGAAGTTTAGAAAAATATAATCCTTTGATCATTTGTCAAGTAGTAGATTTATTTGTCCTTACCTTGAGTGATTTACGTCGGGATGGAAATCTACAACTTTGTTGAAGCATACTTGAGACGTCGGAAGGTGTTGATGTAAGTATGCATTGATGATTTGTGTTTAAAAGTAACTTGCACATTTTACGTTATATATTACAAGTTACATGTTTGTCATTATTAAAACCGAAGAAATCGTTTAGTTTAAATATCGTAATATTTGCACTAACAATCTCCCCTTTTTGATGATGACAAATATGTAAACCGTAACACATAATAAAATGTAAAAGTTACCTGTTTACACTCCCCTTCTCCCCCTTTTGTCGAATAAAAAAGGTTGTTGCCTCGAGCGCTCCCTTGAGTTCTCTCCCTACTCCCCTTTATGGCACTACTTTCCTTTTTCCCTGAAAGGCGAGCATGCATCATCCCAGTGAAGTCTTTTATCACCACCATTAGAAAGACTTCGTGCTGTGTATTCAAATACTCCCGAGCTCCCCAAGCTCAATGCTCTCCTGTGGTAATTGAATCCCCTTGTTTATTTACCTTAGTATCTACCGGATCCATGGATCAAATTCTTACAAAGGCTTTTCCTGCATCAAGGGTTAGCTTCGTGCAACATAATATATAACAGTATAGGAACAACATGATGGGGATAGATTACTCATAGCAAGACATGCAAGGGTTAAACTATGTGAGTGACACAACCTAAAAGTGTGCCAAAAGGGTGAAGACCAAAAAAGAAAGCCCAAGAAAGTTGAGCGACAAAAAGATGAATGCATATTGAAATTCAAAGACACTTGAGTGTCATATCCCTACCAACAACCTAAGGTGTAATTGTTCAAACAATCACACTAACAAGAACGAGATTCGTTCGTTAACTGACACATAAAATGACTTCTTCCAAGTTGTCATTAGGAAGGCAAGTTCTAACAAACCTTTTGAACAACATGATCATCTACCTAAGATGATTAGTGTTAGGATGGTTTGTTAATAAGACATACTCTAAATGATTACTATTATGACAAGTCATGCCTTGAAGTAGACTCGATAGAGGTTATACAAAAAAATGAAAATGTGAACGATAAGCACCTAGATGCAAGAATGGAAATGATTACATAAGGTGGGAGAGTGCTGGTTTTGGTGACAATAAGGACAACTTGGGTTACGTGGTTGTAGGGGATGAATAATGGGATGACCCATTAGTGGTTGTGGTGATGGTAATAGTGATAAGGATGACGTGTTAGTGCCAAGTTCAAAAGGTGATGTAGGTGACAGGGTTAGTGTGAGAGCTAAAGGTTGTGGTGATGGTGATGGTGATGAAGATGATGTGTTGGTGCCAAGTCCAAAGAGGTTTGATGGTGATAGGGTTAGTGTGATAGCTAAAGGTTGTGGTAGACTTGGTGGAGGTAAGGGTGTGGGAATCCTAAAGGTGGAGAATGATGATGATGTGGTTGGAGATGTTGGTTTTCCCTTTGAGGAAAGGTAGGAAAGGATGGTTTAGGTTAATATATCATTTTCACTGACAATGAGATGCATGATATATTTCAAAAGAGAAAACTAAAATGTGCATGTGATCCTAACAGGATTGAGGTTGGATATCTCTAACGGGGTTGAGGTAACGAAGTTAGATTTCTAAGTTGGATGATCCTAGTTGTGTGTTAGAGATAATTTGGTGCATGAAGGGTTTCGTGTGATTGTGAGGATTGAAGGTTGTTTAACTAACTATCACTTATCCAAAGTGAGGAGTGGTTGTAAGGTTTGAGTGTGATGAGTTAAAGGTTATAGTTGTGGATGATATGGTTAGGTTCTTAGAAGCTCACGTCAAGAGTGATGTACTAAGGTTGAGGTTTTAGATAGTATATGTCAAGAGTGAGAGTGTAAGCTAAAGGTTTGAGTGGGATTGATTAAGGGTTGAAGGTTGTAAGGTTTGAGTGTGATGATCGATGAGTGAGGTTGTAAGGTTTGAGTGGTGATCTATGGTTAAGGCTAGACTACTATCACTGTCAAGAGTGAAGTGTAGCTATAAGGTTTGAGTAGGATTGATATAAGGGTTGAAGGTTTTGAAACTAAATATCACTATCAATAGTGAAGTTTAGTTATAAGGGTTGAGTGTGATGATGAATGATATAAATGTGAGGTTTGAAGATGAGATGCAAGATAAGCTTGCAATGGTGAGGCCTTATAAAGGCAAGAGTTATGGGATTCAAACAAAAGTTGGGGATGGTGTCCTATGGTGTAGTGAGGGAATCCTATGGTGTATGTGAGTTTGCAAAATTTGGCAGGTTTGAGGTTAGGGATGCAGGGATCTAATGGAAATAGTGAAAATTTGTTAAACATAGGCACGGTACCACTAAATACCACACGGTACCGTTAAATTTAATGGTATCGTGGCCTATTTAACGGTACCGTGACCTGGAAGTCACGAATTTTCCTGTGCAGCCTAGTTCTGGGCAGCTAAAGGGAAGTTTCCTAGGGAATAAGAACCACATTTGTGTATTCTTGAGTGTGTTTGGTGAAAGACTATATAAGTGTGTTTTCGCTCCCCCTTAATCTATGACCATCCGGACAATATGTAAAAGATAAAAAAGGAAAGCAAACGTTGATGAAAGTGATGAGCTTAGTAACGTCATGACAAGTGGTGGATAGCATACGATAAAATTCACCTTTGAAGTCACGTAGCTCTTCTCAGTCAATTTGAATATTCATAGAATATTTATATGATGAGGCATGTGATTACATGGAGATATCCTAAGGGTTAAGAATATAAAATTTTCAAGGTTGTGAGGTTAGTGCTAAAGTTCTAGTGGGGTTATCTATGTTGATGAGGAAGGGTTAGCGATTCTTTTTGTGTGAAGTGTGTGGAAGATGAGTGGAATGCAGAAGCATTGGTAGTTTTTAATACCATGTGGAAGTGAGAGGGAAAAGGCTAAGAATCAGATGATAGATAGAATCTATTCTGATAGGAGACGGTTTTGGTTCAAGATGAGATGACTTTTATATTTCTGATGAAATACATAGGTAGTCATTAGAGCGGTGTGATGAATGACTCAATATTTCCAGTGAAATATTTAAATAGTCATAAGATTTATGGAATATGTTCCATCATTTCTAGACCTAGACGGAGATGGTTAGGGGATTCTCGGTTGGGTGGTTTTGTAGATTTATGGATTTTTCACGGGGTTTTGAAAGACGTAAAACTTGGCCTATGGTGCTGATTCGCAGCATGGTTTGGGATCTTAAGACGTGTATATTCACACGAGGATGAAAGGAACTACTAATCACTTATATAGTAACTCTTGAGTCCTTTGTCACTTGATGGTGGATGTAAGATTTTAGCTTTTGGATGAGCATTTTAACATATGTTGTTAAAAGGCTTGAATATGATGTTTCGGATATGACATTTAACAATTGCGATCGCAAGTTAAACTTACTTGAATATATCGGATGAAATATTTAAGTTTTCAATCCTACTCCGAGTTCTACTAGGTTTGTATCTAACCTTCCCATGACAAAGGGTGTATTACTTGGAAGAAGGCGAAGTGATGACTAGGGAATTAGGATAACTTCTTGACTACTTTGACTTATAGGTTTTGACACTAGTGTATGACTCTATGACTTCTAAGGATTCATAGTGATTGGCATACCTAATTCCTAATGTGTCAAATGGACATAGTGTGGGTGCAAACTTTACAAGCAAATTATGTAAAATGCACGTAAGAAATAAATGCAAACATCATGCAAAACATGATAATCATTTAGCATTTAAGATCATGAAGACATTTAATTATATCTTACGAGAACATGTTATCATTTTGAAACACGTACGTGGGATGCAGGCAATCTAGGTTTGCTAGGGCAGATCCTAATTACTACTTGTTTAAAATGAAATCCTAACGGGAGATAAAGTTCACCGATGTAAACTATCTCTAGTCAAATGTAGGAATGAAAAATTTTCAAGTTAGAGAATGAGTATAAGACTATCACTAGTGGTGCTCAATTAAGGCTAAACACGACCATTTTTCGGGTAATACGCGGACCCAACTTATCTCCTGGAAGCAATCCAACCGTTAGGTCAAATTGAATTTCTAGTGCGATAGGTTCTCCAGTAGTCATTCTCATGTTAGAAAAATTCAAATTCCTATATTTGCCTATCGAAGTATAGCAAAGATGATATTAGCTTGTTTCGCTAATATATGGCCTAATATGACTCAACTAACCATACTTTGAAAGTCGGTTAAGAAAATGACATGTCTTACACAACTCCTAACAAAGGCAAGCGAAATGTTTTAATTTCGTGTTTGAGATTTAGAGGTTATTTGATGGAGATGGTGTATTTTATGATCTCTTGGACAACATCTTTGTTTGTTAACAGGATGCAATGTATTCTCTTGTAACATAACCATTCATGTTACAAAGAAAATAAGATGCATAGGATATAAGTTATCCTTTGTCAATCTTTTGATAAGAGAAATACATGTGATATTCTCAAAGATTGATGACTTACATAATAGTTAATAACATATTATGTGTGACACTTTTACTAGACATGTGATTTTGAGTGTTGAGTCGTTCATGAGCAAAGTTTACATATGTTGTTTGTTTGCTCGTGTTTGGTTTTTCGGAAATGACACATTTACTAATTGCATTGCAATGTAAATTACTTGTATATTTCGGATGTGTGGAACGGTTTTGTTCGAAGTTCAAACACTTGGGATATGAATCTTAGTAATGTGTTTGAGAGATATTTATGTATTGAATGTGTTTAGCATGCGGAATCTACTACAACACACTTTAAAAGAACACAAGGTGGTGAGTTTAAGTAAACGTGAGAATGCAATGAACAAATAACACAACTTTGGTTAACACAAAACGATTCAATATTATTGATGAAATAATACGGATGATCTAAAATATCACCGGGATTACAAAGTAATCTTGAATCTAAGATTGTAAAAGGATTTGTGATTTGAAGTAACTAAGTTACTTGAGAGATAGTTTGTTTTTGGTTAATTGGTTCGTGAAGATGCATGCATGAAGTAGTGACTAAGATATCCTTTTATAAGATAAGGATATCTTATTACATGTTGTCAAGTGGAAGAGTATTATACTATACTTTGACTATTATGTGCGCCTACAATTTAATACAACTACCCATGTACAACTCTGATAATATTCCTCTGTCACCACAGAAGACTAATCTACTTCTACATAACGTATAACAATGTACAAAGACTAATAATTCAACTAAATATCTATTACAAAATATCTAATCGACTTGACATAAGCTTGGCAGGCTCTTCATCTTCTAGCAGTACCTTCTACCCAGAAGGTACTGGTAGAACATCTTCATACTTGTTCAAAATCAACTAGCAGGCTCTTCTCATCATTGGCAGGCTCTTTGACTTTGATCATTTTATTCCCAACAGGATGAAACATCCAAGTTGTCAATCCTACTTAGTTGTGTATTTTATGCATCTTTTTAAACATGTTAGTTTAAAATTTGGAACACAACTATTGGACAAGAAGACTCAATATGGCATCTTCAACACAATTGTGAGTTATGATCTGATGCATATTATTTTCATCTTGAGAAGACGTCATTATTTTCATAACAATAGAATGTGATTGAGTATGTAGATTCAAGATAATATATTTCATCATATTTTGATGTTATCTTGAAGCTAGACAAATAATGACTCCTATTTCATGTCCACACTCGAAATGTCAATTAGATTCGATAATGATATCAATCATAATTTGAATAATGAATTGATATGTACTCGAAATCTTTCTTGACCCTCACGATCACTCATTTTAAAAAGAAGGTAAAAATATAAGGAATGTGTTCCATTTATTATAACACTGGCTGTATGTGTGAGGTTAATGACATATTAAGTTACTACTTCAATATTGTCATTTAATTTTATTTGAGAAAAACTATTTATATTATTAAGTATAATATTCTTAGTTTTTCGACACCTCATTAGTATAAAAATAATTATCTTAACTATTTTTATACAACATACGTTAAATACTAAATGTTTAAAACTTTTTGTATGTGTGTTAAATCAATGCAAGATTAATACATTTTCTTTTACTTAAATATTAATGTATTAAAATGACCTTTTATCTTGTTTGGACAACCCATGGTCAAACAAGACAAAATGATGTAATGTTTTAAAGATCATGTTACGGATTTTATGAAAGTGTTAAGTATTTTGGGGTGATATACTTTTTACACTTAAACCTTTGAAAAAATAATCGTGTAAGACAATATCTTTCGACACACATGATCTACAAACTTAGTTTCTATTCCTAAGAAGGTTACTAAACCATTTAAAAAACTTGCAACAAATGCAAGAAAAATGGTCTATGCCTATATGCAATGCAAAATCAATTACGCAAATAAGTGCAAGAAGTCTAGCTTAAGTCCTATTGACGCATAAGCCGAAAAGCTAATATTCAACACATAGCAACAAGGTTAGCAACAAGGTATGAAAGACACTTATGTTTATAGATAAAATTAGCTCAAATAAAGATAACAATAAGTATACAAAAGTATTAACTAACAATACTAAGACACAAAAAAAAGCAAATAATCATTTAGCATAACACACAAAGATATTTATCGTCATTTTGTGTATTAAGTATAACAATGTACACTAAGCTTGACTTTATTTGAAAATGAATTATTTTCCAACCCATTTAAAAATTTGACCAAGTTCAACACCTTGAAATCATGAATGCATCAACATGTGATGTTCACTTTGTGATTTGACAAAAATTTGTGCAATCGGTATGACCGGAAAATACTCTCTATTACGAATTAAAGAATCTCGTAAATTTTACTTTAAAATCACTTTCTAAAAATATTTTTAAGTGAAAGTAGACTCAATTACGTTTAAAACGATAGGTGGTACAACTCCTACGGACTTACGGTTGATTTTATAAGAATTTTTGAAAATTACCGAATTCTGAAAAACAGACGAAGGTACCGTTAAATTTAGTGGTACCGTCCATATTTAATGGAGCCGTCCGTTATATTTAACGGTGCCGTATGTGTTACTTCAGTTTTTGAACAGAACCAACTTTTATCAATTTAGGAAAACCTTCAAGCTAGTATGACAACATATACTTAACAACAAAACTTGTAAGTATTAAGCAACTAAATACTTTTCATATTTTTATCACCTTCATGGGTAATTTGATACATGGATCGTACTCAATTTTGAAAAACATTTGTTTTAAAAATTTGAGCGACGTGGCTCTGGTACCAGTTGTGGAAACTGTAGAGGGGGGTGAATACGTTTCCATTTAAAAACTTAAAACTTTTCGTATCAATTACCCGATCAAATATGACGTAATATAAAAATTGTCAACAATGATCATATATCATCTAGGGATGAATAAATTAAACTACAACACAAGCACAATCAACCATGACACATACATAATTAACATAACATAAGCAACTAGCCACACAAGCATAAAGGCAATGCAAATATAAACATAAAGCGATAAAGAATAAAATGAAAGTTAAGAGATAAGTAAGAAGGCGCAAACTGAACACAATGATTTATAGTGGTTCGGCTACGAAGCACCTCTTCGCCCTACTCCGCTCCCCGAGTACCCAACTCGAGAGTTACTTCACTAATAAAAAAACTCCCTTCAGGCGGAGAAAACCGTACACGTCGCTTAACTTGTTTTCCGACACTAAGCTAGATGTCGAGTGCTAATCTTAGCTAGCACCAATCTACACGTCGCTTATCCTATTTCCGACACTAAGCTAGATGTCGAGTGCTAATCTTAGCTAGCACCAATCTACCACGATCTACCCGATCTACCCTTGATCCACATGATCAATCACACAAGCCCAATGGCTTCAAGAGATCTCCAAGATCTCGACACGATCACAATGATCTACTCCCACTTGACTCGATCTACCCGATCTACCTTTGATCCACATGATCAATCACACAAGCCCAATGGCTTCAAGAGATCTTCACTATCTCTTAAGATCACAATGATCTTGACTCACTCTCTCACAAAAGAAAAATAATCTTGATGTATGCTATGATACAATCAAGAGTGTAACAAATGTTACAAGGCCTAACAACTACAACTCTTGTATCTTCTTGGATACCTTGAGTTCTTCTCTTGCAAATGAAGAGGAATGATAACACTTTGTATCTACTTGGATACTTTGTGTTCTTTTCTTGCTAATCAAGAGGGATGACAACACTTTATCTACTTTGATACTTTGTGTTCTTCTCTTGCTAATCAAGAGGGATGACAACACTTTGTATCTACTTGGATACTTTGTGTTCTTCTCTTGCTAATCAAGAGGAATGAAGAGGATCACTTGAATGGATGATTGGATCACTCTTAAACAAACTAAGACTCTCTAAATGATCAAAGAAAGTCATCTAAGTGAGGAGGGATTAGACCAGAGAAAAAGGACTGGAAAAATAAAGTTGGAAGTGTGAAATAGTCCACTATTTATAGGCAAGGGGAAAAATAGCCGTTACAGGGGCACGGCTCCACTAATTGTCAGACGGCTCCACTAAATTTAGTGGAGCCGTCGGTACTTTAGTGGTACCGTGGACGCTCCTTCGTTTGTCTTTAGTGGGGAAGGTTTATTTGGGAATGTTGGAGATGTTTTGGGGGGGAAATTGACTGTTGGGATTTTTAAACTTATTTTTCAAAATAAAACATTTCTTTTTAATTCAAAAATAATTTGTAAAATATATTTTTGAAAAAATGTTTTGTCACATTAAAAATGTGAAGTTTAGAAAAATATAATCCGTTGATCATTTGTGTTACACCCATATCCCGATAAGGTACTAGTTATGTAAATAATATGTATTGTATATTATAAGTCTTGTGATATGAGTTAGCTAAATAAATAAATGTGAGTGGTAAGTTAGAAAGAATAGAACTAGAAGGGCTAAGATTGCCATTTGGGCAAAGTTCATTAATTAAATATCCATGGCTAGATGATTTTAGAAAAGTCCAGGTTTTTCTTGGTCTCTCTTGGTGTGTCGACAATTAGAGAAAAAGAGGAGGGAAGCTCAATTGTTATTACTCAAGCCATTCCAATCATCTTTTAGTGTTTCCAAACATCCAAGAAGCTTTAATTTACAATTCCCATCTCAAGTAAGTGTTATCCCTAAATTTGTTAATTAGGGTTCATGTTTAGTATTTGATCATATTGATCAAAGGTTGATAATTCATGACTAGTTAGTTAATTAGTCTCTAATTTGAGATGATTGTGTTATAGGAAGCAAGTAAGAAGTGGGGAAGCTATTGTTAGTGTGATTGTGCTTAAGAATCAAGGTAAGTACATTGGTTATAACATGTCCTTGTTAGCTTTATCATATCTTGGTATGATAATGGTTTATGTGTTAGCTTTATCATGTTTGTTTACATGATAATGGTGAAGGATAGGGTATAGGGTGCGTTAGCTAGTTATGGATCCATCACTAGGTATAGCTTAGTTAGTCGTCGGGCTAACTATGGGATGAGGTTCGACCTTACGGGTTGATCGTGTTTAGGTCGACTATGTCGATGTGAGGTAAGTGCCCCTATATCGCTAGCTTAACTAGTGGTTAGACTAGTTATGGTTATGTATGATGTTTAGCTTGTTATGCCATGTACTTACTAAGCGTTTCGCTTACATGTTTAGTTGTGATGTTTTCTTGATAGGTACCGAAGGATCGAGCAAAGGTAAGGAAAAGGCGTAAGTGATTATGTAGTAGAAGACCGTTCTCTTTTGGACCAAGCATATTGAAGTTGGAAGCCCCCAAGTGTTCTTTTGTGTCGTGGGTACACTTCTTTTATATGGTCATTTTGTTAGTTCACGGTCATGTCTTGATGTCTAATTTATGGTACATGTTGGTAGTTCTAGACGTTTTAAGGGGTGTTTGGTATAAGCATGTTTCTACCCATTTTGAGATGTTAACGGGTCATGTATGCATGGAACGCTTTTGATATGTTAAGTTAATGGTTATGGTCAAGTTATTGGTGAATTGGTAGTAGTATAAATGGTCTTGTAGTGTAATGGGTCATTTTGGATATTAATGCATAACCCGTCCAATTTTGAGGTACTATTACGGGTGGTCAAACGGGTGATGTTTTTGAATGAAATTAATCTTACGGACATACTAAAGGATTCTGGAAAGTTTCGTCAAGTTTCGAGTCCGGGAGGTCGGGTTTCCAGCCGAGGATTTTAATTATGCATATTTGGGACAGTAGGTCTGTCCAGAATTTCTGTGGTGTAGGGTAGATACGGCGCATCTCCCTTGAGATACGGCGTATCAGGTGATGCGGCGCATCTCCTTTTGGGATATGGCGCATCGTCGCTATTTTCTTGAAATTTTCTGTCTCAGTGGGTCGATGCGGCGTATCTAATTTAATAGATGCGGCGTATCAGAAGTTTAGGATAATACGGCGTATCACTTTAGATTGATACGGCGTATTGTCTCTCCACTTTGATACGGCGTATCCCTAAAAAGGATACGGCGTATCTTGGTCTCAGAAAGGTTGTTTGGTCGTGTTAGAAAATTGTGTGAAATGTTTTGAAGGGTCTACGAGTATATGTTCTTGCATGTATGTTTAGAAGATTAAATGTTATAGATTCTGGTCTTTAGATGAAGAATTTGTATGAGTCCGTTTTAGTCAACCGTTTCCGCGTATAAAGTTCAAAATTTTTGGTATAAGTGGTCACGGGGCGTTACAATTTGTCAAGTAGTAGATTTGTTTATCCATACCTTAAGTGATTACGTCGGGATGGAAATCTACAACTTTGTTGAAGCATACTTGAGACGTCGGAAGGTGTTGATGTAAGTATGCATTGATGATTTGTGTTTACAAGTAGCTTGCACATTTTACGTTATGTATTCTTACATGTTTGTCATTATTAAAACCAAAGAAATCGTTTAGTTTAAATAACGTAATATTTGCACTAACAGATAATATTCCAACAAACTCATAAAACAAGAAATGTTTTCATGCATCACTTGAAAATAAGAATACTCCATCACTAGTTACATCATACACACAAGTATACCAAAAATTACTCCATAACTATCATAATCAAACACAAGTAACAAACAATACTTTCATTGAACTCAAAGTAAAAGTAAAAGTAGTTCATTGTAATTAAACGAGATGTACCTAGCTTAAAGATTACAAGAACTAAAATTGTGAAACTATAGCAACCACAATCCTCCAATCACCTATTATTGCAAGTAAATAACTCCACACTCAAACCAAACTATTGAGACTTTAACTCAAAGTTTCCTGGACATTTTTACAGCACTGATAACGCTCAAATCTAACATGTTTTATTAGCGTTATTTTGACGATTGTGCATGTTATTTGGTTGTATTTGTGAAATTTTATGCTTAAAAGGTACAAAAGATGTATTCAGGTTCAGGTACAACTACGTCGAAGGAAATAACGAAAAAGATGAAGAAAAGTCGACAAAATCAAGTATATATGCACGAAGTGAAGTTTTCCGTTCAAGATAAAGATTCATGCTATGATTATTTCCAAATTCAAGTTAATAAAGTTTTATGATGAAAGATGGAGCCAAGATTAAGTGCCAAGAAGTGTGTTAAAAGTTGAAATTATATGCTAGCTTAGAGTTGAAATTTATGTGCAAAAGTCGGTCTCGACCTAAGGTTATATCTCAAACCTAAGGTTGAAGCTGACCCAAGGTTCATAGCTCAAACCTTAGGTTCAGCAGACATCCAAACCGAAGGTTCACAGCCCAAACCGTGGGTTGAAGTGCTCAGAATGTTCAAACCGCAAGGTCAAGATCTCAACCGTGGGTTCAGCCACTTAAAGTCTTCCAAAGTTGCATTTAAGTGAAGAATTAAGTACCATTACTCCAAGGTCCGATCATATACTTCTAATAACTCATGTTGCCTTCACTTTATGACCCTTTGTGTCCAAGAAACATGCTTGGTGACCAAAGATTATTCAACTACAAATAGGAGTGCTTGGTTAAGTGTTTTTCATACCATATCCCTTATCATCAAAAAATTCATTAGCTATTATCAAATTATCATACCTTCTACAACCACTTGGAGGATTCTCTCCTACCACTCCCCACCCCTTTCTAGAGGTGTTGGGAAGTTGGTTTGGTCTACCTTTGCAAGACATATGACTTGATCATTCCTACACCATAAGGCTTGATTATGGTTCACACCAATTAAACACCACATACATCACCAACAATCATTATTACCAAACACCCCTAAGTCATATACTCACAACATGAGATCGATTTTCAGGAAGGTTTAGGGATGGATGATTTGTATTTTGGTTGTTTCTTTTGGTTGGAATCACATGGTTGGAATTGTAGCACTCGATGCCTTGACTCTAATGTTTGGTATTATTTCTATTTAAATTCAATCATATTAATGTCTTTGCTTATATTGATCATGAGAATTCCTTTGTGTGTTGTGTTACTTGTTTGATTACTTTTATCTCTTTATGTTTGTTTGGGAATTATGTAGACTTTCGTGTGAATGATTGACTAGATGGTTAGAGAAAGTGTTGTTCTCATAAGTTTGTTTAAATATAATCCGTGTTCTAAAACTTGTTGATTAAACATTGTTGGATTTAAAGGTTGAAAAGATTTCTAATATTGTTTAATTCCAAGAAGTTGGTGGCCAAAATGGATTGGTATTTGATAATGGACAACTATCAAGTATTCAAGTTTTTAAATGAATTCGGGAATATTTAATCACGAGATTGGGTCGAAAGAACTCGCAAGAACTAATGTTACTAATCATTTTTTTCATACATTTGATCACAAAAAGAGCTAGCGTAATGATATGAGAGTAGGCCGAAAGGACTCACCCGTGAAACTAGTAGAAACATGGATTTTCTTGATATTACCCATTGACTAGAAATCCTTGTGAAAATTGATATGTGCCTTCTATGTTTCACCCAAACATGTTCAACATTCCACCACGATTGTTTATTATTCCTAAACAAATGTTTGTGTGCTTATATAATGCTTTTATAATTGTTTTCTTGTTGGTTGATCCGTGACAATCATAACCATCAACTTGTTACTTGCTTAAACAATCAAACAACATTTGAGTACAACCAAGTCTCATGGGACGACCTTGACTTACCAATCCTTTTACTACACACGGACGAGTATACACGCATCAAGTTTTTGGCGCCGTTGCCGGGGACTTGCGTTTGTATTCATATGTTTGTTTGTTGTTGAAATGACTTGCTTGATATATTGAATTGAACTCTTGCTCATGAATGATTGTTTCTTTGCTCACTTGTTTTATTGCTTTTGCTTGCTTGCTTGTTTGCTCATGATAATTGCTTAATTGCTTCACTTGCGTTTTGTTTTCAAAAATCTCTTAATTCTCATCTTTGCTTAATGATTTTGGCATCAAAATAGAGTTTTTGATGTTGGGATTTTCTTTCATGTCTTCTAAAAATGCTCACTCAAATGATTGCTTTCAAAGTTTGTGCTCGAAATTGCTTGCAAAAGAAAAAAAAAAAAAAAAAAAAAAAAAAAAACATCCACTCATTGTGTTCGTTTTAATTTTTATTTTCTCTTTTGTGTTTAACTTTATTTTTAAGTTTAATAAAAGTCTTAAAGAAAAAAAGAAAAAAAAAAATAAAATTAAGCGCATACTTGTATGATTATTTTAGTTGCGTCAAACAAAAGTAGTATGGACAAAAGTAGCTGCGTTAAGTTTTAGTTGCATCAAACAAAAGAAAAATTTTATTCAAAGCAAATTCAGTTGATGCTTGATGCAAAGGGACACATAAAAATTTTAGTTGCGTCAAATTTTAGTCTTTTTTTTTTTTTTTTTTAATCTATTTATTTATTTTCCGGTTACTGTAACAGTATAAAAATAATAAAAAAAATTAAAAAACAAAATTTAATATATCTCGTAAAAAATTTTAAATATAAAAAAAAGGTTTTTTTTTTTTTTTTTTTTTTTTTTTTTTTTTTTTTATTTGTCCGCCACTTACTGTTCATATTAAAAAAATATATATATTTTTTTCTAAAAAAAATAAAAAAAAATTATATTATTTTATTTTGCTTCCGATTTATTGTAGCATTAAAAAAAATTTTCTTAAATTTTTTTTTCTTCCTCGTAAAAAAATAAAAATAGTAAAAAAATAAAAATAAAAAAAAAACAAAAGGCAACGACATAAACAAACTTATTTAAACTTCCTAAGGTTCTTCATGATGCGAGACTTCTCAGCAGCTCCAAGAACACTAGCTTGACGCATCTGAATCAAGTGACTTATTTCATCCAAGTCCTCCAGCTGCGCAAACCTCAGGGCATCCAAAGGCTCATTCAAGATACCATAGCTTCCAAACTGCTGAAGCTCAAGAATGATTGCACGTCTATGCTCTACACGAGCATCCACCTCCTCAATGCTTTTGCTATAGTCTTTCTCTCACACACCTGTAGCTAGGCTTTCCTCTCTCGAGAAAAAAGAGCATACAAAACCTTATGCATACGCCTACTACCAACCTTTTATGCAATTTGATCGTAAATGAGGAAACTAGAAGCCATGGATTTGCAGACAAGAAAAGGTTTAAAGAAACATAAGTTATTTGGAGAGCAAAATTTAATAGAAGCCAAAGAATGAAGCACCTTTATATAGCCAAAAAAAAGAAAAGAAAAAAATAATACGAGTAATAATAAAATAAAAAAAAAATAAAAAAATAGAGCCCAACTTGGTTACACTTCCCAGGTAACAATAGGTCTTTCACTTAAAATTTTAAATACACAAAATAAGGCACGCAAAACTTAGCCCCTCCGGTAAGTTATTGTTACATGTTTTTCCCGTGTCTTAATATTTTTTTTCAAAGGGAAGCAGGCAATTGACTAAGTGCCAGAAGCAGGCATCATTTTCCCAAAAACTTATACCAATTACTTATAGACTGCCAAACACAAAAAGTTGCCTACAAACTTATACCATTACACAAACTATGCATAACTAAAAACCATACGTAACACAACCTACACATAACTTCAAACCATTGAAACGTAGACAACCTTACCCTTACCTAAGGTAGAAAGGCTGCTTCCGGTTCTACCAAAGGTAGAAAAGGACCTCTAGCCTTGCAAGGGGTGAGGATCGAACCCTTGACCTCTGTTCCCAAAGGCAAAGACGTTAACCACTTGATCCAACCTTGCTCTTTTTACCTTAAAACATAATGCATAAGCAAAAAAGTATACAAAATAAAATTTACAGAAACATTAAAACACTAAGCAGTAAACAAATTAACAAACGACACAATAAAACAAAAATGGGTAAACCATGTATTTTTCCTTTTGTAACCAACAAGGCAAATAACACATAACCATTAACAACAACATTTAACAAAAAAAATAGCCAAAAAAACCCGCCGCAACATGCGGGTAGGCAAACTCGTTTCCTCAACTGAATCATCACTATCATCCTCGATATTCATCGGATGTGCGTCACCATTATCCATTTTCTAGCTAAGAAAAAGATAAGAAACACAAAAGGTACCTTTCATTTTTATGCATCTACGTACTTAACAAGATCCATATAATTATATGTTATATTATCATAGTTGCATGCATGTATGTAACAAAAAAGATAACATGTAAAAGTACTATTAGATAAAACACTAGCCATACCTAAACAAGTGAAGTTGTAACTTGGAATTCGACGGCAGTATGGTGATGAACTGATCCGGTGAATATATTTAGTGGATTAAAGAGAGAAATTAGTGGTTGGAATTTAAAAATTAGAAGTAAACAAAATAACTAGAGTAAATGTCATAAATCGTCCCTGTGGTTTACCGGGTTTAATGAAAATGGTCCATAATTTTCCCGGATCCAGTCCCTGTGGTTTTGACCCATAACGGTGTTGGTCCCTTGACCGGGTTTTCCGTCTGTTGACCATTATATATTAGAGATATTACATAAATACCCTTAATCATGTGGTCCATGTGGTTTGCCTAGTATAACGGATTCAGTCCCTGCGTCTTTTTTTTTTTTTTTTTTTTTTTTTTTTTTTTTTTTTTTTTTTAAGAATGAAAAAAATAAAAAAAATAAACAAAGTTCAAATCTTTTGTCTAAATTTTCTGTTAGTTTTTTATTTATTTATTTTTAAAATTTTTTGTTCGAATTTTTTTAAAATTTTTGACAAAAGTTTTTTTTTTCTTTTTCTTTTTTTTTTTTTTTTTTTTTACTTTTTTGCCTCAGATTTTTTTTTTGATTTATAAAATTTTTTGAATAACTTTTTTACGGAATTTTTTTTTAAAATTTTTTGACAAAAATTTTTTTCACTAGATTTTTGTTAGATTTCTTGGCATCATTTTTTTACAATATTTTTTTTTCTTAATTTCATATAAAATTTTGACAGAATTATTTTTTACCCTGCGTATAATATTCAAAAAATTAAATTTTTTTTTTTTATATAAATGTCAACTTTTATGTCAAAAAAAAATATGTCAAAATATATATATATATATATATATATATATATATATATATATATATATATACACATATATATTCTGCGAAAATTATTAAAAAAAAAGTTTAAAAATTATGTCAAAGTTTTTTTGGTCTAAAAAAAAGAAAAAAAAAAAAAGTCTATTAAAAAGTATTCAAAAAAGTTTTAAAAAAATAAAAAGATAGATAAAAATAAAAATTGTCAAAAAAAAAATTTTAAAAATATTATAACAACTTTTACTTTTATCTATTTTTTTATTTTTTTGAACTTTTTTGAATACTTTTTAATGGACTATTTTTTTTACTTTTTTTTTTTACCAAAAAACCTTTGACATAATTTTTAAATATTTTTCGCAGAATATATATGTATATATATTTTTTGACATATTTTTTTAGATCTTTTTGACACAAAAAGTTGACATTTATATTAAAAAATTTGAAATTTTTTGAGTATTATTCGTAGGATAAAAAAGAATTATGTCAAAATATTATATGAAATTAAGAAAAAAATATTGTAAAAAAATGATGCTAAGAAATCTAACAAAAATCTAGTGAAAAAATTTTTTGTCAAAAAATTTTATAAAAAAAACTCCATAAAAAAGTATTCAAAAAATTTTATAAATAAAAAAAAAAAATCTGAGGCAAAAAAGTTTCAAAAAAACTTTTGTCAAATTTTTTATAAAAATACGGACAAAAAAAAAATAATAAAAAGGACAAAAAATTCGAACAAAAATTTTGAACTTTTTTTATTTTATTTATATATTTATTTTTAAAAAAATTCGGACAAAAAAAAAATGTAAGGACTAAATCTGTTATTTTAGATAAACCACTGGGAGCACAAGATTAAGGGTATTATGTCATTTCTACAGTATATAACGGTCAATAGACGGAAAACCCGGTCAAGAGATCAAACCCGTTGCGGGTCAAAACTAGAGGACCGGATCCAAAAAAAAAAAAAGTTTAGGAAACATTTTCGTTAAACCCGATAAACCGCATGGATGATTTATGACATTGACTCAAATAACTACTGGTATAAAAGTAAGGGTGCGTTTGGTTTCCTCTTAAGGGAATCAAACTATCACTATGAAAGTGATTAATGATGTTTGTTTTAGATGAGAGGGCCCATCACTATGACTATGAAAGTGAGATATTATCCATACTCCATATACATTAAACTAGGGGGGAATGGATCCTTCATAGTTCAGAAACCCACTACTACTATCAAACTCATACCCATTATCATTCCTCGCAGCATACCAAAGACACCCTTATATATGATAATTTTAATAGTACAAATAATTTTGATATGACTATTGAAGACAAAAGATACATTTCCAACTTCAAGAATTGACTTTTTAGTTTCTACATCATTTCAACTTTTAAAGTAACTCATTTTCATATATTTCTTGTAACTACTTGTTTGATTTGAACTAGAAATTAAAGCACGTGTATTTAGTTTTTATATTGTTTCACCAAACAGTACAAAGTGTGCAGGTTACAATTAGAGGTTATCAAGAGTCTCTTTTATCACTCTACCGATCCATACCATATAACACCACCCTCCTCTCACTACAAAGTGTTACACCACCACCTTCACGCACGCGAAGAGAAAGCCAGGTGATTGTTTTTGATTTTTTTCTTAGACAATTTAGGCATATAAGTACTTTGATTATGCATCTTGTTTTTGTTAATTTGTTTGTTAT
This sequence comes from Artemisia tridentata subsp. tridentata, assembly GCA_021014915.2. NCBI lineage: Eukaryota > Viridiplantae > Streptophyta > Magnoliopsida > Asterales > Asteraceae > Artemisia > Artemisia tridentata. The sequence goes on from CP139509.1 coordinate 152,788,431, forward strand.
TTATTATTATTATTTTTTCTTTTTTAGGGTTTTTTCAATTTGAAGGCAATTTAGAACCTTTACCCTAGGTTGCACTGGGACGGGTACGGGACCGCGGTACGGGGATGATACGGGTACGGAGAACGGCAAAACTCAAAAATCATAGATACGGGGATGGCACAAGGACGGCATAAAAATATAAAAAATAAAAATATAATAAACAAATTTCAAAATAAAAATATTTAGCGACCCCTTCAATACATGTCACCATTTCTACTCTCGCCCCGTTGTATTTATCCTTAAAAATGAGATATTTAATACAAATGAAATATTGCATTTGCATGTCTCCTACTATGATAAGTGTTACCATATACTCCCTCCGTCTCAATTTATTTGTCAGAGAGAGAAAACACAAAGTTTAATAAAAGTTGGGCCACTTTAATTTTCAACCACTAAAATAGAATATTCCATTCTCTAGTTTTTACTAAATAAGAAAAGTGGATAATTAATTTGAGATATCCATAAAAAGAAATATGGACAATTAAATTGAGACGGATGGAGTAATAATTTTCGACTTACCAAAGTAAAAGAAGAATAGTCACGGTTATAAATACAAATCGATCGGCAAAAATAACTATTAGTATATATATTAAATGGCATTCTAAACGACGTAGTGTCGTGTACAGTACACCACTTGCTACAGTAACGGGCCGGTTTGGCCCGGCCCGGTTAAAACTAGCCCAAAATCAAGTTTCGCAAATTGGCAAAAAATACCCCTGAAGTTGACGCATCTTTGCGAAAGTAGTCCTTTTTCAAAAAAAAAATTTTTTTCCCCCAAAATCAACTTTCGAAAATTGGCAACAAATACCCCTGAATCTGTCGCCTCTTTGCAAAAGTAGTCATTTTTCCAAAAAAAATCCCAAAAAAATGGCGAAAAATACCCTCAAAATTCGCGGTTCTTTGCAAAATGGGTTTTTTTTTTTTTAAACGTAAATTAAGGCTAAGATCACTGCCCTGCCGCAACGCGTCTATCGCAACGCTGTTATCCGTAGCCGGCCTCTTACATCAATATTCTGTCTTAAAATCTTAATTAAATTTTTTGTCAAATACAGCGCCCCGCCGCAACACAGCGCACCGGCGCCCGACTCGTTATCTATAAAGTAAATTTTGTTTATGAACCTTCTATTCAAAGCATAGTTTGTTTTTGACCAGCAAACCACGTTAGTTGGTTTTAGTTATCAAAAATGTAACTGCAATAACGACAAAATAAGTGGCAACATCATAAAGGATGCCACGTGTCCAAGTCCCGGACTTCAATTAGCCACGGATCCATCGAATCATGGAACACGTCATCTTTATTACCATCCAGATACTATTTTTTGATAAAAATATCACATTCAAATAATAATACTTTACACATGTTTATTACCATCCAGATACTATTTTTTCCTAAAGACAATTTTATAGATTTTTATTTTCAGAAGAACAAATAGTGATTTCAAGCAAGCAACTATTGATTCATCTTTAACACCTAAAATAAATAATAAATAAGTTATGATGACACCGCATAAACAAGATTCTACGAGTTTGAAGAAAGAAAGTATACTTGTAGGAAGGCTTTGGATTTCGGAGTACTACTACCATTAAAGATGTGGTTCCATTTAATCTCAATTTTAGGAAAGATCACATGGAAGAAGAAGAAGAAGGTATGTTAAAGATTACTCCTATTTATTTATTCTTTTTAGTTTTTCCAGTTTTGTTAATTGGTCATTTTTAGGGGACACCATGTACCAATATGGTACATGTACCAAAGAAACTAGATACCTGAACTTTACGTTTCATGCTAATATGATGCTTGAAAACTTGTTTTAACCCGCTCGATTGCATGGCATTGACTTATTTTGAAGCTGACTAGATATGCTAAACCAAAAACCCCCTTAATCCCACATGCCATAAGAAACAACTGCTTGGTTTGACTCCTCAAGTCAAATGGACCAGTTTATAATTAACGGGTAATTCAAAACTGATATCCTTTATATTTTTCTTTTCACAACTTTGGTAATTACACATATCTATTACTCAACATGCAAAATGTTTGCAACAAAATCCATCAATACAATTTGACTTCAATCAATTTGCGTATATATGGTATCAACACTAAAGATTGCAACAAATTAGGTAAGTTACTCTACATTGTGCTATTATGGTATGGAAGATGCAAAATGTTTACTATACATTTTTAGTGAAATCTCATAATTTTTAAATCGAGTGAATTAAACTTGAAGAATCACTGGATCATCTTTATCAAATGCAACAAATCCAACCTTTTCTTACACTTTCTAATAAAGGGCATTGATCGTTAAATGGACATCTTTCTTAACAAATATATATTGTATATTAACAACATGTAACTTGGTAAGTTTAACTATTTATTTGATCAACGTAACCATTAGATGTTCTAATTTATAACTGATAATTAGGGTGTTTGGGATTCATGCTAATTATAAGCGCACTTATTTCAGTTTAAAATGAGCAAATAAGCATTTTTTGCCAGACACCAAAAAGTGCTTATCTACTTTTGAGAAAGCACGTGTCTATTTAATGGCTTAAACCCTTATTTTTAACATACCTTTATTTGTTTATTTTTTCTTTTTTCGTACCATACATCATGATGTTGTTGTTTGGTACAGAGAACGTGGAGATGGAAGAACAACACAACACCAAACGCAAAGGAGCCTACATTTCCATTGATCCTACACCACATTTAGACGATGGTATGTTCTTGTTTTTATGCATACATGCATTGTATATATATGTTTTTGTTGATTAATCATGTAGAATCTTGTGTGCAGACTTGCCTTACAATTTCCGTTCAAGGTCCACGCCCAATCATAATAAACCTGATATTTATCAAACACCTACTATAACTCATAAAAAAGTATTATCACATGAAAACGAGCCCACTGACTTCAGGCCTAATGTAATGTCTGATTATTTCCTTGAGAAAGACGATTCCCCAATTGTGAAGGAAAAGAAGTTGTCGTGTAAAAGCATTCTTGATTCTGAGTGGTCTCATGTTGAAGAAAAAACTATTATTGCGTACACCAAGGATGGATTTCCCCTCGACTTCAATTTTACAAAAGATAATCAGAAAGAAGGTATGTTAAAGAATTTTTTTTTTTTTTTTTTTTTTTTTTTAATTATTTATTTATTATTTTTATGTTGTTTGGTCACTTGGTAATCTTGGTGTTGAATATGTACGTGTTAACCAAGTGATGATGTAGATATGTTATTAAGTAATTTACTTACGTAATACGAAGCTCCTAATGTAAACATTCTAGTGTGGCTAGAGGGGGGATTGTTTAGGGCGTGTTAGTTAAAGACTTCCCCTTGGTAAGCTCAACATAGTTACTAAATTGTTTTAGTTACCTATATGATGTTAAAAGGTAGGTTCCCTACTTACTCAAAATGTTTTTAGTAGTATTGAAATGTAAGTTCATATAGTTATGTGCAAAGTTTTTTATTTATTTTTATTTATTTTTTATTTATTTATTTATTATTATTATTATTTTTGTTTTTATGGCTCAATTACCTAAAAAAATATATATGCTACTAAAAGTGACTAAAAATAGTATGTTAATCTAAAGTGGCCATTTACTAAATTAAACAGGACTCTTTTCTTTTCAAGCATATGATCATCTTATGAATATGAATGTGCTTAAAAATCTATACTAAAGTCAAAAGTATAAGTTGTAATTATATAATGTATCCTTCGTGTTATTTACTTATATGTCATGTTTAAGAAAATGATAATAATATTCTTGTTATTCTTTGAAGGTTTGAAATGCAACGCAAATGAGGAAAAAGAGGTAAAAGACTGGTTGAAGAAGGAGCAGCTGGAATTTGAACGTAGGGCTTCCTATTTCATCAAACAAACGCGCGTCGTTCAAGGTAATTAGTATGACCATAAATGAGTTCCATTTGCATGCAAGTGATTGAATAAAGGATTATTATTTGTAATGTCCCAAATTAAAAGTAATACTAAGGGTGCGTTTGGTTTGAGGGTTTATAAAGGAATGGAATGAAAGAATGTAAAAAATGTGTGTTTGTTTGCATTGTGGGCCCGGGGGAATGGAATCAATCTATCAAATATTGATAGATTTAATTCCCACCTTAGTTGGGTGGTTTCAAGTGAAACATGCGGGCCCCATTTTTTTTTCTTTCCCACATCTTTCAAACCTTTCCCAAATCCGAATCCAATTCCAATCCTACTTACGAACCAAACGCACCCTAATATTAACAATTTTCAATATGCTTTATCTATCGAATTGTGTTCATAGTTTTGTAACATTAATCTTCTTCTCATAATCATCATATAATTGACGAAATATACACAAAAATTTATTTGGGAGGAGAAAGACCTTACATGGATTGGAAAGGTTCTGTTGTTAATTCAGTTGTGGGCGCTTTCTTAACACAGAATACGTCTGACAAAAATTCAAGGTAAGTTCAAGCTTTTTGTTTGGAATGTTTTGTGATACCTAATATTTGTTCACATCATAATAATATTACCTAATGTTGCTTAGTTCTATCTACACTTCCCTATCTTCAAATTACCCCATCAAAAATTCAATGAAAGATCCTGACAACAACAATCGCACCGAACATGATCTTGACTGGAATGAAGTAAGACTTGCTAATGTTAAGGACATATCTGATATCCTCCAAGGCCGAGGCCAGCACAAAAGACTTGCGGAACGAATCCAGGCAAGTTTTATTTTACTTTTTGAAAGGTAAAGATTACGTATTACCTAAAATGCATAAACAAGATATAAATGGTTTTTTTTTTTTTTTTTTTTTTTTTTTTTTTTTTTTTTTTTTTTTTAAATTAAAATAAAATAAAATTTTGCAGGCTTTTCTTAAATAGCATATATGATGAAAATTCTGGTAGTTTTGATATGGAGTGGCTTAGAACAGACGAACCTGAAATAGCAAAGTAAGATTCCCCAAATTTGTTAAATATATAATCAAGGTTTGGTTTTGTAAATAAGCTAATCATGTATGTATACAGGTTAGTCTTTATAGGGATCCATGGTTTGGGCGTAAAATGTATGGAATGTCTTAGGCTATTAACTCTACGTCAAAAAGCATTCCCGGTAAGACTTTTTAAATTAGTTGCAAGAAACAAGTCCCGGTAAAAAAATTTGGGTAAGTTTTGATCAATGTTTATATCTTTTTCCAAGGTTGACACACATGTGAGCAGGATAGTAGTTCGTCTAGGATGGGTCCCCATTAAAGAGCTTCCTGATGGACTTCTATTTCATGAGCTAAAACTGTGAGTTTGAACATTGTAATGAATATATAGTGCATAAAGTATTTGATATGACAATGGTAACTAACCTTGTCTACTACATTTAGGTATCCCATGATTCCCGCTGTTCATGAATATCTCAAGCATAGGATATCCAATCTTGATGCAGATTCTTTGTAATTCTCCTAATTCCATCACAAAATAGCTTACTCTAGTACGAGATATATATAAATTAAAGTGAAATGTTATGCAAATGTGATACAGATATGAACTCCACTATCAGATGATCACCTTTGGCAAGGTACAATTATTTCATCATTATATCTTTGAAAGTTAGAGGAAAAAACAATCCGGGATATCGTTTATCATTTTAACCCAAACATTTTTAATTAAATAACAAGCAAAACAAAACTAAAGCATGTTTCTTATTGCATTTTCAAGAATACAACATTTGAAAATATAATTTGGGTGTATTTGGTGTGGTTATATATCGTTTTCCTCAAATATAATATATTTCAAGTTTGTTCAGGTGTTTTGCACGAAGATAAGTCCAAATTGCAATGCTTGTCCACTGAAGGAAGACTGCAAGCATTATAAACACCAAATGGAAGATATCGAAGATCTTTGTAAGGTACGTCCTGCAACCAAAGCAAAATCAGCAAAAAAAACCAGATCGAGAACTGAGGACAATACACCAAGTGTAAGTATTTAATGGCGTTTTAATATCTCAATTGCTTTTCTCTATTTCATTATAAAATGTTATAAAATCTGGAAATACGCAGCTATGAGCTTCCAGATAATCATACTCTGTTGCAACAGGTTAGTACATTTTTCATTTAGTTACATTTCATGAATATCCATTAATATATATTTTATTTTATTGTCGAGGTGGTTTCTGTTTCAGTTGGACAAAAGAGACCTTGATGATAAACACCCTTACCTGCTTCTTGTATGGCGGCCGCCACCATTATAAACACCAAATGGAAGATATCGAAGATCTTTGTAAGGTACGTCCTGCAACCAAAGCAAAATCAGCAAAAAAAACCAGATCGAGAACTGAGGACAATACACCAAGTGTAAGTATTTAATGGCGTTTTAATATCTCAATTGCTTTTCTCTATTTCATTATAAAATGTTATAAAATCTGGAAATACGCAGCTATGAGCTTCCAGATAATCATACTCTGTTGCAACAGGTTAGTACATTTTTCATTTAGTTACATTTCATGAATATCCATTAATATATATTTTATTTTATTGTCGAGGTGGTTTCTGTTTCAGTTGGACAAAAGAGACCTTGATGATAAACACCCTTACCTGCTTCTTGTATGGCGGCCGCCACCACCAGCAGGTATAAAGTGTTGAGAGATTATAACTTTTACAAAAAGAAGAAACCTAAATCTTTACTACAGATAATTTTGTTAGCATAGTAGCCCATAAGAGGCCCGCGGCCCATCTAGCTTTTAGGGTTTGACCATTTGTTTGTCCTATAAATACTCGTTGTATTCTCTTAGTTTATTTAACAATTCAATAATACTTTGCACAGTATGCTTAGTTTCTACATGGTATCAAAGCCATGATTTCGTATACGTAACTTCATTTGTTTGCTTGTCAGATTTTGTTGGTATTCGTCGGTGCTCGTTGGTTATTTGTATGCGTCACTGTTATTGGATCATTGTAGCCGTCGGTTCAATTTTTTTCCCCTCACGTGACTGTTGACGTTGAAGTAAGTTGCATCTAAATTGCTTTTCTTATTAATAGCATAATATTAATACTTAGTGGGACGGTGGTTTGAATTCATTTAAAGAATTGTCACAAGAGCAGTTTGATATTTTATTTGGTAATCATTTGATTTAGATCTTTGTTTCGTATTGTTCGCTCTTGTCGCATTCGGGTTTGGTATATTTGATTTTAATTGATTTTGTTGGCAACTGGATACTTCAGAATTTGGCGGGGATAATAAGTGAACTTGGTTTGGTATATTTGTTTTAGATATTTTGGAATTTAGGAGAATTGTTACGAAAGAGGCTACTGGTATTTGTTTGATTGAAAAGTTTGTTTATTGTTTGTTCTTCTTGGGTTGTATTAGCATGGATACCTATAAGAATGATAAAAAGTCGGATACATTATTGTTTGAGCAGTTTCAAAAGTTTATAGACATGTATGAGCAGTTTCAGATATTTTTAGACATGGTAGAGCAGTTAAAGAATTTTTTAGCCTTTGATTCTCATGTTATGTCAAGCTCGTCTAATAAAGGTTTCGCATCATTCTCTAAATGGATATTAGATTCGGGTGCCACTCATCACATGTCTTATCTTCTGTCACAATTCATTTCGTTGAATCTTAATTCTTCGAAATCAATTGTGGCCGCTAATGGTGGTTCTATGCCATTAGCAGGTATTGGTTCAGTTGACACACCTGCTATTGCTTTATCTGATGTTTACTACATACCTAGCCTTACTATGAATCTTGCTTCTGTCAGTAAAATTTGTGATTCTGGTTGTGATGTCAAATTTTTTGTTTTCGATTGTTCTATATATGACCGGAAAACACAGAAAGTGGTTGGGATAGGTCACAGGCAAGGGGATCTTTATGTTTTAGATCACTTTAGAGACATTCATGATACCGCATCAGCTAGTGTAGATTTGTCTTCTTTTTGGTTGAACCGTTCTTCTTCAGCATTTTATTTATGGCATTCTCGGTTGGGTCATGTCTCTGGTTCTCGTTTACGATTTTTAGCATCAACAGGAGCTCTCGGAAAGCTAGATGCTCATGATATTTCTGATTGTAGTGGTTGTAAACTTGCCAAGTTCTCAGCATTACCGTTCAGTAATAGTGTTCCTTCTTCTAATGCTCCATTTGATCTAGTGCATTCTGATGTGTGGGGACCTTCTCCTGTATCCACAAAAGGAGGTTCCAGATACTATGTTTCATTTATCGATGACTTCACTCGTTACACTTGGGTTTATCTGATAAAGCGTAGGTCGGATTTTCTTACAGTTTTCAAAGAATTTAGAGCTCTTGTGAAAACTCAACATTCGAAAGTTATTAAATGCTTTCGTTGTGATTTGGGAGGTGAATACACTTCTAATGATTTCGTTGGTTTACTTAAATCGGATGGGACTATTTATTAGACCTCATGTACGGACACTCCTCAACAAAATGGTGTTGCTGAAAGGAAACATCGCCATCTTGTTGAGACAGCTAGATCGTTTTTGTTGTCCGCTGATGTTCCAAGTGTATTTTGGGGAGAAGCAGTTCTTACAGCCACATATGTGATTAATAGAATCCCAACTGCACATAATTCTGGTTTATCTCCTTTTGAGAAGTTGTATGGAACTTTGCCAGATTATTCCTCATTGCGTGTCTTCGGTTGTACTTGTTTTGTCCTAAAACCACATGTTGAGCGTACAAAATTATCTCCGAAATCCACTTTATGTGTGTTTCTTGGTTATGGTATTAGTCAGAAGGGATATCGTTGTTATGATCCGGTCAGTAAAAAGTTGTATACATCTCGCCATGTTGACTTTTTAGAGCACATTCCGTACTATTCTGTTCCCGCTAGTTCACATAATTTGACACAATCAGAACTAATAAAAATCGATCCCTTTGAAGAACCTACACCTATTATGTCACCCATAATTTCAGAACCAGTCTTAGAAACAACCTCTGAACCCACCACTACTGAAACACCACCAGTATCAAATACACCTCCTGAGACCACCGCCACTACTGAAACACCACTACTTTCCGATGCTACACCAACCGTTACACAACCTCCTCCTACGACTACCCAATCATCTTCTGAGGTTACAGCAGTTCCTCCTGTAAATGTTCGGCCTATACGTAATCGTAAGTCTACTAGAAAGGATGATTTTGTTTACTCTTGTTATTCTAGCTCTTTTGCTTCTTTTGTTGCTTCTGTACACAGTCTTCACGAACCTGTGTCGTATAGAGAAGCTGTTTGTGATCCACTTTGGCAGGTTGCTATGGCTGAGGAACTTGCTGCATTGCATCAGACTCATACGTGGGACTTAGTACCATTGCCATTCGGCAAGCGTGCTATTGGCTCTCGTTGGGTCTACAAGATTAAAACCAAATCTGATGGGTCCGTTGAAAGATATAAGGCTCGTCTTGTTGCCAAAGGTTATGCACAGGAGTATGGTATGGATTATGAAGAGACATTTGCTCCTGTTGCAAAAATGACAACGGTAAGAACCTTGATTGCAGTTGCTTCTAGTCGTAAATGGAAAATATCTCAGTTGGATGTCAAAAATGCTTTTTTGAACGGTGACCTGAATGAAGAAGTTTTTATGACACCACCTCCTGGTGTTTCTCACAAACCAGGAGAAGTTTGCAAGCTCAGAAAAGCTCTTTATGGTCTCAAACAGGCACCTCGTGCTTGGTATGAGAAATTTGCAACAGTAGTTACCTCTCTTGGGTTTGTCTCTAGCCATCATGATTCCGCATTATTTGTAAAGCATTCAAGTGCTGGTCGTATACTTTTGTCGTTATATGTTGATGATATGATTATTACTGGGGATGATTGTGTTGGAATTGAATCACTGAAATCAGAGTTAGCTCACCGTTTTGCTATGAAGGATTTGGGCTTACTACGTTATTTTTTGGGTATTGAGGTTGCTTCTTCACCAAAAGGATATATTTTGTCGCAGTCCAAGTATATAGCTGATTTACTTGATCGTGCGAGAATTACACACAAAATGGTTGAAGATATTCCTATTGATTCTAAGGCCAAATATACTCCGACAGATGGTGATCCTTTGCCAGACCCAAGTTTGTATCGGACTATTGTGGGAAGTTTGGTTTATCTTACAGTTACACGTCCAGATATTTCTTATGCAGTTCATATTGTTAGTCAGTTCGTCTCTGCTCCCACAACGGTACATTGGGCTGCTGTTTTGCACATTCTCAGGTATCTTCGGGGTACTCAGTTTCAGACACTTTTGTTTCCTTCTACGTCTGCCTTGGACTTGCGTGCTTATTGTGATTCTGATTGGGCTGGTGATTCTATTTCTCGCAAGTCAACTACTGGGTTTTGTATATTTATTGGCGATTCTCTTATTTCGTGGAAGAGTAAGAAACAAGATGTTATTTCTAAATCTTCTACTGAAGCTGAGTACCGAGCCATGGCAGTGACTACTAGTGAGATTGTTTGGTTACGTTGGTTGCTTGCAGATATGGGTGTTCGTATAAGCCATTCTACTCCGTTACATTGTGATAATCGTAGTGCTATTCAGATTGCGCGCAACTCAGTGTTTCATGAACGCACCAAGCATATTGAGATAGATTGTCATTTCACACGTCATCATCTTCAGGCTGGGACTATCTCTCTACCGTTTGTTCCTTCTGCTTTACAGATTGCAGATGTATTTACCAAGCCACACTCTGGACCACGTTTTCGTTTTCTGACTGACAAACTCTCAATGTTTCTCGCTGCAGCATTGTGAGTTTGAGGGGAGATGTTAGCATAGTAGCCCATAAGAGGCCCGCGGCCCATCTAGCTTTTAGGGTTTTACCATTTGTTTGTCCTATAAATACTCGTTGTATTCTCTTAGTTTATTTAACAATTCAATAATACTTTGCACAGTATGCTTAGTTTCTACATACCTTTGCTTGTTATGAAGTTTACATGTGAAAGGACAGGGTGACATTGTTAAAGTTATTATATCATTTGGTTTATATTCTTATGCTAGGAAAAACTGGAAATCCTCACTTACAAACATCAAGTGACATGGAACAAGAAGAGCTGCATGCAACAATTTTGGTGAGCAAAACTATGTGTGATGATTGTTCTCTAAGAAGCTTGAAATCAACGAGGTGAAATTTTTGACCCATTTAGATATGAACGGGTCAATTTGGGTTTGTGTGTTATCTCAAAAGGTCAAGTAAAAATCACACCATAAAAGAGAACGTGTCAAACAGGTTGTGAAATATTGTTTCCATAATCATAACCAACTCATCAACTATTGATGAAGCGAAAAGTGTACCGCTTTTAGGGGGTCATTTAAGCCCTAAATCGTATTTATTTGATCAAATATTGCCCTAAATCGTTCTTTTTGTCATTTTAGGTACTTTGGAGAAGAAATCTGGAAAAGGAAGCATTTTGGACGTTTTTGGAGCATAAAAGTGAAGAAAACGACAAAGTCTCGAAAACATGCTGGAAAGTACTCTTGACGGCGTCAAGGATTGCTCTTGACGGCGTCATGGCTTGGCAAAAGAGGTGGATATGAAAAATACACATGATAAGCCAGAGAATTTTATAATGGAAAGTCTGACGGCGTCACCCTTTGAGGTGATCAAGGCCATCACGGTATAAGCTAAAGAGAGACGGCGTCAAGCTCATTTCTGACGGCGTCAACCCTTGATAGGCCAGAGCGGATTTTGGAGCACTAAAGAGGGACGGCGTCAGAAAGACCATCCGGGAACCCTAGACACGGCGAGGTGACGGCGTCAAGATCTACAACGTGACGCCGTCAGCCCTTAAACTCTATATATAGTTTTGCAATTTTTAGTCATTAGTGTGCAACTTTGTGAGGAGAAACCCTAAGACGAATTTCTGCCATTTTTAAGGGTTTTCATACCCTTGGATCTCCCATGTTTAATTGAAGATAAGTAATCACTTAATCAATCAATATGTCTGTGCGTTGTTTGATTATATCTTGTTTTTGTCTTTTGATTAACATGCTAGGCTAGATTTATCTTGTGTTTGCTTAGATCTAATGAAACCTAACTATTGATTATTGGTTATTAGTGTGTTATTAATTGTATTGGATGATTGTTTATCGATGTTAGGCTTAAGAAAACTGGCTAACTTCCTATACGGTAACTTGCTTGAACGTCTTAAGAAACATGAACCAATGCGTACTAAGGTTTTTATGGTTGTATTTAATGCATGAGCGAATTCTAGTGATCCCATGTTAGGAGCTTCTTAGCCGGCTCGACATAGGAGTGAAGTAGGAGCTTGTAGAGTTGGGGAAGTACGTACGCCACCCCACGATTGGTATTAAGGAATACACCCGTCATCCACGCAATTAATACACACTAATCAACCGGTAAAAGATAGTTAGGGAGTAAGGAAATCTAAGTAAACACATTTCTCTCCATATAAGTTTCACAACCTTTTCATTTTCAGTTATTTTATTTTATTTGCAATTGTAGTTATTTGGGTTAGTTGACTAGCAACTAATTCCGCCCACTCCTTCAAACCCGAGATTTTACTTGCTTTACATAAAATATAAAAAATACAAAAAATAATCTTCCTTCACCCTTAGACCTAATTAGAGTAGTTTTTCATACCTAAGGAACACTATTCCCTGTGGAGAACGATCAATCCCCCGTACTTACCACTACACTATACTACATCGGTCAGGTACACTGCCTGGTGGGGTTGTAAGCCTCTTGAGATCCCTCGAGAGGTAAAACCTTTTGTAAGGTCGCAAAACCACGCATCAAGTTTTTGGCGCCGCTGCCGGGGAATAGTTATTGTTTAGGTTGAATTTTTATTTTATTAGGTCTACTCACTAGATTCCTTTCTAGTGAGATTCTTATTTTATTTTTCTAGATTTTCTTTAGTCTATCTTTTTCTGCTCTATCCATTGCTCAAATCTTCCTTGGCCATCATGGTAAACGAAGATCTCTCCAATCTTAGAGTCACCAGGAGTCGTAGTTCACTAAGAGACCTTATTCCACCCTACGCAGAACCTGATAGGGAAATGCGAAGATTAAGGCGACTCTTTGCAACACCCGAACCATCTGGCATTGCCATCAACTTTGATGATGCCCTCTCCGAGGAAGAATCCAATCATCATTCTACACCTCCTAGCCCTCAACCCAATCACGATATGGAGGTTCCCGAAAACCCAATCCCTAAATGCCTCAAGGACTACTCTTCTCCCACCCCTCGTGGTTTTTCCAATGCTATCGTTTTCCCAAATGAACACACGAATGGGGTCTTGCGTGCAACCGATATTTGGCTTGTCCAAAGTGTATGCAAGTTTCACGGATTGAAAACTGAAGATCCAATCCAACACATCAAGGACTTCCTGAAAATAGTGGATACCCTCCATATGGACGGGGCCACTAGAGATACCTCCCGGCTGCGATTCTTTCCCTTCACCCTTTATGAAAAAGCCGGAGACTGGTATAACCAACTTCCCTCCGAATCCATTTTCACATGGGAACAGCTTATCTCAAAATTCTATGAGAAATTCTTTCCAATAGGAAGAACTTCAACGTTAAGAGACGAAATCTTCCGCTTCCATGTTGGACCAGCTGAACCCATTCACGAATCCTGGATCAGATTCAAAGATCTGATTAGACAAGTCCCTCATCATGGCATTGAACTCTGGCTTCTTGTCCAAGTCTTTTATGACAGTGTCCCTAAAAGCGACCAATTTGGCATTAATAATTCGGTAAAAGGAAAGATAGCCAACCTAAGCGCTGAGGAAGGATGGGATAGAATTGAGGAATACGCAAATGATCAAGATGATACCTGGGATGAACCCGATTCGATCATGAGCATTTCCAAGATCATGAAAGAGCCTCCTTTTGCTAGCCGGTTGAGTAGAATGAATGATCAAGTCTCTTATCTAGACAAGTCACAACCAACTAAACGGTTGTCAAACCCATACTTGATCTGCGACCAATGTGGTGGCCCGCATGAAGTGGAGGAATGCGGGGATGATATCACCACCCAACAAGCATGCTTGTCAAGCCACGACATCTTCGATGATCCTTCGCTCTTAACTTTCTACCAAAACAATGATTTCACCCCTTGGGTAAATCTTGTGAGAGAAGAGGGAGGAGGAGAATATCCTGACTACAAGGTTAGGAGCACTTTTGAGGATGATCTTGGGCATTTCACGCTTGAAAAGAATCTGCAACTAAATGGTCTCGACAACCTCATCAATAGCCAACAAAACGACATGAGGGCCAAATTCGCAGAACTCAACGCCACTCTCGAAGGCCTTGGCGAACCTCAAACAAATCAAAGAGATCCCTTACTCGCCATCACCACTCGTGCTGGAACAACTACTAAGGATCCCCCTTACCCAGCTCAACAATCTAACATCGTGGAACCCAACACCCCTCATGAGGAGGAAGATAATGTGAACGATGGAAATCCCGAACAAACCCCTCCGGTAACTCCCTCTCCACCTACTCCAACCAAACAGCCCATTAAAGTCCCATACCCGTCCCGCCTCAAGAATCAAAAGGTCGAAAATGATAATAAAAGATTCTTGTCATATTTGAAGGATTCGGTCGTCACCATACCCCTTCTCGATGCATGTTACCATATGCCCAAATATAGTGCATACTTCAAGAAGCTGCTAACCAACAGAAAAGGGCTCGAGGGTCTTATAACCTTAGGAGAGGAATGTTCTGTGGTGACTCAACGAGGGCTGCCAAAGAAGGTGGACGATCCAGGTAGTTTCACCTTGCCCTACTCAATAGGATCTCTTTCAGTCAAGAATGCTTTAGCCGACTTAGGAGCAAGTATCAATCTTATGCCGCATTCCATGTTCCTCAAATTAGGGTATTCTAGGTTGAAACCAACCCGTATGAACATCCAACTAGCCGATAGATCAGTCAAATACCCCTTAGGAATATGTGAGAATGTGCTGGTTAAGGTAGGGAAGTTCAAATTTCCAGTTGACTTCGTCATCTTAGAGATGGAAGAAGATGACCTAGTGCCCATCATTCTGGGGAGGCCATTCCTTGCAACTGCTCGTGCTTTTATTGATGTTCATGACGGCAAACTAACCTTACGAGTGGGGGCCGATAGCTTAACCTTCGACATCAAGGACACAATGAATCTCTCTCTCGAAGCAGGTAATCAGCTGTATTTCATCGAAGAAATCAATGAACTATCCGACGAGATAGACAATTGTATAGATGAACAGGTGGAAGCTGGTTGGTTGCGAGATGAAGCTTTATTACCCATCTTAGAGGAGGAGAAGACTATGGATGTGAATGCAGTCTCCTTCTATCCCAGACAAGAAATCGAACAGCTTGAGCTTCGTAAACCCGAGAACAAGCTTAAACCTTCCATCATCGAGCCACCCACGTTAGAACTCAAGGAACTCCCAAACAACCTTGAATATGCCTTCCTCCAAGGAGAAGATCAACTTCCGGTAATCATAAGCTCTTCTTTGAAAAGTGAACAAAAGGATAAACTCTTAGGAGTTTTTAAAAAATATAAAGGAGTTATAGCATGGAGTGTAGCCGACATCAAGGGGGTTGACTCTACCTTTTGCACGCATAAAATCGTCTTGGAGGAGGATTATAAACCCACCGTGCAACCTCAAAGGCGAGTAAACCCCAACATAAAGGAAGTCGTAAAAAAGGAAGTCATTAAGCTCCTAGATGCAGGGCTAATTTACCCAATTTTGGACAGCCCATGGGTAAGTCCTGTACAGGTTGTACCAAAAAAGGGAGGAATGACGGTGGTGAAGAACGATAAGGATGAGTTAGTGCCTCAACGAACAGTAACTGGATGGCGTGTGTGCATCGATTATAGGAAGTTGAATGATGCAACCCGAAAGGATCATTTCCCTCTCCCATTTATCGACCAAATGTTGGAAAGGTTAGCAGGGCATGAGTACTACTGCTTCCTAGATGGGTTCTCAGGGTATTTCCAAATCCCTATTGCTCCTGAGGACCAAGAAAAGACTACGTTTACATGCCCTTATGGCACCTTCGCCTACAAGCGAATGCCCTTTGGACTATGTAACGCCCCCGCCACTTTCCAGCGCTGCATGACAGCAATCTTCCATGAGTTAATGGAAGACAGCATGGAGGTCTTCATGGATGATTTTTCGGTCTTTGGAAACTCTTTTGATCGCTGTCTTGCTAACCTTGAGAAAATGCTCAAACGTTGTGAGGAGAATAACTTGGTACTAAACTGAGAAAAGTGCCACTTTATGGTAAAAGAAGGGATTGTGCTAGGGCACAAAATTTCAGGAAAGGGAATTGAAGTGGACCGGGCAAAAATTGAGGCTATATCCAAACTTCCCTATCCAACAACGGTCAAGGCAATCCGTAGCTTCTTGGGCCATGCTGGTTTCTATAGGAGATTCATTAAAGATTTCTCAAAGATAGCTAGACCAATGACTCAGTTGCTCGTGAAGGATGCCCCGTTCGACTTCTCTCAAGAGTGCAAGGATGCATTCGATCGATTGAAGCAGGAACTCACCCAAGCTACAATTATGGTCACCCCTAACTGGGAGTTACCCTTTGAAATCATGTGCGATGCTAGCGATTATGCTGTTGGGGCAGTATTAGGCCAAAGGCTTAACAAACACTTTCAGCCAATATACTACGCTAGCAAAACCATGAATCCTGCCCAGGAAAACTACACTACCACTGAAAAGGAATTACTAGCCGTGGTATTTGCTTTTGATAAGTTTCGCCAGTATCTTGTCCTTTCTAAAACGGTTGTTTTTACGGACCATTCAGCTCTTCGATATCTTTTTACTAAACAGGATGCTAAACCACGGTTACTTCGTTGGATCTTACTATTGCAAGAGTTCGATGTTGAGATTCGTGATAGGATAGGAGCTTGTAGAGTTTGGGAAGTACGTACGCCACCCCACGATTGGTATTAAGGAATACACCCGTCATCCACGCAATTAATACACACTAATCAACCGGTAAAAGATAGTTAGGGAGTAAGGAAATCTAAGTAAACACATTTCTCTCCATATAAGTTTCACAACCTTTTCATTTTCAGTTATTTTATTTTATTTGCATTCGTAGTTATTTGGGTTAGTTGACTAGCAACTAATTCCGCCCACTCCTTCAAACCCGAGATTTTACTTGCTTTCATAAAAATATAAAAATACAAAAAAATAATCTTCCTTCACCCTTAGACCTAATTAGAGTAGTTTTTCATACCTAACGAACACTACTCCCTATGGAGAACGATCAATCCCCCGTACTTACCACTACACTATACTACATCGGTCAGGTACACTGCCTGGTGGGGTTGTAAGCCTCTTGAGATCCCTCGAGAGGTAAAACCTGTTGTAAGGTCGCAAAACCACGCATCAAGTTTTTGGCGCCGTTGCCGGGGATTCTATTGGCCTCGCTGATGCGTGGTTTTGCGACCTTACAACAGGTTTTACCTCTCGAGGGATCTCAAGAGGCTTACAACCCCACCAGGCAGTGTACCTGACCGATGTAGTATAGTGTAGTGGTAAGTACGGGGGATTGATCGTTCTCCACAGGGAATAGTGTTCGTTAGGTATGAAAAACTACTCTAATTAGGTCTAAGGGTGAAGGAAGATTATTTTTTTTGTATTTTTATATTTTTATGAAAGCAAGTAAAATCTCGGGTTTGAAGGAGTGGGCGAAATTAGTTGCTAGTCAACTAACCCAAATAACTACGAATGCAAATAAAATAAAATAACCGAAAATGAAAAGGTTGTGAAACTTATATGGAGAGAAATGTGTTTACTTAGATTTCCTTACTCCCTAACTATCTTTTACCGGTTGATTAGTGTGCATTAATTGCGTGGATGACGGGTGTATTCCTTAATACCAATCGTGGGGTGGCGTACGTACTTCCCCAACTCTACAAGCTCCTACTTCACTCCTATGTCGAGCCGGCTAAGAAGCTCCTAACATGGGATCACTAGAATTCGCTCATGCATTAAATACAACCATAAAAACCTTAGTACGCATTGGTTCATGTTTCTTAAGACGTTCAAGCAAATTACCGTATAGGAGGTTAGCCAGTTTTCTTAAGCCTAACATCGATAAACAATCATCCAATACAATTAATAACACACTAACAACTAATAATCAATAATTAGGTTTCATTAGATCTAAGCAAACACAAGATAAATCTAGCCTAGCATGTTAATCAAAAGACAAGAACAAGATATAATCAAACAACACATAGACATATTGATTGATTAAATGAATACTTATCTTCAATTAAACATGGGAGATCCAAGGGTATGAAAACCCTTAAAAATGGCAGAAATTCGTCTTAGGGTTTCTTCTCACAAAGTTGCACACTAATGACTAAAAATTGCAAAACTATATATAGAGTTTAAGGGCTGACGGCGTCACGTTGTAGATCTTGACGCCGTCACCTCGCCGTGTCTAGGGTTCCCGGATGGTCTTCCTGACGCCGTCCCTCTTTAGTGCTCCAAAATCCGCTCTGGCCTATCAAGGGTTGACGCCGTCAGAAATGAGCTTGACGCCGTCTCTCTTTAGCTTAAACCGTGACGACCTTGATCACTTCAAAGGGTGACGCCGTCAGACTTTCCATTGTAAAATTCTCTGGCTTATCATGTGTATTTTTCATATCCACCTCTTTTGCCAAGCCATGACGCCGTCAAGAGCAATACTTGACGCCGTCAAAGGTACTTTTCCAGCCGATTTTGAGACTTTGTCGTTTTCTTCACTTTTATGCTCTAAAAACGTCCAAAATGCTTCCTTTTCCAGATTTCTTCTCCAAAGTACCTAAAATGACAAAAGGAACGATTTAGGGCAATATTTGATCAAATAAATACGATTTAGGGCTTAAATGACCCCCTAAAAGCGGTACACTTTTCGCTTCATCAAATACCCTTACACTTGAGATTTGCTTGTCCTCAAGCAAATGCGCTTTTATTCTAATCAAAATACAAGTTAGGGGTCATTTAATGCTAATATAAAAGTAATTACAACAAATAGTCGTTCCACTTTAATCATAATAAGCACGGAGATTACAAACTAGCACCTCACAAGTAGTGTTTAGATACTCACATCTCTCAGGTGTCATCAAAATAAATCTCATAAATGAAAACGGATAATATCTCTCACTACCTGTCATAGCAAATAGATTACCATAGGCTTGGGAAATGATCAAAAACCTCCTCCACTAGGCATAAGCACCTAAGATAAACTATCAAAGAGGGCTTTTAAACGGGTTATAACGTTAGGTGAAGGGATATGATAAACACGGTTTTGTTGGATAAGGGATATTTTACTGGTGGCGAGTTAAAGATCTTGATTAATTACATGTACTATACAATGTTGCTAAGCCAAGACTCGACTCAATCTTAAGCTAAAAACAAAATAACAAAAACATAAAATAAACATAAAATGAAACGGGATGGTAGTCCGTATGTTTTTTCTACTTTTCTTTATCTCATTTTTTTGTATTTTTCTTGATTTTTTTCGATTTTTTTTTTCCATACACTCTTGCCCTACCATCCAAAATAATACATCATAGGGGCGTTGCATTCCCCTTACACTTGAACTTTTACATAACTTTACAAATAACTATTCTAATGACTCGAATTAAGATAATCGAAACACTTGGAGTACTTTAAAAAATATTTAGCACATATGGGGGTAATAAATGATGTTCTTCCCCATTACTCCATTACACTAGTAATTTACCCATGAGTCCCAATCGTCCCAAAACAATATGTACAAGGATATGACTCGACTTAGCAACCATGTAATCAATTAGATAATTAACTTGGGTTTAAACAAATGTTGTCACAATAATGCACTAAAAATGAGTGCATACAAGGTAGGCTAAGGCGATTTGGGTGTACATTTAAGTGGGGTGTAAACAAATTCTTCCTTTAAGTAAAATGCTTAAAGGTCGAAACGAAAAGATAGGCTCTGAGGGGTGTACTAGGGGTATCGTGTACCAAAAATGGGTACAACGTAAAGGGTGTGGGAGAATTACTTGACCAATGTAGCCAAAGTAATTATAACAAAAACACAGGTGTAAAACAATGGGTTAATTCTAACGCCTCTTATCATGTAGTAAATCTAACTACACGAATGTAGTCTCACTTGTGGCCTCGGAATGGTCTTAACGCAAGTTCTAGAATCTAAGTGCTACCGGTACACACATCATAGCATAAATGCTTTTCCTACCAATTCTAGGGGCGAACCTCACATATTTGGGGGTGGAAAATTTTTTAGTGGTACGGTTTTGTGCTAGTCATATAACTCCTATCCGTGAGACGCTCATTAAGACCAAAGTTTCACTCCTATATGTCGTAAAAAATTTTAAATTTGGCACTAAAATTGCCCTAACAGGTATTTATCTCAGTTTTATTACACATCTACCATCAAACAAACAAAAATCAAGTGCAATTGTATTCTCTAAAGAATCGTATTTTTACCCCCCCTTACACTTAAGATGAACATTGTCCCCAATGTTCAAATAACAAGATGTAAAAGTTAATAAGGTAAAAGAATGAAATCAAATACTCCCATGATTCGTTTGGTGGATAAAGGGGTAACATGGTTAAATCTTCTTCCAAGAGAATGTAGAAGCTCCCAGACTAATGCATCGCCATAAGCTTGATTCCACATACATCTCCTTGTCCAAAATAACCTGTTAAACCTGAGAAAACAAACACGAAAACCTGCATAACATCGGCGGGATAAATTCTATATAAAGATATAATGCTTGTGGAATGATAATTTTGCAGATTCCTGGAGATTATAAGTTAGAGATTTAATAAAAACTTTTTATGAAAACAAAACTTTCAAAAATTTTCAGAAAATTAAAACCTGACGCCGTCAGGTTGTGAGGTCTGACGCCGTCAGAAATGATCTGACAGAATTCTTATGTTCAGTTTCCGGAAAATTTTTGGAAAAACCTATACCTTACTTCCTGAAATTCTTGCAAAACATCATTATGACTCGATACAAGCATTTGACTCAAACAATTACTGATATGTATGTTAATTTAATATTGTTACGATTCATGTTCATTTGTTCTTGTAAACCGATTTGGATTTCCCTTACACTTAACTTTTGCAAAATACCTTTATATGTAGTTAAGACGAAGTTAAAAACAAGATAAAGCATTTTCACAATTTAGTTTTGAACATGAATAAATAATAATAAAAATTAAACATACATACGGAAACAAATAAAATCAAACAAACAATTAAATAAACACACAAAGCAAATAAAGCTTGGGTTGCCTCCCAAGAAGCGCTTTTCTTTATTAACGAGTCTTGTAGCTAGACTCAAAGTCACGTACATTACGTGATTCCATCATTCATAATGACGTATCCCTGATAGATATAATCCTTGTTATCAGGGTGGTGGTGTCTCAATCGCTCAACATTCGCAGTCACTTCACCTCCTCCCTTGCTGGTCAAGCTTACTACCCCATCTTGGTGTAGACTTTTAATTGTGAATGGTCCGTACCACCAGGGACTTGGTTCATCGGTAGGTGCTTTTGTTTCTGAATGCCTTAGGAGCATTGAGTCTCCTTTTGTAAATTCAACGGGGTTATTGGTCTGCTCATCAGCCTCAATATAATCGTTATTTCCACCCTTACATTCTCTAATCTCATTTTCATTGTAACTCTTAATCCTTGCCTCCCATGCAAGGATTTTCTCTCGAACATTACCACGGAGTATATTGGGGTTCGCCTCCATCTTCTTTTGTAGAGCAACATCTCGTATATGACGTGGGATCGTTGGGAAGTTTATTGTTTTCTTCCCCTTCTTCATTAGGATGACACTATTTCCGTAATCGATTTGTGCCCTAGTGGTCGCGAGAAAGGGTGCCCCAAGGATTATTGGCATATTAATATCATTTCTTTCAATAATCATGAAGTCGACCGGATACAGGAATCCGGCAACGTTGACCAACATGTCTTCTGCAATTCCTAACGGGTACTCATAAGAATGTTTTTGCAAAGGAGAGTTTAGTACGGGTGATGGATGGCAGTTCGTCGGTTAACTGGACATAAACGGATAAAGGCATCAAATTTACGTCGGAACCTTGGTCAGCTACCGCATCCAGATACTTGAGTTTTCCAATGCTGCATGGTATTTCGAAGACCCCGTAGAATTCCTGCTTTTCCACTAACTTTTTTCTTATGAGGCACTCATACAATTGCCCTCCGGGTAATGTGTCGGATTCATCATCCGGTTCCATCCTCTTGGACTCCTTGTTGGGTAGATGAGTACGTCGATAGTTTCTCACCCAATCGTTTATGGTCTCCTTGTTTATTTCGTGCTTCAAGTAATGCCTCACTTGTTGTGACTTTGGCGGTTCTACCAATTGGCGCTCCTCAGAGGGCGCCTCCTTTCCCTTGTCGGAATCGCATTTGCAGGCATTGGTGTTTCCGTCATTAAGTGGGACGAGGTCAATTTTGTTAACTTCCACAGTTATCAACTTCCCTCTTCCATCATTTTCGCCTTTTTGGACGACGGAGATGGCATTAACACATTTAGTGTTGGGAACTTCAACGTCTTTTCGCACTAACACATTTTCAGGAGCTTTTGTTTTTGTGTATTCTTTCAAAAGGTTCATCATCTTCGTCATCTTCTCTTCCATTTCCTCCTTCTGTTTGTAGACGGCTTCCTCAAATTTTGCCAACCGTTCGGAGTGTTTTGACATGTATTCTCTCATTCGAGCTTCGAATGTTGGACTAAGTTCCTGAGGTGGTGAGTTGGGTTGAGCGTGCTTATGGAAGGGTTTAGTATTTTCCCTAAGGGGTGATTCGGACAATGGTATTTGCTTAACGCTTGAGACCGAGTTAATTGTTGCTTTTTGTGGACTTAAGGGTCTCTTTTGCTTTTCCATAAGATATGCAACCCTTTTCTCAAGTTCACTAACGCTTTCCTCAGTGATTTGATTGGCTTTATCGGGCGATGAATATGTCTTGACCGCCAAGCGTACGTCGTGGGAAACTTGCCACAATTCATCATCGTCGGATGCAAGCTCATCAATGATTTCCCATGATTCCTCGGCACTTTTGTCGCGCAATCTGCCCCCGGTGGCTCGATCGATGGCACGCTTGGTGTGGTAATCAACATGGTCATAGAAGATTTGGATTTGAAGCCAGAGATTTATGCCATGATGAGGGACTTTTTGGAGTAAGTCCTTGAATCGAATCCATGCCCCGTAGAGGGTTTCGCCTCGACGTTGTTCAAACATCAAGATATCCTTCCTTAGCTTGGTAGTTCTTCCTGGTGGGAAAAACTGAGCAAGGAAACGAGTGGTGAGATCATCCCAAGAGGTGATGGATCCTGCGGGTAGATGCTCTAGCCATTGACTAGCTTGGTCCCGCAGAGAGAATTGAAAGAGACGCAGTCGGGTCGTCTCTCGAGTGGCAACATCAAGGTCTATGGAATCAACAATTTTGAGAAAGTCCTTGAGATGTTGGTTAGGATCTTCGGAACGAAGTCCATGGAATGCGCATCCGCTTTGCACCAACCGGATGGTGTCGGATCACAAGGGAGAGACATTGGCTCCTTGAGTGAGCTCAATGGTGTTTCGATAGCCATGGTGGCTAGGACGGGAGTAGTCTCCTAAGGTACGGGCTCTAGGAGGTGGGTGTTGTTGTGGTGGTGGGTTGTTGGGATCAAGGATATTACCACCTTCCATGATGTCGGATGGTAATGGTTACGAACAAAGAAACGAAGAAAAAAGATAGACTAAAGAAAAACCAAGAAAAATAAAATAAAAATCTCACTAGAAAGGAATCTAGTGAGTAGACCTAATAAAATAAAAAATTCAACCTAAACAATAACTATTCCCCGGCAACGGCGCCAAAAACTTGATGCGTGGTTTTGCGACCTTACAACAGGTTTTACCTCTCGAGGGATCTCAAGAGGCTTACAACCCCACCAGGCAGTGTACCTGACCGATGTAGTATAGTGTAGTGGTAAGTACGGGGGATTGATCGTTCTCCACAGGGAATAGTATTCGTTAGGTATGAAAAACTACTCTAATTAGGTCTAAGGGTGAAGGAAGATTATTTTTTTTTGTATTTTTATATTTTTATGAAAGCAAGTAAAATCTCGGGTTTGAAGGAGTGGGCGTAAATTATTGTTGCTTGTTCCTTTTGGGAGGTGATCAGGTGAGGTTCATCAAATACCCTTACACTTGAGATTTGCTTGTCCTCAAGCAAATGCGCTTTTATTCTAATCAAAATACAAGTTAGGGGTCATTTAATGCTAATATAAAAGTAATTACAACAAATAGTCGTTCCAATTTAATCATAATAAGCACAGAGATTACAAACTAGCACCTCACAAGTAGTGTTTAGATACTCACATCTCTCAGGTGTCATCAAAATAAATCTCATAAATGAAAAAGGATAATATCTCTCACTACCTGTCATAGCAAATAGATTACCATAGGCTTGGGAAAGGATCAATAACCTCCTCCACTAGGCGTAAGCACCTAAGATAAACTATCAAAGAGGGCTTTTAAACGGGTTATAACGTTAGGTGTAGGGATATGATAAACACGGTTTTGTTGGATAAGGGATATTTTACTGGTGGCGAGTTAAAGATCTTGATTAATTACATGTACTATACAATGTTGCTAAGCCAAGACTCGACTCAATCTTAAGCTAAAAATAAAATAACAAAAACATAAAATAAACATAAAATGAAACGGGATGGTAGTCCGTATGTTTTTTCTACTTTTCTTTTTCTCATTTTTTTGTATTTTTCTTGATTTTTTTGATTTTTTTTTTTTTTTGATTTTTTTTTTAATACACTCTTGCCCTACCATCCAAAATAATACATCATAGGGCGTTGCATTCCCCTTATACTTGAACTTTTACATAACTTTACAAATAACTATTCTAATGACTCGAATTAAGATAATCGAAACATTTGGAGTACTTTAAAAAATATTTAGCACATATGGGGGTAATAATGTTGTTCTTCCCCATTACTCCATTACACTAGTACTTTACCCATGAGTCCCAATCATCCCAAAACAATATGTACAAGGATATGACTCGACTTAGCAACCATGTAATCAATTAGATAATTAACTAAGGGTTTAAACAAATGTTGTCACAATAATGCACTAAAAATGAGTGCATACAAGGTAGGCTAAGACGATTTGGGTGTACATTTGAGTGGGGTGTAAATTTTTTTTTCCTTTAAGTAAAATGCTTAAAGGTCGAAATGAAAAGATAGGCTCTGAGGGGTGTACTAGGGGTATCGTGTACTAAAAATGAGTACAACGCAAAGGGTGTGGGAGAATTACTTGACCAATATAGCCAATGTAATTATAACAAAAACACAGGTGTAAAACAATGGGTTAATCCTAATGCCTCTTATCATGTAGTAAATCTAACTACACGAATGTAGTCTCACTTGTGGCCTCGGAATGGTCCTAACGCAAGTTCTAGAATCAAAGTGCTACCGGTACACACATCATAGCATAAATGCTTTTTCTACCAATTCTAGGGGCGAACCTCACATATTTGGGGGTGGAAAATTTTTTAGTGGTACGGTTTTGTGCTAGTCATATAACTCCTTTCCGTGAGACGCTCATTAAGACCAAAGTTTCACTCCTATATGTCGTAAAAAATTTTAAATTTGGCACTAAAATTGCCCTAACAGGTATTTATCTCAGTTTTATTACACATCTACCATCAAACAAACAAAAATCAAGTGCAATTGTATTCTCTAAAGTATCGTATTTTTACCCCCCCTTTACACTTAAGATGAACATTGTTCCCAATGTTCAAATAACAAGATGTAAAAGTAATAAGGTAAAAGAATGAAATCAAATACTCCCCTGATTCGTTTGGTAGATAAAGGAGTAACATGGTCAGATCTTCTTCCACGAGAATGTAGAAGCTCCAAGACTAATGCATCGCCATAAGCTTGATTCCACATACATCTCCTTTTCCAAAATAACCTGTTAAACCTGAGAAAACAAACACGAAAACCTGCATAACATCGGCGGGATAAATTCTATATAAGGATATAATGCTTGTGGAATGATAATTTTGCAGATTCCTGGAGATTATAAGTTAGAGATTTAATAAAAACTTTTTATGAAAACAAAACTTTCAAAAATTTTCAAAAAATTAAAACCTGACGCAGTCAGGTTGTAATGCCTGACGCCGTCAGAAATGATCTGACAGAATTCTCATGTTAAGTTTCCGAAAATTTTTTGGAAAAACCTATACCTTACTTCCTGGAATTCCTGCAAAATATCATTATGACTCGATACAAGCATTTGACTCAAACAAATACTAATATGTATGTTAATTTATTATTGTTACGATTCATGTTCATTTGTTCTTATAAACCGATTTGGATTTCCCTTACACTTAACTTTTGCAAAATACCTTTATATGTAGTTAAGACGAAGTTAAAAACAAGATAAAACATTTTCACAATTTAGTTTTGAACATGAATCAATAATAATAAAAATTAAACATACATACGGAAACAAATAAAATCAAACAAACAAATAAATAAATAAACAAACAGAGCAAATAAAGCTTGGGTTGCCTCCCAATAAGCGCTTTTCTTTATTAACGAGTCTTGTAGCTAGACTCAAAGTCACGTACATTACGTGACTTCATCATTGGTCACGGTTCCTAAGCCATTCTCATTTCTGGTTTTATATTCCGGTCCTAATTTCAAATAATCCTTGTAGAAACCGGATATCCTTTCCATAACATAGTCTACTCCTTTATTTCTATCCTCATCATTCCTATAGTAGACCGCTTGCTTAAGCTCCTTCTCAACATTTGACAAGCGTTGGAATTGCTCTATCTTATTTGACATTTGGTAGTTTACCTCATCGGTCTCATCCTTAAATCTAACTATCCCTAAGGAAGGTTCATAAGTCATTCTAGAGACCTCAACAAATGGTTTTCCAAAAACTACTTGAGTTAAGGATGCATCGACTATTGGGCGGATATCTTCTACAATTACAAAGTCGGTGATATAGGTGAAGTTTCCTATATAAACCGGTAATCCCTTAACTCTTCCCGTGAAGTTACTCATCCAACCCTTATCAGGGAACATCCTATACCCAAGTTGATTTTTCATTATTAAGTTGTAGTGGGCTCTAGTCATGATGTTTATGGGCGATCTAAGGTCGATGTACGCTTTTCACACATGCAAATTTCCGATGTTGCATGGTATGTTGAGATTAGAAGGGTCGCCTATTTTTATAATTGGTCTACCTAGGAAGTATGGTGTCTCGGGGTCATCGAATAAGTTTGTATGATATGCGCGCTCTTCCTTAGTGGGTAGCCTATTGAAGTAGTCCTCATCATCATCTACTTCTTCAATCTCACTTTTACTAACTTCCTTATCAACCTTGACATTCTTAACCTCATCCTCAGGTTCACTATTATCCTCATTCCTATCAATTGGTTTAATAGTGACAACGTTGACGAAGTGGACGTGTTTGGATGAAGAGGGGTCTTTTACTTGGGGTCCGCTATTTGTGTTCCTAGCATCCTTATGTGGAGGTGATAGCACTTGGTTATTGAGGGCTTTCAATAAGTTGTCAATTTTATTGGTCATCTCCGTTTGTTGTTGATTGAATTCGGATTCGAATCTAGCTATCCGAGCTTCTTGAGATGCCATAAATTTGGACATCAATCCTTCAAGATTATTGGTACTACCATAATTGTTGGAAGGATTGTTATTGAAAGTACGGTTCGAGGATGAACCGCTTGATTGAAAACGATTAGGTGGGTTGGAAGAATTGGTTTGTTGTGCGTTTTGGTTTTGTTTCCACCTAAGGTTTGGGTGATTTTTCCATGAGGGGTTGTATGAATCACCGTAGGGGTTTGGCTCGGGTTTGAAAGTGTACCACTTGTCTCCCGCTCCGTCGGTACGCGAGGATGCGTAGTCCACAAAAGCTTGTTCGGGGAGTTCCATGCAATCACGAGTGTCGTGGGGACCACTACATAATTCACACGAAGAAGTGATTTTGTTCACTTGGCTTGAAGGTTTAGGAGCCTCGTAGGATTTCATGAGAAACTTGACTTGGTCTTCAAGTTCTATGATCCTACGGTCGGAAGTGCTTGAATTGTTCGAAGGCAAAGATATTGCCTTGACCGTTTTATTCAAATCACGGGGATCACTCCAACTTTCGTTGTCATAAAGAGCAAGATCTTCTAGGAGAGCCCATGATTGTTCCGCACTTAGATCACGTAGCTTACCACCGGCCGATTGGTCAATGGTTTGCCTCGTGGAGAGATTGATATGGTCATAGAAGATTTGGACTTGGAGCCAAAGTTCTATGCCATGGTGAGGGACTTTTTGGAGTAAGTCCTTGAATCGAGTCCATGCCTCGTAGAGGGTTTCGCCTTGACATTGTTGGAACATCAAGATATCATTCCTTAGCTTGGTAGTTCTTCCTGGTGGGAAAAACTGAGCGAGGAAACGAGTGGTGAGATCATCCCAAGAGGTGATGGATCCTGCGGGTAGACGCTCTAGCCATTGACTAGCTTGGTCCCGCAGAGAGAATTGAAAGAGACGCAGTCGGGTCGTCTCTCGAGTGGCAACATCAAGGTCTATGGAATCAACAATTTTGAGAAAGTCCTTGAGATGTTGGTTAGGATCTTCGGAACGAAGTCCATGGAATGCGCATCCGCTTTGCACCAACCGGATGGTGTCGGATCGCAAGGGAGTGACATTGGCTCCTTGAGTGAGCTCAATGGTGTTTCGATAGCCATGGTGGCTAGGACGGGAGTAGTCTCCTAAGGTACGGGCTCTAGGAGGTGGGTGTTGTTGTGGTGGTGGGTTGTTGGGATCAAGGATATTACCACCTTCCATGATGTCGGATGGTAATGGTTACGAACAAAGGAATGAAGAAAAAAGATAGACTAAAGAAAATCCAAGAAAAATAAAATAAAAATCTCACTAGAAAGGAATCTAGTGAGTAGACCTAATAAAATAAAAATTCAACCTAAACAATAACTATTCCCCGGCAGCGGGATTTCTGCCAAAGTCGCAAAAACTTGATGCGTGGTTTTGCGACCTTACAACAGGTTTTACCTCTCGAGGGATCTCAAGAGGCTTACAACCCCACCAGGCAGTGTACCTGACCGATGTAGCATAGTGTAGTGGTAAGTACGGGGGATTGATCGTTCTCCACAGGGAATAGTGTTCGTTAGGTATGAAAAACTACTCTAATTAGGTCTAAGGGTGAAGGAAGATTATTTTTGTATTTTTATATATATATTTTTTGAAAGCAAGTAAAATCTCGGGTTTGAAGGAGTGGGCGGAATTAGTTGCTAGTCAACTAACCCAAATAACTACGAGTGCAAGTAAAAAAAATAACTGAAAATGAAAAGGTTGTGAAACTTATATGGAGAGAAATGTGTTTACTTAGATTTCCTTACTCCCTAACTATCTTTTACCGGTTGATTAGTGTGTATTAATTGCGTGGATGACGGGTGTATTCCTGAATACCAATCGTGGGGTGGCGTACGTACTTCCCCAACTCTACAAGCTCCTACTTCACTCCTATGTCGAGCCGGCTAAGAAGCTCCTAACATGGGATCACTAGAATTCGCTCATGCATTAAATACAACCATAAAAACCTTAGTACGCATTGGTTCATGTTTCTTAAGACGTTCAAGCAAATTACCGTATAGGAGGTTAGCCAGTTTTCTTAAGCCTAACATCGATAAACAATCATCCAATACAATTAATAACACACTAACAACTAATAATCAATAGTTAGGTTTCATTATATCTAAGCAAACACAAGATAAATCTAGCCTAGCATGTTAATCAAAAGACAAGAACAAGATATAATCAAACAACACATAGACATATTGATTGATTAAGTGATTACTTATCTTCAATTAAACTTGGGAGATCCAAGGGTATGAAAACCCTTAAAAATGGCAGAAATTCGTCTTAGGGTTTCTCCTCACAAAGTTGCACACTAATGACTAAAAATTGCAAAACTATATATAGAGTTTAAGGGCTGACGGCGTCACGTTGTAGATCTTGACGCCGTCACCTCGCCGTGTCTAGGGTTCCCGGATGGTCTTCCTGACGCCGTCCCTATTTAGTGCTCCAAAATCCGCTCTGGCCTATCAAGGGTTGACGCCGTCAGAAATGAGCTTGACGCCGTCTCTCTTTAGCTTAAACCGTGATGGCCTTGATCACCTCAAAGGGTGACGCCGTCAGACTTTCCATTGTAAAATTCTCTGGCTTATCATGTGTATTTTTCATATCCACCTCTTTTGCCAAGCCATGACGCCGTCAAGAGCAATCCTTGACGCCGTCAAGAGTACTTTCCAGCATGTTTTCGAGACTTTGTCGTTTTCTTCACTTTTATGCTCCAAAAACGTCCAAAATGCTTCCTTTTCCAGATTTCTTCTCCAAAGTACCTAAAATGACAAAAGGAACGATTTAGGGCAATATTTGATCAAATAAATACGATTTACGGCTTAAATGACCCCCTAAAAGAGGTACACTTTTCGCTTCATCAACCGGTACATTTTGGACGTTTAGGTATTTGGGTTAGTTGACTACTCTATTTGATGATGCGGTACAATTTAGGGCTTCAAAAATTTTCAGAAGATTAAAACCTGACGCCGTCAGGTTGTGAGGCATGACGCCGTCAGAAATGAGCTTGACGCCGTCTCTCTTTAGCTTAAACCGTGATGGCCTTGATCACCTCAAAGGGTGACGCCGTCAGACTTTCCTTTGTAAAACTCCCTGGCTTATCATGTGTATTTTTCATATCCACCTCTTTTGCCAAGCCATGACGCCGTCAAGAGCAATACTTGACGCCGTCAAAGGTACTTTTCCAGCCGATTTTGAGACTTTGTCGTTTTCTTCACTTTTATGCTCCAAAAACGTCCAAAATGCTTCCTTTTCCAGATTTCTTCTCCAAAGTACCTAAAATGACAAAAGGAACGATTTAGGGCAATATTTGATCAAATAAATACGATTTAGGGCCTAAATGACCCCCTAAAAGCGGTACACTTTTCGCTTCATCAAATACCCTTACACTTGAGATTTGCTTGTCCTCAAGCAAATGCGCTTTTATTCTAATCGAAATACAAGTTAGGTGTCATTTAATGCTAATATAAAAGTAATTACAACAAATAGTCGTTCCAATTTAATCATAATAAGCACGGAGATTACAAACTAGCACCTCACGAGTAGTGTTTAGATACTCACATCTCTCAGGTGTCATCAAAATAAATCTCATAAATGAAAACGGATAATATCTCTCACTACCTGTCATAGCAAATAGATTACCATAGGCTTGGGAAAGGATCAAAAACCTCCTCCACTAGGCGTAAGCACCTAAGATAAACTATCAAAGAGGGCTTTTAAACGGATTATAACGTTAGGTGTAGGGATATGGAAAACACGGTTTTGTTGGATAAAGGATATTTTACTGGTGGCGAGTTAAAGATCTTGATCAATTACATGTACTATACAATGTTGCTAAGCCAAGACTCGACTCAATCTTAAGCTAAAAACAAAATAACAAAAACATAAAATAAACGGGATGGTAGTCCGTATGTTTTTTCTACTTTTCTTTTTCTCATTTTTTTGTATTTTTCTTGATTTTTTCGATTTTTTTTTTCATACACTCTTGCCCTACCATCCAAAATAATACATCATAGGGGCGTTGCATTCCCCTTACACTTGAACTTTTACATAACTTTGGAGTACTTAAAAAATATTTAGCACATATGGGGGTAATAAATGATGTTCTTCCCCATTACTCCATTACACTAGTACTTTACCCATGAGTCCCAATCGTCCCAAAACAATATGTACAAGGATATGACTCGACTTAGCAACCATGTAATCAACTAGATAATTAACTTGGGTTTAAACAAATGTTGTCACAATAATGCACTAAAGATGAGTGCATACAAGGTAGGCTAAGGCGATTTGGGTGTACATTTTAGTGGGGTGTACTAGGGGTATCGTGTACCAAAAATGAGTACAACGCAAAGGGTGTGGGAGAATTACTTGACCAATGTAGCCAATGTAATTATAACAAAAACACAGGTGTAAAACAATGGGTTAATCCTAATGCCTCTTATCATGTAGTAAATCTAACTACACGAATGTAGTCTCACTTGTGGCCTCGGAATGGTCCTAACGCAAGTTCTAGAATCTAAGTGCTACCGGTACACACATCATAGCATAAATGCTTTTCCTACCAATTCTAGGGGCGAACCTCACATATTTGGGGGTGGAAAATTTTTTAGTGGTACGGTTTTTGTGCTAGTCATATAACTCCTATCCGTGAGACGCTCATTAAGACCAAAGTTTCACTCCTAAATGTTGTAAAAAATTTTAAATTTGGCACTCAAATTGCCCTAACAGGTATTTCTCTCAGTTTTATTACACATCTACTATTAAATAAACAAAAATCAAGTGCACTTGTATTCTCTAAAGTATCGTATTTTACCCCCCCCCCCCCCTTACACTTAAGATGAACATTGTCCCCAATGTTCAAATAACAAGATGTAAAAGTAAATAAGGTAAAAGAATGAAATCAAATACTCCCCTGATTCGTTTGGTGGATAAAGGGGTAACATGGTTAAATCTTCTTCCAAGAGAATGTAGAAGCTCCCAGACTAATGCATCGCCATAAGCTTGATTCCACATACATCTCCTTGTCCAAAATAACCTGTTAAACCTGAGAAAACAAACACGAAAACCTGCATAACATCGGCGGGATAAATTCTATATAAGGATATAATGCTTGTGGAATGATAATTTTGCAGATTCTTGGAGATTATAAGTTAGAGATTTAATAAAAAAATTTTATGAAAACAAAACTTTCAAAAATTTTCAGAAGATTAAAACCTTACGCCGTCAGGTTGTGAGGCCTGACGCCGTCAGAAATGATCTGACAGAATTCTCATGTTAAGTTTCCGGAAAATTTTTGGAAAAACCTATACCTTACTTCCTGGAAATCCTGCAAAACATCGTTATAACTCGATACAAGCATTTGACTCAAACAAATACTAATATGTATGTTAATTTAATATTATTACGATTCATGTTCATTTGTTCTAATAAACCGATTTGGATTTCCCTTACACTTAACTTTTGCAAAATACCTTTATATGTAGTTAAGACGAAGTTAAAAACAAGATAAAGCATTTTCACAATTTAGTTTTGAACATGAATCAATAATAATAAAAATTAAACATACATACGGAAGCAAATAAAATCAAACAAACAAACAAATAAACACACAAAGCAAATAAAGCTTGGGTTGCCTCCCAAGAAGCGCTTGTTTTTGTTCGAGTCACGAGCCTGACTCTACCCTTATTTAACGGATAAAGGAGAGGTTTTTCCTACACTTAGGATTAAGTGCGGGTGATAGTAGCGATACACACCATCTTGGTGGAAGTATGCCGCGTGAGGAAAGAGTGGTGGATGAATTATATACTCAAAGGGGTGTGCTCCTTTCATCATAACCTTACCTAGTTCACTTTGGTTAATGGGTGAATTAAAGTTTTCTCCTAAAAAGGGATCATCTTCTATCAACTTCGAGAGATTCCTAGTTGGGAATCCATCTTGACCTAATAAACCCTGTTTAAACCCATAATGTTTCTTGTGATCAATCATGAATGGGTGATGTAAGTATGTAAGGTCATGGTTCACTCCTATATTAGCTTCCACTCCACATGGCCTAGAGTCTACTACCTTAATCTTAACATTACCCGGACTACATGGTTTGATGGGTGGATCGGGACCTTTTTCAATTCCTAAATTCACATCTAAAGATGGAAGATTAGGTGACAGTTTTGGTTGAGGCTCCGGTTCATCAAAACTAGGAAATCCCCTAGAACTAAGAGTAAGGTTGTGATCACTATAAGCATTCAAACCTATATCCTCTAGTTGTGTTTGGTTCAAAGGTTCTACCTCTATTGGGGTTCCTATAACCTCTTCTACTTCTTCCGGGTAAGTCACGGGCGGTGTATGTGCCTCAAATGATGGTGGGACTTGTGGGGTGTTTAGTGGGCTAATGTTACTTACCTCATCATTCCTTGTGTCAAGATCACCTATATCCCCATCATGTGTTTTAGTAGAATCTAACCCAAACATGTTCCTAAGTATCTCAAATCCTTCTCTAGCCATTTCAAGTTCTAAGTCCGATTCATAAGAATCTTCCCCGATAACTTGATTGCTATGTTCAATTTGCCTAAAGGATTCATCATGTGTTCCTTGAGATTCAAAGTCATTAATCATAAAACCTAGGTCTTTTTGCTCAATATGCTCATGTTCGGCTAAATCCTCCTCAATTGTTTCCTCAAGTTGTGATGTATACGAACCCATTAATTCATTAAACTTATGGTTCACGGTTAGGAGGCTTTCCTCAAAATTTTTCCAAAGGGTCTTATTAAAAGGAGTTGATCCTAACAATGATTGTTTAATAGAAGCCACACATGCACATAATTCATCAAACCTATCAAACTTTATACCAATCTCCTCTTGTATATATCTAAGATCACTTAAAAATTCATTGGAACAACAGGAAGCAAATCTATCCATGTAAAGTAATTGTTCCTCTATTGTTAATGATCTAAATGGAATTTCATCCGCCATGGTGACAAATGAAAATGGTTTTACAAACAAAGGGCACAAAGAAAAAGATAGACTAAAGAAATCCTAGAAAAATAAAATAAAAATCTCACTAGAAAGGAATCTAGTGAGTAGACCTAATAAAATAAAAATTCAACCTAAACAATAACTATTCCCCCGGCAGCGGCGCCAAAAACTTGATGCGTGGTTTTGCGACCTTACAACAGGTTTTACCTCTCGAGGGATCTCAAGAGGCTTACAACCCCACCAGGCAGTGTACCTGACCGATGTAGTATAGTGTAGTGGTAAGTACGGGGGATTGATCGTTCTCCACAGGGAATAGTGTTCGTTAGGTATGAAAAACTACTCTAATTAGGTCTAAGGGTGAAGGAAGATTATTTTTTGTATTTTTTTTATATTTTATGTAAAGCAAGTAAAATCTCGGGTTTGAAGGAGTGGGCGGAATTAGTTGCTAGTCAACTAACCCAAATAACTACAAGTGCAAATAAAGTAAAATAACTGAAAATGAAAAGGTCGTGAAACTTATGTGGAGAGAAATGTGTTTACTTAGATTTCCTTACTCCCTAACTATCTTTTACCGGTTGATTAGTGTGTATTAATTGCGTGGATGACGGGTGTATTCCTTAATACCATTCGTGGGGTGGCGTACGTACTTCCCCAACTCTACAAGCTCCTACTTCACTCCTATGTCGAGCCGGCTAGGAAGCTCCTAACATGGGATCACTAGAATTCGCTCATGCATTAAATACAACCATAAAAACCTTAGTACGCATTGGTTCATGTTTCTTAAGACGTTCAAGCAAGTTACCGTATAGGAGGTTAGCCAGTTTTCTTAAGCCTAACATCGATAAACAATCATCCAATACAATTAATAACACACTAATAACCAATAATCAATAGCTAGGTTTCATTAGATCTAAGCAAACACAAGATAAATCTAGCCTAGCATGTTAATTAAAAGACAAGAACAAGATATAATCAAACAACACATAGACATATTGATTGATTAAGTGATTACTTATCTTCAATTAAACATGGGAGATCCAAGGGTATGAAAACCCTTAAAAATGGCAGAAATTCGTCTTAGGGTTTCTCCTCACAAAGTTGCACACTAATGACTAAAAATTGCAAAACTATATATAGAGTTTAAGGGCTGACGGCGTCACGTTGTAGATCTTGACGCCGTCACCTCGCCGTGTCTAGGGTTCCCGGATGGTCTTCCTGACGCCGTCCCTTTGTAGCCCTCCAAAATCTGCTCTGGCCTATCAAGGCTTGACGCCGTCAGAAATGAGCTTGACGCCGTCTCTCTTTAGCTTAAACCGTGATGGCCTTGATCACCTCAAAGGGTGACGCCGTCAGACTTTCCTTTGTAAAACTCCCTGGCTTATCATGTGTATTTTTCATATCCACCTCTTTTGCCAAGCCATGACGCCGTCAAGAGCAATACTTGACGCCGTCAAAGGTACTTTTCCAGCCGATTTTGAGACTTTGTCGTTTTCTTCACTTTTATGCTCCAAAAATGTCCAAAATGCTTCCTTTTCCAGATTTCTTCTCCAAAGTACCTAAAATGACAAAAGGAACGATTTAGGGCAATATTTGATCAAATAAATACGATTTAGGGCTTAAATGACCCCCTAAAAGCGGTACACTTTTCGCTTCATCAAATAGAGTAGTTTTTCAGAAATCTTAAGCAAATTACCATGAAATCAATCCAAAATCGTTGATGAAGCGAAAAGTGTACCGCTTTTAGGGGGTCATTTAAGCCCTAAATCGTATTTATTTGATCAAATATTGCCCTAAATCGTTCCTTTTGTCATTTTAGGTACTTTGGAGAAGAAATCTGGAAAAGGAAGCATTTTGGACGTTTTTGGAGCATAAAAGTGAAGAAAACGACAAAGTCTCGAAAACATGCTGGAAAGTACTCTTGACGGCGTCATGACTTGGCAAAAGAGGTGGATATGAAAAATACACATGATAAGCCAGAGAATTTTACAATGAAAAGTCTGACGGCGTCACCCTTTGAGGTGATCAAGGCCATCACTGTTTAAGCTAAAGAGAGACGGCGTCAAGCTCATTTCTGACGGCGTCAACCCTTGATAAGCCAGAGCGGATTTTGGAGCACTAAAGAGGGACGGCGTCAGGAAGGCCATCCGGGAACCCTAGACACGGCGAGGTGACGGCGTCAAGATCTACAACGTGACGCCGTCAGCCCTTAAACTCTATATATAGTTTTGCAATTTTTTGTCATTAGTGTGCAACTTTGTGAGGAGAAACCCTAAGACGAATTTCTGCCATTTTTAAGGGTTTTTATACCCTTGGATCTCCCATGTTTAATTGAAGATAAGTAATCACTTAATCAATCAATATGTCTATGTGTTGTTTGATTATATCTTGTTCTTGTCTTTTGATTAACATGCTAGGCTAGATTTATCTTGTGTTTGCTTAGATCTAATGAAACCTAACTATTGATTATTAGTTGTTAGTGTGTTATTAATTGTATTGGATGATTGTTTATCGATGTTAGGCTTAAGAAAACTGGCTAACATCCTATACGGTAATTTGCTTGAACGTCTTAAGAAACATGAACCAATGCGTACTAAGGTTTTTATGGTTGTATTTAATGCATGAGCGAATTCTAGTGATCCCATGTTAGGAGCTTCTTAGCCGGCTCGACAAGGGAGTGAAGTAGGAGCTTGTAGATTTGGGGAAGTACGTACGCCACCCCACGATTGGTATTAAGGAATACACCCGTCATCCACGCAATTAACGCACACTAATCAACCGGTAAAAGATAGTTAGGGAGTAAGGAAATCTAAGTAAACACATTTCTCTCCATATAAGTTTCACAACCTTTTCATTTTCAGTTATTTTATTTTATTTGCAATTGTAGTTATTTGGGTTAGTTGACTAGCAACTAATTCCGCCCACTCCTTCAAACCCGAGATTTTACTTGCTTTACATAAAATATAAAAATACAAAAAGAATCTTCCTTCACCCTTAGACCTAATTAGAGTAGTTTTTCATACCTAACGAACACTATTCCCTGTGGAGAACGATCAATCCCCCGTACTTACCACTACACTATACTACATCGGTCAGGTACACTGCCTGGTGGGGTTGTAAGCCTCTTGAGATCCCTCGAGAGGTAAAACCTGTTGTAAGGTCGCAAAACCACGCATCAAGTTTTTGGCGCCGCTGCCGGGGAATAGTTATTGTTTAGGTTGAATTTTTATTTTATTAGGTCTACTCACTAGATTCCTTTCTAGTGAGATTTTTATTTTATTTTTCTAGGATTTCTTTAGTCTATCTATTTTCTTCGTGCTTTTGTTCGTATAAGATTTTCATTGACTATTCAGTTTGCCATTATGGAAAACGCGAATCCACCCCTTACACCTGACGTAGTGGCTTTGTTGCGTAGCCAAATTGAGAATGAGATTAGCGAGCTCAGAGAGCTCAATAGAATGATTGATATAGAGCTTGATTATGCCTTGAACAACTTAGAGACCGCCATATACTCAGATAATTACTTAGAACGTAATAATCTTCCGGTTGAGGAGTTGATTGAGAAAATTGATGAAGTGAAGGTAGATCCTAGGTTGGATGATTATTTCAATGAATACCCCACTAAGGAGGAGATTGCTTACTATAACAACCTAGTTGATAACCCTCGACCACCTTTTGTTAGAATTGACCCAAAGATTAAGAGGGGTGATCCTGGGAATGCGAAGATACCATGTATGATTGGGTACCAATACGTTGAGCATGCTTATATTGACTGTGAATCCCCAACCAACGTGATGTCATCAGGCCTTTATAGCCAAATCATAAACACACCACTTAAGCCTAGGAAAGACCCCAAGTGCCCCGGCGGAGTTTGCAACTTCGTTGGAAGGATTAAGGATATGCATATCCTTGTTGGGAATTTTACCTTTGTCACCAACTTCATGATCTTAGAAGATTTGGCAAGTGTTGTTGACTGCTGCCTATCTCGCGTGGTGTTAGGTAAGCCGTTTATTGAAGCATCCAATTTAAAGTATGATCGTTTAAGAGGCACGGTTCAGTTTTCTAATCACATAGATAGGATCACATATAGGATGCCTTATCGGGTGAATGAGTTTCGTTTTGTGCCTCGATTTGACAAGGACAACATTGGTGCGATTGAGGACATCAATGATGAGGATGAGGATAAAGAAAAAGGCATGGACTATGTTTGGAATAAGAGAAGCCTTTATTATAAAGATTGCTTGAACCTAGGACCTAAATACAAAGTTGATATGGAGGTTGTTAGGATGATTAGAGGGGCAATTGAGAAGCAAAACGTAAAAACGTAGAACCCGTGACTTTGAGTCTAGCTACAAGACTCGTTAATAAAGAAAAGCGCTTCTTGGGAGGCAACCCAAGCTTTATTTGCTGTGTATGTTTATTTAATTGTTTGTTTGATTTTATTTGTTTCCGTATGTATGTTTAATTTTTATTATTATTGATTCATGTTCAAAACTAAATTGTGAAAATGCTTTATCTTGTTCTTAACTTCGTCTTAACTACATATAAAGGTATTTTGCAAAAGTTAAGTGTAAGGGAAATCCAAATCGGTTTACAAGAACACAAATGAACATGAATCGTAATAATATTAAATTAACATACATATTAGTATTTGTTTGAGTCAAATGCTTGTATCGAGTCATAATGATGTTTTGCAGGAATTCCAGGAAGTAAGGTATAGGTTTTTCCAAAAATTTTCCGGAAACTTAACATGAGAATACTGTCAGATCATTTCTGACGGCGTCAGGATTTACAACCTGACGGCGTCAGGTTTTAATCTTCTGAAAATTTTTGAAAGTTTTGTTTTCATAAAAAGTTTTTATTAAATCTCTAACTTATAAACTCCAGGAATCTGCAAAATAATCATTCCACAAGCATTATATCCTTATATATAGAATTTATCCCGCCGATGTTATGCAGGTTTTCGTGTTTGTTTTCTCAGGTTTAACAGGTTATTTTGGACAAGGAGATGTATGTGGAATCAAGCTTATGGCGATGCATTAGTCTGGGAGCTTCTACATTCTCTTGGAAGAAGATTTAACCATGTTACCCCTTTATCTACCAAACGAATCAGGGGAGTATTTGATTTCATTCTTTTACCTTATTACTTTTACATCTTGTTATTTGAACATTGGGGACAATGTTCATCTTAAGTGTAAGGGGGGGGGGGGGTAAAAATACGATACTTTAGAGAATACAATTGCACTTGATTTTTGTTTGTTTGATGGTAGATGTGTAATAAAACTGAGATAAATACCTGTTAGGGCAATTTTAGTGCCAAATTTAAATTTTTTTACGACATATAGGAGTGAAACTTTGGTCTTAATGAGCGTCTCATGGATAGGAGTTATATGACTAGCACAAAACCGTACCACTAAAAAATTTTCCACCCCCAAATATGTGAGGTTCGCCCTAGAATTGGTAGGAAAAGCATTTATGCTATGATGTGTGTACCGGTAGCACTTAGATTCTAGAACTTGCGTTAGGACCATTCCGAGGCCACAAGTGAGACTACATTCGTGTAGTTAGATTTACTACATGATAAGAGGCGTTAGGATTAACCCATTGTTTTACACCTGTGTTTTTGTTATAATTACTTTGGCTACATTGGTCAAGTAATTCTCCCACACCCTTTGCGTTGTACCCATTTTTGGTACACGATACCCTAGTACACCCCTCAGAGCCTATCTTTTCGTTTCGACCTTTAAGCATTTTACTTAAAGGAAGAATTTGTTACACCCCACTTAAATGTACACCCAAATCGCCTTAGCCTACCTTGTATGCGCTCATTTTTAGTGCATTATTGTTACAACATTTGTTTAAACCCTAAGTTAATTATCTAATTGATTACATGGTTGCTAAGTCGAGTCATATCCTTGTACATATTGTTTTGGGACGATTGGGACTCATGGGTAAAGTACTAGTGTAATGGAGTAATGGGGAAGAACATCATTTATTACCCCCATATGTGCTAAATATTTTTTAAAGTACTCCAAATGTTTCGATTATCTTAATTCGAGTCATTAGAATAGTTATTTGTAAAGTTATGTAAAAGTTCAAGTGTAAGGGGAATGCAACGCCCCTATGATGTATTATTTTGGATGGTAGGGCAAGAGTGTATGAAAAAAAAAATCGAAAAAATCAAGAAAAATACAAAAAATGAGAAAAAGAAGAGTAGAAAAAACATACGGACTACCATCCCGTTTCATTTTATGTTTATTTTATGTTTTTGTTATTTTGTTTTTAGATTAAGATTGAGTCTAGTCTTGGCTTAGCAACATTGTATAGTACATGTAATTAATCAAGATCTTTAACTCGCTACCAGTAAAATATCCCTTATCCAACAAAACCGTGTTTATCATATCCCTACACCAAATGTTATAACCCGTTTAAAAGCCCTCTTTGATAGTTTATCTTAGGTGCTTACGCCTAGTGGAGGAGGTTATTGATCCTTTCCCAAGCCTATGGTAATCTATTTGCTATGACAGGTAGTGAGAGATATTATCCGTTTTCATTTATGAGATTTATTTTGATGACACCTGAGAGATGTGAGTATCTAAACACTACTTGTGAGGTGCTAGTTTGTAATCTCCGTGCTTATTATGATTAAAGTGGAACGACTATTTGTTGTAATTACTTTTATATTAGCATTAAATGACCCCTAACTTGTATTTTGATTAGAATAAAAGCGCATTTGCTTGAGGACAAGCAAATCTCAAGTGTAAGGGTATTTGATGAAGCGAAAAGTGTACCGCTTTTAGGGGGTCATTTAAGCTCTAAATCGTATTTATTTGATCAAATATTGCCCTAAATCGTTCCTTTTGTCATTTTAGGTACTTTGGAGAAGAAATCTGGAAAAGGAAGCATTTTGGACATTTTTGGAGCATAAAAGTGAAGAAAACGACAAAGTCTCAAAATCGGCTGGAAAAGTACCTTTGACGGCGTCAAGGATTGCTCTTGACGGCGTCATGGCTTGGCAAAAGAGGTCGATATGAAAAATACACATGATAAGCCAGAGAATTTTACAATGGAAAGTCTGACGGCGTCAACCTTTAATGTGATCAAGGCCATCACGGTTTATGCTAAAGAGAGACGGCGTCAAGCTTTATTCTGACGGCGTCAACCCTTGATAGGCCAGAGCGGATTTTGGAGCATTAAAGAGGGACAGCGTCAGGAAGACCATCCGGGAACCCTAGACACGGCGAGGTGACGGCGTCAAGATCTACAACGTGACGCCGTCAGCCCTTAAACTCTATATATAGTTTTGCAATTTTTAGTCATTAGTGTGCAACTTTGTGAGGAGAAACCCTAAGACGAATTTCTGCCATTTTTAAGGGTTTTTATACCCTTGGATCTCCCATGTTTAATTGAAGATAAGTAATCACTTAATCAATCAATATGTCTATGTGTTGTTTGATTATATCTTGTTCTTGTCTTTTGATTAACATGCTAGGCTAGATTTATCTTGTGTTTGCTTAGATCTAATGAAACCTAACTATTGATTATTAGTTGTTAGTGTGTTATTAATTGTACAAGGAGATGTATGTGGAATCAAGCTTTTGGCGATGCATTAGTCTTGGAGCTTCTACATTCTCTTGGAAGAAGATCTAACCATGTTACCCCTTTATCCACCAAACGAATCAGGGGAGTATTTGATTTCATTCTTTTACCTTATTACTTTTACATCTTGTTACTTGAACATTGGGGACAATGTTCATCTTAAGTGTAAGGGGGGGGGGTAAAGTACGATACTTTAGAGAATGCTATTATGCTTGATTTTTGTTTGTTTAATGGTAGATGTGTAATAAAACTGAGATAAATACCTGTTAGGGCAATTTTAGTGCCAAATTTAAATTTTTTTACAACATATAGGAGTGAAACTTTGATCTTAATGAGCGTCTCATGGATAGGAGTTATATGACTAGCACAAAACCGTACCACTAAAAAATTTTCCACCCCCAAATATGTGAGGTTCGCCCCTAGAATTGGTAGGAAAAGCATTTATGCTATGATGTGTGTACCGGTAGCACTTAGATTCTAGAACTTGCGTTAGGACCATTTCGAGGCCACAAGTGAGACTACATTCGTGTAGTTAGATTTACTACATGATAAGAGGCATTAGGATTAATCCATTGTTTTACACCTGTGTTTTTGTTATAATTACATTGGCTACATTGGTCAAGTAATTCTCCCACACCCTTTGCGTTGTACTCATTTTTAGTACACGATACCCCTAGTACACCCCTTAGAGCCTATCTTTTCGTTTCGACCTTTAAGCGTTTTACTTAAAGGAAGAATTTGTTTACACCCCACTTAAATGTACACCCAAATCGCCTTAGCCTACCTTGTATGCACTCATTTTTAGTGCATTATTGTGACAACATTTATTTAAACCCTTAGTTAATTATCTAATTGATTACATGGTTGCTAAGTCGAGTCATATCCTTGTACATATTATTTTGGGACGATTGGGACTCATGGGTAAAGTACTAGTGTAATGGAGTAATGGGGAAGAACATCATTTATTACCCCCATATGTGCTAAATATTTTAAAAGTACTCCAAGTGTTTCGATTATCTTAATTCGAGTCATTAGAATAGTTATTTGTAAAGTTATGTAAAAGTTCAAGTGTAAGGGGAATGCAACGCCCCTATGATGTATTATTTTGGATGGTAGGGCAAAAGTGTATGAAAAAAAAATCGAAAAAATCAAGAAAAATACAAAAAAATGAGAAAAAGAAAAGTAGAAAAAAACATACGGACTACCATCCCGTTTCATTTTATGTGTATTTTATGTTTTTGTTATTTTGTTTTTAGCTTAAGATTGAGTCTAGTCTTGGCTTAGCAACATTGTATAGTACATGTAATTAATCAAGATCTTTAACTCGCCACCAGTAAAATATCCCTTATCCAACAAAACCGTGTTTATCATATCCCTACACCTAACATTATAACCCGTTTAAAAGCCCTCTTTGATAGTTTATCTTAGGTGCTTACGCCTAGTGGAGGAGGTTATTGATCCTTTCCCAAGCCTATGGTAATCTATTTGCTATGACAGGTAGTGAGAGATATTATCCGTTTTCATTTATGAGATTTATTTTGATGACACCTGAGAGATGTGAGTATCTAAACACTACTTGTGAGGTGCTAGTTTGTAATCTCCGTGCTTATTATGATTAAATTGGAACGACTATTTGTTGTAATTACTTGTATATTAGCATTAAATGACCCCTAACTTGTATTTTGATTAGAATAAAAGCGCATTTGCTTGAGGACAAGCCAATCTCAAGTGTAAGGGTATTTGATGAAGCGAAAAGTGTACCGCTTTTAGGGGGTCATTTAAGCCCTAAATCGTATTTATTTGATCAAATATTGCCCTAAATCGTTCCTTTTGTCATTTTAGGTACTTTGGAGAAGAAATCTGGAAAAGGAAGCATTTTGGACGTTTTTGGAGCATAAAAGTGAAGAAAACGACAAAGTCTCAAAATCGGCTGGAAAAGTACCTTTGATGGCGTCAAGGGTTGCTCTTGACGGCGTCATGGCTTGGTAAAAGAGGTGGATATGAAAAATACACATGATAAGCCAGAGAATTTTACAATGGAAAGTCTGACGGCGTCACCCTTTGAGGTGATCAAGGCCATCACGGTTTAAGTTAAAGAGAGACGGCGTCAAGCTCATTTCTGACGGCGTCAACCCTTGATAGGCCAGAGCGGATTTTGGGCCTAAAGAGGGACGGAGACTAGAGGAAGACCATCCGGGAACCCTAGACACGGCGAGGTGACGGCGTCAAGATCTACAACGTGACGCTGTCAGCCCTTAAACTCTATATATAGTTTTGCAATTTTTAGTCATTAGTGTGCAACTTTGAGAGGAGAAACCCTAAGACGAATTTCTGCCATTTTTAAGGGTTTTCATACCCTTGGATCTCCCATGTTTAATTGAAGATAAGTAATCACTTAATCAATCAATATGTCTATGTGTTGTTTGATTATATCTTGTTCTTGTCTTTTAATTAACATGCTAGGCTAGATTTATCTTGTGTTTGCTTAGATCTAATGAAACCTAACTATTGATTATTGGTTATTAGTGTGTTATTAATTGTATTGGATGATTGTTTATCGATGTTAGGCTTAAGAAAACTGGCTAACCTCCTATACGGTAA
The DNA here is from genome assembly GCA_021014915.2 of Artemisia tridentata subsp. tridentata. NCBI lineage: Eukaryota > Viridiplantae > Streptophyta > Magnoliopsida > Asterales > Asteraceae > Artemisia > Artemisia tridentata. The sequence continues at coordinate 152,833,268 of CP139509.1, forward strand.
CTTGCTTGAACGTCTTAAGAAACATGAACCAATGCGTACTAAGGTTTTTATGGTTGTATTTAATGCATGAGCGAATTCTAGTGATCCCATGTTAGGAGCTTCTTAGCCGGCTCGACATAGGAGTGAAGTAGGAGCTTGTAGAGTTGGGGAAGTACGTACGCCACCCCACGATTGGTATTAAGGAATACACCCGTCATCCACGCAATTAATACACACTAATCAACCGGTAAAAGATAGTTAGGGAGTAAGGAAATCTAAGTAAACACATTTCTCTCCATATAAGTTTCACAACCTTTTCATTTTCAGTTATTTTATTTTATTTGCATTTGTAGTTATTTGGGTTAGTTGACTAGCAACTAATTCCGCCCACTCCTTCAAACCCGAGATTTTACTTGCTTTCATAAAATATAAAAAATACAAAAATAATCTTCCCTCACCCTTAGACCTAATTAGAGTAGTTTTTCATACCTAACGAACACTATTCCCTGTGGAGAACGATCAATCCCCCGTACTTACCACTACACTATACTACATCGGTCAGGTACACTGCCTGGTGGGGTTGTAAGCCTCTTGAGATCCCTCGAGAGGTAAAACCTGTTGTAAGGTCGCAAAACCACGCATCAACTATTTATAAACTTCTAAGAATGCATTGTTTTAACCAACTCACCTGATCCACCCATAACCTATAAGGCAACCCTGGACGGTTTAATCACATGTACAACGAACAAGCTCAAAGGGTTGTTGGTAATTGGTATTGAAGTCCTCGGGGAGCAAGTAACTTGTTATCCATGATTGATTTACTTTATTAGTATTTGAATTATGGTAGGTTTAGGAGTGTTTTAGTATTTAAAGAGTCATCTCTAATGCATTCGAGTCATAGATTTGGGAGATCACCTGATTTCTCCAATTCCTGGCACTATCAGTTTTCTTTCTCTCTCTCTCTCTTTTTTTTTTTTTTTTTTTTTTTTTTTTTTTTTTTTTTTAATAAAGAATTTAGCCCTGTTCTTATCACACAACCTCAACAGCTTCAATGTCGGACAACAACCAGAGGATCATTTCCACTTGATGGAACTTATTTCCAGCCAAACGAGGTAGCTTCCTTCTCATATAGCATGGTTTTAGCCATGGGTAAACCGAGCACTCTCACATCTTTTTCATCCACCCACGTCCCCATTCTTTGGAGTCTTTTGATAATTTTTAAGAACTTTTTATTATTTTATATCCTTTTGATAATATATATATATATATATATATATATATATATATATATGGTTGATGCAGGTATTTGCTGTTGATGGAATTAGTAAAAACCCACTAGTTGTACGCAGAAATTCATTTGCCGATCTGCAGCCTGCAAATAAGACTCTCGTTTGCGGAACTACTATATCAAAAATATTTGAAGGTACAAAAAGTACTAAGATTGTTATTGCATAATTTACCAAATAATCATATGCTAATGAAAGGACTACTTTTATGTAATCCAGATCTCTCTGCTGAAAGAATAAAAGAGTTCTTTTTAGAAGGTAATTATTTGATAATGAAATTTTGAAAATTTAGTTTTTGGTAGAATTCTACTATATATACATTTTGTGCAGCGTACCTATGCATCCATGGTTTCAATATCAAAACAAGGGTGCTAATACCTCTGCCGGGGCATTTACATCCTACCCTTTTGTTAAAAGTACATCCAAACTTTCAGGGGGTGTTTCTGTCATAACAGAAACTTCCCCATCTCTAACTCTAATATTGTTTCTTGTTTTGTTATTTATGCTTGTACAGGGACCTAAGGTGGTACTTTCTCTCTCTCTCTTTATCTTGGAAGTATACAAGCCGCCCATTTGCCTGTTTCCTCTCATATTGCCTCCCACTCTTGTTCCTTGGTTGTTGTGTTCTCTCCTTTCCTGGAGATGTTGTCTCCTTGGTTGCTGCTTATAAAAGCCCTCCTTGGGTTAGGGCTGAAGTATCCTCTCAAGTTAATCGAAATCTACTTCTTAAAAGAGTAGTCTAGTGTTCTTGGTTGGGTCATTGTTAGACTATCAATCTAATCTTGTAATAGGTGACTGATCATTCTGATTCAGTCACCCCTTTTGGTCTTAAGCTGATTGACTCTTGTTGTGTTCAATCGTTGGCTGTAACTTGTATTGTAATCTGATCTTAATAAATTGAATCAAGGGGTGGTTGGTTGGATTCATACCCGTGTGTATTTCACCATTTTTACATGGTATCAGAGCTACGGCTCTATCGATTTGGTGACTTCAAGATCTAGGGTTTCCAATCAATTTGGGGGTTTCTGAAATTGGTAACTTCCCGGTGTGTACCTTGGTTGGCTTAACATTTCTGTTGGGTTAATTGCTGATTGGATCGAAGTATTGAAGAAATTAGGGTTGTGTTCTTGAAACCCTAATTTTTCTGATTTGGGCGTTTGTGACTCCAGTGGTTTCAGACGTTTATTGGGACCTTTTGCCTCATTATTATGAGGCCTTTTTCCGCTATCCCCTCTCCAAAAGCACTGTAAGCTCTTTTTCTCCTTTAAGATTAACAAGACTTTAGTTTTCTGGGTGCAAACGGGTTCGGCTAACATCTTGACCCTCCATCTTGAATGGTGTGGATACCTGCTCTGGCCAACCCCAGTCCAAAGACTGAGTCTTTGTTATATCTTGGGTGTGAGTTTCTTCTCTTTGCTTAATTTGAAGTTTCTTTTGTTATTTGTTTGCATCCTTGCTTGCTTTTCTGCTTGCTATTTGTCTGGTTTATCTGCTCTATTTCTGTGCTCTTTTATGGCTGCCACTAAAGATGACCTCATTAGTGGTCTTGACCTAAGTAATCCTTTGCACCTTCATTCTAGTGACATCAGTACTAGCTCTATTGTGTCCATTAAACTCACTGGGACAGAAAACTATAGGGTTTGGTCTACTGCTATGACCCTTGCTATTAACACTAGAAATAAAATAGGCTTTATCAATGGAGAATGTCTTAAGGAGACTTATGTCAGTAGTAATAATCTGTCTAAACAATGGGATAGATGTAACTCTATTGTGCTATCTTGGATTTTGAACTCTGTGTCTGAAGACTTGTATCTTGGTCAAATATTCTCTGATAATGCTGCTGAGGTGTGGTCTGAACTTAAAGAAACATATGATAAACTTGATGGCTCCATTATTCTGAGCCTTATGCAAAAGATTAATAACTTTAAACAAGGGGACCTTTCTGTCTCTGAGTACTATCACAGACTAAACTCTCTATGGAGAGAATTTGACATTATGACCAAATTGCCTAAATGTACTTGTTCTGCTAGAGAAGATGTGTTAAAACATAATAATCTCATGAAACTCATGCAATTTCTCACTGGTCTTAATGAAATGTATCAACCTATCAGGAGCAGCATTCTCTCCAGAGAATCTCTCCCTGATGTTAAAGACGCTTTTGTGGTTGTCTCCAGAGAAGAGTCTCACAGAGGCTATGCCTCTTCCTCCTCTGGTTCTGAGTCTAAAAGTCAAATTGCTAGCTTTGTCTCTAAAACTAACTGGCCTAGTAATGGGAATAAGAGAACTGATAACAAAAAAGGCTTTGTTGCTGACAACAAGCAATCTGTGAATGATAATAGCAACAACAGGACCTGTACTCACTGTGGCAAATCTGGCCACTCCAGTGAAAAATGCTTTGAGGTCATTGGGTATCCCACCTGGCATCCCCGCTATAAGAAATCTTCTTATAGAGCTAACTCTAGCTCTGTGCCTTCATCTGTGGAAAATGAACCCAGTCCTATGACCTTTACCAATGATCAAATGATGAAACTCATGTGTCTTATCAAAGACATGCCATCCAACAATGTGCAGGCCAATCTTTCAGGTATGGCCAGTTTTTTGAATAATAACATCTTCTTCAATGTTAATTTCCACAAGTTTTATAACAACAACACCTCTGCACATAAAGTCAGTTTTGGGTGGATCATTGATTCAGGGGCCAATCAACACATGACTGTTAATACTTTAAACATGTTCAATATTACTGACATATCTGATCTAAATCTTACTGTGGGACATCCCAATGGTACTCTAGCTAAAATCATGTATATTGGTAACCTTAAACTGTCTGCTAATGTAATCTTGTATGATGTGCTTGTTGTCCCTGAATACAGAGTCAGTCTTTTATCTGTTCATAAACTTATAAAGGATAGTAGAATGCTTGTTGGTTTTGATGAATCTAAATGTTATATTCAGGACATAACTCAAAACAAACTCATGGGGACTGGGAGTGAAAATGATGGCCTGTATTTGTTTGATTCCCCCTCTTGTGTTACTGTGGTAGGTAATTTTTCTGTTACTTGTCATGTCTCTAAATCTTTATGGCATAACAGGCTTGGTCATCCCTCTGACCAAGCTGTCAGCCTTCTTCAACCTGAACTTAAGTTCACTAAAGGGTCTCTTGTGTCTCCCTGTGACATCTGTCACAAGGCCAAACAGACCAGAGAATCATTCCCCCTAAGTGATCATAAGAGCTCTGCCATTGGTGATCTTGTGCACATAGACCTTTGGGGGCCTTACAAGGTTACTAGCAGAGATGGTTTTAGATACTTTCTGACCATTGTTGATGACTATACCAGGGCTGTGTGGGTTTATATGGTTAAAACTAAAGATGAAGTGTATAATCTGTTTGTTAGCTATCTCAATCTGATTCACAATCAGTTTAAAAGCAGCATCAAAACTGTGAGATCTGACAATGGGACTGAATTTGTTAATAACCAAATGAGTAATCTCTTTGTCACCCTTGGTATTATCCACCAAACTTCCTGTGCTTACACCCCTCAGCAAAATGGGATTGCTGAAAGAAAGCACAGGCATCTGCTTAATGTAGCTAGGAGTCTGCTGTTTCAAAGTGGTCTTCCTCTAAGTATGTGGCCTGAATGCATCATAACTGCTGCCTACTTGATTAACAGGTTGCCGTCTTCTGTTCTGAGTGGGAAATCTCCATTTTAGCTTGTTTACGGTCAGAAACCTAGGCTCTCTCATTTGAGAAGCTTTGGTTGCTTATGTTTCTCTTCTGTTCTTAATAAATCAGATAAATTTTCTGCCAGGTCTGAAAAATGTGTTCTAATTGGTTTCTCTGGTACTAAAAAGGCTTACAAGGTTTATGGAATTGACTCTAAACTGGTTTTCTACTCTAGAGATGTTCAATTCTATGAGACTATTTTTCCCTTTAAAATGAAGTCTCAAGTACAAACTGATAAGAACTTTACTTTAAATGATCTGAATTTTTTTGATGAAGAGCAAACTGATCACAATCCCAATGATGAACAGAGGAGGATAATTATTACACCCAATGATGATGGTGGTGCCCCTTCATGCCCTAGAGGTACAAATACCTCTATTGATGGTGAGACTGCTGGCCCCGCAACATCTATGGGTGAAAACTCTCTACCTGAGGGAAATGTCCCTTCCATTTCTGACAATGCTCCTCTTAATCCCACTCACAACATAAGTCCTGAGCAGCCTACCCTTAGGAGATCCTCTAGAAACACTAAGACTCCTGCTAGATATAATGACTTTGTGGTTAATAGTAGTGTCAGATATGGTCTTGAAAAGTATGTGTGTTACTCTAATCTAAGTCCTGCTAATTATTGTTTCTCTACTACCTTAAATAAGTCTGTTGAACCCTCTTCCTATGATGAGGCTGCTAAAAACATTAACTGGGTTCAAGCCATGGACAATGAAATAACTGCGTTAAAAGAGAACAATACTTGGACTGAATGTGATCTTCCTAAAGGAAGAAAACCTGTTGGTAGAAAATGGTTATGGAAACTTAAATATAAATCCACAGGTGAAATTGACAAATACAAAGCCAGGCTTGTTGCCAAGGGCTTCAGTCAGAAGGAGGGATTTGATTATAATGAAATTTTTAGTCCCGTAGTTAAAATGTCTACTGTGCGATGCTTGATTACTGTTGCTATGTGTAATAATTGGAGTCTGTTCTAGTTAGATGTCAATAATGCTTTTCTGTATGGTGACTTAACTGAGGATATTTACATGACTCTACCCCCAGGCTTTGATAATCATAAGTCTAAAGTTGTGAAACTGAACAAGTCTCTCTATGGCCTTAAACAAGCCCCTAGGCAATGGAATGCCAAATTAACTCTTATTCTCAATGAACATGGTTTTGTGCAATCTAAATATGACTACTCTTTGTTCACTAAGAAATCTGGGGATGTGTTTTTAGTTCTTCTTGTTTATGTTGATGATATTGTCATTACAGGCAATAATGTTGATGAAATTGAGAAATTCAAAGTGTTTTTAAAAACCAAATTCCAAATCAAAGACTTAGGAAAGTTAAAATACTTCCTAGGCATTGAAATCTTGGAAAACAGTAAAGGTGTATGCCTTAGTCAAAGGAAATACTGCTTAGACCTTTTACATGAATATGATCTGCACAGCCAAACCTGTTGACACACCCTTACCTGAAAATACCACCCTTAACCACATTGAATGTGCTGATGATAAAGCTTTGAAAAACATTGGGAATTATCAAAAGTTGGTAGGCAAGTTAATTTACTTAACTCATACTAGGCCAGATATTTCCTATGCTATTCATTGTCTGAGTCAGTACATGCATGCCCCTCTTGAATCTCATTTAGATGCTGCTTTAAGGGTGTTAAGGTATTTGAAAGGGTCCCCTGGCAATGGGGTGCAAATTAACAAAAGTGAGAACCTTAAGCTTAAAGCTTATGCTGATTCTGACTGGGCCAGATGCCCTGTGACCAGGAAATCTGTCTCTGGTTACTGTGTACTTTTGGGTGACTCTTTGGTCACTTGGAAAAGCAAAAAGCAATCCACCCTCTCTAAATCTTCTGTTGAGGCAGAATACAGGAGCATGGCATCCTGTACTTGTGAAGTGATCTGGTTGAATAACTTGCTGGGAGATATGGGAGTTAAAAGCTCCTTACCAGTGGTTATGTACTGTGACAATAGCTCTGCTATTCAAATTGCTGGAAACCCTGTGTTCCATGAAAAAACTAAGCATTTTGAAATAGATGTGCATCTTGTGAGAGAAAAAGTTTCTGCAGGTATAATTAAAACTGAGAAGATACACACTTCTCAGCAAACTGCTGATATCCTGACTAAAGCTCTTGGCAGCAAAAGCCATGTGTACTTGTGTGATAAGTTGGGAATGCTGGACATGTTTAGTGTGCAAGTTTGAGGGAGGGTGTTAAAAGTACATCCAAACTTTCAGGGGGTGTTTCTGTCATAACAGAAACTTCCCCATCTCTAACTCTAATATTGTTTCTTGTTTTGTTATTTATGCTTGTGCAGGGACCTAAGGTGGCACTTTCTCTCTCTCTCTTTATCTTGGAAGTATATAAGCTGCTCATTTGCCTGTTTCCTCTCATATTGCCTCCCACGCTTGTTCCTTGGTTGCTGTGTTCTCTCCTTTCCTGGAGATGTTGTCTCCTTGGTTGCTGCTTATAAAAGCCCTCCTTGGGTTAGGGCTGAAGTATCCTCTCAAGTTAATCGAAATCTACTTCTTAAAAGAGTAGTCTAGTGTTCTTGGTTGGGTCATTGTTAGACTATCAATCTAATCTTGTAATAGGTGACTGATCATTCTGATTCAGTCACCCCTTTTGGTCTTAAGCTGATTGACTTTTGTTGTGTTCAATCGTTGGCTGTAACTTGTATTGTACTCTGATCTTAATAAATTGAATCAAGGGGTGGTTGGTTGGATTCATACCCGTGTGTATTTCACCATTTTTACACCTTTCCCAAACTCCAAAGAAAGGAAGCAAGGCCACTCGAAAAAAGAACTAACTCATGATTATAGATATTTTCATGTATTTTTGGCACTAGTAATCACCCTTCTTATTAAACATTTGCACCAAAAGGGTGTTATGACACATGTTATCGTAATTGAAATGTCTTAAAACTTATGACACTAAGTGCTGTGTGTACATATCCTCTCGCTGAATGTAATATATGACAATGAGGTGCGAACTTGACTTAACGATGTGAAATCCCATGATAGCCGTTCGTGATAGTGGATGTTATCTACGGATCTCTTAGATGAGAATCCCATGAATGGAATAGTGGCTGGAACAAAATTTCTTTTTGATGTCACGTAGTTTGAAACAATGATCATACATGATATTACCCCATCCATGTATTATTTTGTGTGTGGATCCTTAGAGCAATCGGTGTGGAACGTTTCGTGGCTCGCCGTCACACCAGCTGTGCCCGCCGTGGGTCACCAAGAGACGAAGGCAAATGTTGAAGAAGGTGGGCCAGTTTTGTAATTTAAGGTGTTTTTTTATTTTGTTTTCTACCCCCCCCCCCTTTTTTTTGCCCTTTTTTTTTTTTTTTTTTTTTTTTTTTTTTTTTTTTTAAGTTTTGGTAAAAATAGATACGTTTTGTAATTAGAAATGTAAAGTTTTTATAAAACTTGTAACGTTGAATATCTTAGCAAATTGAAACTACATTAAACATTAACTAGAATATATTAAACATCAAATTGAACCTACACTAAACAACCACTTGAAAAAATAACAAACGATTAACGTAAACAACGAATAATTAACATAAACAGTATACTATTAACATAAACAACCACAGACTAACGGAAGGTATCATGGGTAACCATCTTCAGATGATTCGGATGGTGTGAAAAAACCACACTCCCACCTTTGCTTGCGTTCTTCATCCTCCCTTGCTTGCCGCTCCAAACGAGCAGCTTCTTTTTCTCTTTCAAGTGTTTCCATTTTGAGGAAGACTTGCATATCTGCCTCCTCTTGCCTAAGTTGTTCGTCAGTTAAACCCAACGGATTTTCTTCTTGGTTGGAAACCGGTGGAGTATGGACTTCTTCATTTTGGCGAGGTGGGCTTGGAAATTGTTGCCAAAAATCTTTTCGGCGAGGCGGGCTTGGAAATTGTTGCCCGAAATCTTTTTTGAAAGACATTTTGAGTTAGAGAAGTTTGGTTATTTTAGCTTTGAATATGGAAATTGTGTGTGACAATGCAAATCAGAAGACTGAGTATTTATGTGGGACAATTCACACGTTTTTAATATTTTCTTTTTGAATTTGAAATTTGAAACTGATAAAAAAGATCCCGCCTTTGTTTTTTGAATTTTCACACGTTTTTAATATCTCATTTTTTGAATTTGAATTTCAAAGTATAAATATATCCCGCCCTCTTTATAAATTTGAATTTGAAATTTCAAAGTATCCCACCCTTGTTTTTTGAAATTTCAAGTTTTAAACGGTTATAAATACCATACCATTGTTTGGTATTTTTCACACACTTGTAATACTTTCAACAGATTTGAAATGAATAATCGTTTGTCTAAAGAGGAAGAGAGGTTGCTTGCTGAAATTTGGGTGGCAGTTTCCCAAAATCAAAGTTTCGACAATGAGAAATCCTTTTGGAACCGGATTGCAGACATGTTCAACAATATGTCTAACGGTGCCAACCGTACCAGAAATACGCTCAGTGGTAAATGGACAAGAATTAGCAGCGAATGTCAGAAATTCAACGCTATTTACTTAGATTTGCAGCGTGTAGGCGGGGAGAATGAAGGTGAGATTCTCAACACTGCAAAGACAATGTTTCAACAACGATTTGGTGGGAGAAGCTTCGAATACGTTCACGTATGGGAGGTTGTGAGAAATGTTTAACATTGTTGTATGATGTGTTATCTGTATCGTGTTTAATATGTTGTACTGTTAGTTTACGTTTGAATTTGAATAATACTCGTACGGTTACTTTTAATTTGAATATGATTTTTTGAATACTCTCCAACGGCTACTTTAACGGCTACATTTAATTATAAATACCACACACTTGTAATATTTGTCACAGCACTTCATTTTCTCACAACTCTTTAATTTCATAACCCTTCATTTTCTCACACACAAGTATCACTATGGCTAACGAACTAGCAGAAGTGCCAAGGGCTATCCTCAACCGATTACGAACAGAACAAGAAAAAGAACTCAAACTTATTAACAGTTTGTTTGGCGAGATATCTCGTATTATGCTACAAATGCATAATCGTGCTCCAGAGATCGAAAGGTTGCGTGAGTTGCCTCAAGACCATCCAGCTATCAGGGTCGGTCTAGAAACTCTACAAAGAAATAATGAAACAGATCTGGAACTTCATGTCGCATTGAAGATGGTTAGGGAGCAGGTTTTACAAGTGTGGGAGGAGAAGTCGGATCTCATCGACAATTACAACTCCATATAAAAGTTCGTATCGATTAGTATTTGTTGTATCGTTATTTTTAATTCTCGTATCGCTTTTTTTTCGTATCGTAACTTTATAATTAGTATGTGTTTAAATTTGTTGTAACGTGTTTTTATTTGAATGAAATTAATTTAGTTTATTTGGGTATTTCAAAAAAAATAAGATAGTAGTGGGCCCAAATGAGTAAGTTGTGGTATGTTATGATAAGAGGAGGTTGTTAGTTGTGGTGACGTGGCACGTGTGGGGCCCGAATGAAGAGGATGAAGCTCTTCATGATACTTATTGATCTTAGATGGAAAGAAACTGATAGCAACAAAGCTAATTAACTTCCAAATTCTATATAAAGAATGAAGAAGAAAGTAACACAATGATATTTCAAAGGGATTTGTTATAGAAATATGAATTGTTTGTTACAAAGTGTAATACAGAAATCGAGAGAGAATTCTAAAACTGTTACAATACTGAATGAATACAAATGAGATAGGAAAATGGTATTTATACAAAGGAAATGTGATAAAAGATGAGTTGGAGTTGTAACAGCTTTTCCCGCCAAGGCTGTTATTTGACTTTCCAATTTTGACTTTAGCTGACCAATTAACTAATTCACCATTTTTATTCATATCAATACCTTCCCCTTCACTGAATTCTTGTCCTCAAGAATCAAGTGGAAATTCAAGAAATCTTTTTGGCTATGTCACTGTGTAACTCCCAAGTAGCATAAGCTTCTGACCCATTAGTCCATTGAATTAGCACAAAAACCTCAGCTTTGTTCCTCACTTTACCAAGCTTCCTGTCTAAGACCTTGAGGGGAACTTGCAAAACTTCTCCTTGTTGATTACAGATAGGGAGTATAGGAGTAGCATTTGGAATAGGACCTTTGAACAGCTTTAACTGTGAAATGTGGAAGACTGGGTGGATTTGTGAAGTAGCAGGTAATGATAATTTGTAAGCCACCTTTCCAACCTTATCAATAATCTGAAAAGGCCCAAAGTACTTAGGGATGAGCTTGTTGTACTTAGCTTGCCTGAGAGTAACCTGCCTGTGAGGCTGCAGTTTCAGATATACCCATTGACCAACTTCAAATTCCCTATATGTTCTTCTTTTGTCAGCACTGGTTTTCATTTTCTGTTGAGCTCTATGTAAATGGAACTTCAAGAGGTTGACAGCTGCTTCACTAGCACCCAAAGTCCTATCCACTGCATCAACCTTGCTTTGGCCTTGGACATAAGAAATAGGGCTTGTAGGAGGCTGACCATAGACTATCTCATAAGTTGTTGTTTGGACAGAGGTATGGAAATTGGTGTTGTACCAATATTCAGCCAAGGGTAACCATTTGAACCATTCCTTGGGCTTCTCTCCAGTCATACACCTAAGGTAAGTTTCCAAACACCTATTGACCACCTCAGTCTGTCCATCACTTTGTGGGTGATAGGCAGTGGAGAAATGCAGGCTAACATGTAACATCTTAAACAACTCCTTCCAAAATAGACTTAGAAAGATCTTATCCCTGTCACTTGCTATAACCTTTGGAAGCCCATGAAGTCTGTACACAGTATCTAAGAACACATTGGCCACTTGAACTGCTGTAAATGGGTGATTGAGAGCAATGAAGTGACTGTAACACCCCAACCCGACAAGGGTAGAGATATCACAATAATGGATTCATATCAGATCAAAACAGAGCATACATCTACAGTAATACAAAAAAATCTCAAAGGATTACAATTGAAATACTGAATCTACAAGGTTACAATGAAAACTTTCAAAACTAATTCTACAACATAATATCTTCCATCCAACTCTAATCCAGAATAGCTACCAAGCCTTCTAAGTCCAAAGGTATGCTCTCCACTCATTCCCAGCTTCCTACTAAAACCTGCCGCACACGAAAAGAAACGTGCGGCTGAGCTTAAAAAGCCCAGTGAACAGATATATAGATGACAGAAACGATAACGGATAGCAATACAGAAACAATGGCAGAGAACAATACAGAAACAAATCAGAAATACAGATTATACAGATACTGAACTAAAGTGAAAGAATAGGAAAAGGAATAAGGGTGAAAGGAAAGAAATGAGAAAGGGATAATGTACAAACCAGGTTTAGGGAAATACAGAAATCTATCACGAGCCCAGAAATAACAGATAATATCATAACAGAATAATCATATAATAATCCAGAGGGGATGCCTCTCAAGTAACAGATAATATGAGGGGTGACCTCATGTATCAAATCGGAGTGATCAGCTTCCAGATAATGTGAAAGACGTGTATCGCACACACCATCAGTCACCAGATATAATAATAACATATAACATAAACAGATAACAGATAACAGATAACAGAGTCAGAACTAGGATGCATCCATGCGCCCCCTGTGGCCAGAAACTCCTTAACACACCAGATAAAATAAATCAGGGACGGGACAGGTCATCACTCTCCTGCCCTAGAGTCATGCCATCGGTGCATCAATGACATGGACATGAAACCCTCATGCCTAGTGATTGGCTCGGATATCAGACTGTGGTCAAGGTCAGATGTCATATAATAAACAGAGTCACATCTAAGGGTTCATGGCAGAAGGGTCATGTCAACAATTCAGATTAAAATAATAAGGTTTAAATCAGAGTTTATCAGATTAAGTTTAATATCAAAGCTTAAGTTCAGATTTAAAAGGTTTATTTCCAATAGTCCAAAATAGTATATCAAAGGTTAATAATTACAAGTTTATAGCAATAATCCATTTCAGAAGTTCCTGTCAAAAGTTCATTTAAATCAATCCTTTAAAAATAGTTTTCATTGAAATGATCTTTCAAAATAGTTTTCATAAAAATGGTCTTCCAAAACCTTTAGTAACTTCCATTTCAAGATAGCTTTTCTTAAACAGTTTCATATGTAATTTAATAAAGGTTCAAAATCAATTAGGTTCAGATAAAGATTTAACAGGTTAAGGTTTACCAAAATCAAATCAGAATTTACAACAGATATATCAGGTTAAGGTTCAGAACAAGGTTCACAGATCAGATTCAATTAAGACTCACAAATTCAGGGTTCAGAACAAGAGATCAATCAGAGTTCAGGAAAAAGGTTCAGAATACAAGAATCATAGCAGAGGTTCAAACAAAAGGTTCAAGACAACAGATCACAACAAAGATTCACAACTGAAGGGAACATAGCAATGGTATGGGGAATCCTAATAAGGAAAACAAAATACTGAGAGAAAGGGAAAGAAACACCCTTACTGAAATAGGGCAGAATATCTGTACCTTATTAGCACAGCAGAAATGAAACAGACAAACACAGAAATCAGATGATCAAGACTTCTCCTTCTTCACACCTAAGGAAGAGGAAGACAGAATTACTAAAGTTTCTTATTCAGATTATTCCTTTAGTTAATCTCTTCATTTTATGTACTTCCTATTTTTAGTAACCTTCCAGATTCAGTAAGTTCCCATAATTAGCAGGTTTCCAGATTAATCAGATATTATCATTTCAGATTAGGTTGAACCTTATTCAGAGATTATTATGGAATATCAGTATATTTTAGCAAGTTACAGAAGTTTAGGGTTTTAAATGACAATTATACAGAGTTTAGGGTTTTAAGTGCAACTTCATTAATTTACAAGGTCATTAGTGAAATTACTTCAAGTTACAGAATTATATACTCATTATATTCAGAAATACTTTCCATTCCCTTAAGTTTCACAATTTACAGATTACACCCCTTTAATTTCAGAATTTACAAATAAAGCTTATAATTACATATTTTACAATTTAAACCCTACAATATCCATAATTACCAACCATACATATTATATTTCAAAATTACAGAATGTACAATCAGAATTTAGTACTTTACATATTTGACCCCTCAGAATTCAGAATTTACATATTTAGCCCTTTAAGTTTACAAAACATATATATTAAATCATAATTACATAACAATTACATAATTAGCCCAAAAATCCTCAAAATTACACAACAACCTTTTTATATCAGTATTAACACAAAACAACTTCAGAATTTCAGATTTACACTTTTGGTCCCTCACTTTTAATTAATTTCCAAACGAAACCCTAATTTCCCATTAATTCATTATTATGAAAAATTTACACTTAGGACCCCAAAGTTATATTTTTCCCACATTATTACAGATGTATATGATCTTACAGAAATATCCCAGAAGTTTCAAAGTTGGCAAAACAGGTCCTTATACATTTTAGTTCAAATCGCCTAGACTTTTTATAACAATTACAAACCCTACTTTTCACCAATCATTGAACCATCATTAATTCATCATTAAAACACTTTAAATGATCAGATATGCATCCAAGAAATCAAACCCTATAGGCCATGATTTTTATTTTATTTGTTTCTTTATTTTTCTAAAATCCGGTTTTTATCAATAATTAACCACGTTAATTTTAGGCCTCTAAAAATCAAAACCATATTTTTCCCAGATCATATAACTTATAAGGAACCCACGAAAAATAGTGAACATGCCCAGAAAATTCGTTTAACATATATTGCATATTTACGTATGTTTTAGGCACTAAAATTACAACGACTTGATTTAGGCCACCATAATTCGATCTATCATTTTTCCCAGGTCTAATACATCATAAGAGGTCTAAATAAAATAGCCATCATTCCCAGAAATTCGGATTTCATATATTTGCGATTTACGTGCTCTATAGCCATTATATTATCAAACGCATAGAATTAGCATGCATGGATCGATTTTGATATTTTATATGAGTTATATAACATCTAAATATCACTGGAAAAATGCCATATTAATTTTATCACGTTTGGTTAAGTTGCACGAATTATTACCTTGATTTAGTGTAAATCGACAAGAATTTAAGAACAAGAACAAACCAATGAGAAAACGCAGCAACTATCAATTTTCCTAGCTTCCTTGCACTCCCAATAACACCAGAAAAATGCTTGTCCAAGCCCAGAATTCGCAGAGAAGCTTTGGTCGATTTCTTTAGATCGCTAGGGTTTTTTTGGATAATTGTCGGTATTGTTTTTGGAGAACAAAATAAAAGGGATTTGATTAAATATTTGGGAACCGACTTTAGGGGGAAACAAATCAGTATATTTTGGCCCATAATATCCAGAAAATATTGGGTTTGATTTTCTTAATATTTCCTTAATTTATTTAACATATAATCTAATTAAAAGAAATAAAACATAATGTTTATTTAACTTGTAATTTTCGGAATTAATTATATAAATGTGTAAGTTAATTTTTTTGAACATTTAAAATGATGAACATTGTCTCAGAAATTATTTTGTTTCAGATATAATTCGATTTCAGATGTTTTGGAATTATTTCGGAATCTTATAAGTTGTTTTATAAGGTTTTATATATATAATATAAGGTTTTATATTATCAGGGGTAATTTGGTAATTTTACGGGTTATCTGAATTTCAGGTATTACAACTTCTTCCCCACTAACAAAAAAATTTCGTCCTCGAAATTTGCAGAAAGCAGAAGGAAAAGAGAGAGCAGAAACAAAACAAGACATACCAGATTAAAACGAGAATTGAGGTGAAACGAAACAGGAACACAACTGACGGTGAACAGACATATGAAAGATTTGTTTCTCATAACTCGAACTTGCAGATTCCAAAATGGTTTCAGGTCCTCAGAACAGACATAACATACTGAATCCAGATCAGAAGGATAACATACCAACGTAGTAGATGAAAATCAGATTCATAGGGTCTTGACGGATATGCCGTTCACAAAAATTGATTTGACAGATCAGATTAGAGCGTACAGAAATAGAATATCGATAACATCAATTGAAAGAAGTTTTATAACAAAACTGAAGATTATTATCAGAAGTTCAGAGGTCAGCAGAATGCGTGACGAGAATCCAGATGTATCAATTCGCATAATGGTGGAAGCAGATTGCGCGTATAGGTAGAATGAACTTAAAGTGTCACTAACGCAGACGATCTCAAACAGTTATCAGAATTTCTAAAGCTTCTAAGGCACTTCTCAAAATATCCTATGCCCACAACAAGTGCACGTTATATGATGTTAGTATTATCACGTTGGCCAGACGTCATAATACTGGCATCATATAAATATGCCCTCATGATGGTCATACTTTATCTCAAGTCGTGAACAGAACAAACTTATCCTACTCCACCTAGTCTTCCTACGGTCTCAGAGGTCATCAGAATCCACTACCCTAACTAAGAGGAAAACGAATCACTCGAAAAGTTAACGGAAGTCTCAAAATGTCTATCAGAATCAGATCATCCATCATTCGTCAAATTTCAGATAACAAAACCATCATCCGACATACGCAGAATGAACACAGAGCGGAATTACTGATAAGGAACCTAAATCATTCAAAGGATTTATCATCAGATAACAGAAATTTAGATAGGTCAAGCAGAAATGAATCACGTCATCCATAGCTTCATCCGTTACAGAATTTATTCGCTTCAGAATTTTCTTCTATTCAAGGTCATGATCTCCGTTCTATCCTCAAGTCTGCTTCTACTCTCAATTCATCTTAGTACAACTAAAATGAATAGAGAAGCAAGACTGCGAGTCTTGGACAGGTCTACTAGTACAGTTCGGAATTCGCCAACTCAGATTGCCGTCGTCATCGGATGCCCGGTAGTGGTGTCTGCTACAATCTCTGAATGCCAATCAAATCTACTCTTCCAGAACAAAGGTCATTCCATTAAATACGAAGATGGTCTACATGTTTCCTCGTTCGACTCAGGCACAAACATGTTGTCATACTATGACAACTGTCCAGATACTCGTGAAAACATGATTCTTATTAGCCAATACTATTGGCATTATTTAAGACTCATAATGGTCACAAAGAGTACGAAAATAGTTTTCATAAATCTTTTCAGGGATATATTCATATAAAACTGAAATACTTTACGGAAGCTTCTCTCAGTTAGTCATCTCCCATCTCAGGAGCTCTTGTGGTTGCTTCTTCAGTCCTTCGAACATTAATTGAGGTTGTCTGATACGGAATTTACAAGGATAGAACATTTTAATCATTGATACTCGGAAATGAAAAGTGATTATGGTTAGAATAACGGTTAGGTTTACGATAGTTGGTATGCAGACGCAAAATTTTCTCTTTCTTCTTTATAAATTAATAGGGTATTTAAAGGGAACACTGAGGTGAAACAAAATCATATCTCATTAATTTCTTCAATCTCTCAACTTCTATAGCATCATGGGTCGTCAACCGAGATCGGTTCAGAATCACTTCTACCTCTCAAACGGAAGGAAAACTCAGGAGCTTCATCAGAAAATGCCAGAAAATTTGTACAACAAAACTTTCTAGGGGTGGATACTAATAGGTGTCAGGAGAATTTGACAATCAAATGAGATCGGGGTAAATCTTTCCATAACCGTGATAAGCTTAACAGATTTAAGCGGTTAGAGGTTATTATATCAAAAGTAGGGTGGAATAGATCGTTACATTTCAGATGCGGTAGTTTATGATAGCTGAAGAACCAGTCCAATCAATAATCAAAAGATCTCCAAAATTAAGTATATCAATAGTAAACAGATCCGCAGAACGTATATGGTCACTTAACCAGACGGATAGTTCATATGTCAGAGTCAAGTACATGGTTCAGTATAGTGTGGGGATAGGTACGCGAATAGTTCTAGGTGTTGGAGTTTTTGGTTTAGCTTTTTGACATAAGTGACAGGTAGGGTGTACATCATCGGTAATACGAACATCATATAATTGCAGAAGTGAGACTTATGAGATATCGGATATCAGCATCATATGCTCAGTTAACAATTCCATACAGAGACGGTATTTGCATCAAATCCTTCCAAAGAAAACTGATTGGCAAATAAGATTCATCATTCAGGGCAAATAAGATTCATCATTCAGGACAAATAAGATTCATCATTCAGGACAGAGTAGGATCAGAGGATACATTTATATCCAGCATGGGTCATGAATTATAGAATGTGTCCAACACTTTAAGGTTAAATGGTCTTCGGGATGGTCGGAGAGATATCAGACGGTTTATCCACAGATCAGAAATGAAGGTCAAAATCAGGTAGTGGCAGCAAAAGTTTAACAATCGGTAATCATGTCAGGGGTTCCAAAATTGTTTCAAACGCCAAAGGTGAGACATAGGAGGATAGTCGTCAATATTAGATGATCAAATCAATCAATCCTTATAAGGATAAAATCAAGGTTACTGTCAAAGAAAGACGGATCAACAAAGCAGATTTTACCGTTTAGAATGAGAGGGAAGACATCCGTGTATTCGTGGTTAAACACCACCAGGTTTCTCATGGGAACAGAGATGGTTAAGACGGAATCAAAAGATTCATAGGTGATTATCAGAAGTAAGAAACAAATAACAGAATGTATCAAGTACATCATCGATATGGGGATTCTCAGAATGCCTGAAGAGGCATCAGAATGATTAACAGAAGGTTCAGAGGTCGGAATTGAAATCGGAAGTCAAGGATCAAATAATGTCAGATAATTATTACGCAATTCCAATGCTTCAGGTTTATTTAGGTTTCAATTCTTAGGTGGTGCAAGGCATAAGCTCTAAATTTCCATAGTCCTTAACCAAAACAAGGCACGAATCAGAGTGGTGCAGAAGCAAGATACTTAAGCAAATGTCTTATAGTCTACCCATTCCTCACTGGTCAGAATTTAAGTTCCTATAGGGAAATCCTAAAGCAAATTCTCAGAGGTTGTCCTACGAGCGCCTACAGTGGAAACTTAGTGGTCCAGACTTCACAGGTCAAGGGTAAATGTATTACGAGTCGCAGCCTGTGAGCTCTGATACCATAAATTGTAACACCCCAACCCGACAAGGGTAAAGATATCACAATAATGGATTCATATCAGATCAAAACAGAGCATACATCTACAGTAATACAAAAAAATCTCAAAGGATTACAATTGAAATACTGAATCTACAAGGTTACAATGAAAACTTTCAAAACTAATTCTACAACATAATATCTTCCATCCAACTCTAATCCAGAATAGCTACCAAGCCTTCTAAGTCCAAAGGTATGCTCTCCACTCATTCCCAGCTTCCTACTAAAACCTGCCGCACACGAAAAGAAACGTGCGGCTGAGCTTAAAAAGCCCAGTGAACAGATATATAGATGACAGAAACGATAACGGATAGCAATACAGAAACAATGGCAGAGAACAATACAGAAACAAATCAGAAATACAGATTATACAGATACTGAACTAAAGTGAAAGAATAGGAAAAGGAATAAGGGTGAAAGGAAAGAAATGAGAAAGGGATAATGTACAAACCAGGTTTAGGGAAATACAGAAATCTATCACGAGCCCAGAAATAACAGATAATATCATAACAGAATAATCATATAATAATCCAGAGGGGATGCCTCTCAAGTAACAGATAATATGAGGGGTGACCTCATGTATCAAATCGGAGTGATCAGCTCCCAGATAATGTGAAAGACGTGTATCGCACACACCATCAGTCACCAGATATAATAATAACATATAACATAAACAGATAACAGATAACAGATAACAGAGTCAGAACTAGGATGCATCCATGCGCCCCCTGTGGCCAGAAACTCCTTAACACACCAGATAAAATAAATCAGGGACGGGACAGGTCATCACTCTCCTGCCCTAGAGTCATGCCATCGGTGCATCAATGACATGGACATGAAACCCTCATGCCTAGTGATTGGCTCGGATATCAGACTGTGGTCAAGGTCAGATGTCATATAATAAACAGAGTCACATTTAAGGGTTCATGGCAGAAGGGTCATGTCAACAATTCAGATTAAAATAATAAGGTTTAAATCAGAGTTTATCAGATTAAGTTTAATATCAAAGCTTAAGTTCAGATTTAAAAGGTTTATTTCCAATAGTCCAAAATAGTATATCAAAGGTTAATAATTACAAGTTTATAGCAATAATCCATTTCAGAAGTTCCTGTCAAAAGTTCATTTAAATCAATCCTTTAAAAATAGTTTTCATTGAAATGATCTTTCAAAATAGTTTTCATAAAAATGGTCTTCCAAAACCTTTAGTAACTTCCATTTCAAGATAGCTTTTCTTAAACAGTTTCATATGTAATTTAATAAAGGTTCAAAATCAATTAGGTTCAGATAAAGATTTAACAGGTTAAGGTTTACCAAAATCAAATCAGAATTTACAACAGATATATCAGGTTAAGGTTCAGAACAAGGTTCACAGATCAGATTCAATTAAGACTCACAAATTCAGGGTTCAGAACAAGAGATCAATCAGAGTTCAGGAAAAAGGTTCAGAATACAAGAATCATAGCAGAGGTTCAAACAAAAGGTTCAAGACAACAGATCACAACAAAGATTCACAACTGAAGGGAACATAGCAATGGTATGGGGAATCCTAATAAGGAAAACAAAATACTGAGAGAAAGGGAAAGAAACACCCTTACTGAAATAGGGCAGAATATCTGTACCTTATTAGCACAGCAGAAATGAAACAGACAAACACAGAAATCAGATGATCAAGACTTCTCCTTCTTCACACCTAAGGAAGAGGAAGACAGAATTACTAAAGTTTCTTATTCAGATTATTCCTTTAGTTAATCTCTTCATTTTATGTACTTCCTATTTTTAGTAACCTTCCAGATTCAGTAAGTTCCCATAATTAGCAGGTTTCCAGATTAATCAGATATTATCATTTCAGATTAGGTTGAACCTTATTTAGAGATTATTATGGAATATCAGTATATTTTAGCAAGTTACAGAAGTTTAGGGTTTTAAATGACAATTATACAGAGTTTAGGGTTTTAAGTGCAACTTCATTAATTTACAAGGTCATTAGTGAAATTACTTCAAGTTACAGAATTATATACTCATTATATTCAGAAATACTTTCCATTCCCTTAAGTTTCACAATTTACAGATTACACCCCTTTAATTTCAGAATTTACAAATAAAGCTTATAATTACATATTTTACAATTTAAACCCTACAATATCCATAATTACCAACCATACATATTATATTTCAAAATTACAGAATGTACAATCAGAATTTAGTACTTTACATATTTGACCCCTCAGAATTCAGAATTTACATATTTAGCCCTTTAAGTTTACAAAACATATATATTAAATCATAATTACATAACAATTACATAATTAGCCCAAAAATCCTCAAAATTACACAACAACCTTTTTATATCAGTATTAACACAAAACAACTTCAGAATTTCAGATTTACACTTTTGGTCCCTCACTTTTAATTAATTTCCAAACGAAACCCTAATTTCCCATTAATTCATTATTATGAAAAATTTACACTTAGGACCCCAAAGTTATATTTTTCCCACATTATTACAGATGTATATGATCTTACAGAAATATCCCAGAAGTTTCAAAGTTGGCAAAACAGGTCCTTATACATTTTAGTTCAAATCGCCTAGACTTTTTATAACAATTACAAACCCTACTTTTCACCAATCATTGAACCATCATTAATTCATCATTAAAACAATTTAAATGATCAGATATGCATCCAAGAAATCAAACCCTATAGGCCATGATTTTTATTTTATTTGTTTCTTTATTTTTCTAAAATCCGGTTTTTATCAATAATTAACCACGTTAATTTTAGGCCTCTAAAAATCAAAACCATATTTTTCCCAGATCATATAACTTATAAGGAACCCACGAAAAATAGTGAACATGCCCAGAAAATTCGTTTAACATATATTGCATATTTACGTATGTTTTAGGCACTAAAATTACAACGACTTGATTTAGGCCACCATAATTCGATCTATCATTTTTCCCAGGTCTAATACATCATAAGAGGTCTAAATAAAATAGCCATCATTCCCAGAAATTCGGATTTCATATATTTGCGATTTACGTGCTCTATAGCCATTATATTATCAAACGCATAGAATTAGCATGCATGGATTGATTTTGATATTTTATATGAGTTATATAACATCTAAATATCACTGGAAAAATGCCATATTAATTTTATCACGTTTGGTTAAGTTGCACGAATTATTACCTTGATTTAGTGTAAATCGACAAGAATTTAAGAACAAGAACAAACCAATGAGAAAACGCAGCAACTATCAATTTTCCTAGCTTCCTTGCACTCCCAATAACACCAGAAAAATGCTTGTCCAAGCCCAGAATTCACAGAGAAGCTTTGGTCGATTTCTTTAGATCGCTAGGGTTTTTTTGGATAATTGTCGGTATTGTTTTTGGAGAACAAAATAAAAGGGATTTGATTAAATATTTGGGAACCGACTTTAGGGGGAAACAAATCAGTATATTTTGGCCCATAATATCCAGAAAATATTGGGTTTGATTTTCTTAATATTTCCTTAATTTATTTAACATATAATCTAATTAAAAGAAATAAAACATAATGTTTATTTAACTTGTAATTTTCGGAATTAATTATATAAATGTGTAAGTTAATTTTTTTGAACATTTAAAATGATGAACATTGTCTCAGAAATTATTTTGTTTCAGATATAATTCGATTTCAGATGTTTTGGAATTATTTCGGAATCTTATAAGTTGTTTTATAAGGTTTTATATATATAATATAAGGTTTTATATTATCAGGGGTAATTTGGTAATTTTACGGGTTATCTGAATTTCAGGTATTACAGTGACTGTATTTGCTGAGTCTGTCTACCACAACTAGTATCATAGATTTACCACAAGAAATAGCCAAACCTTCTATAAAATCCATTGAAATCTCAGTCCAAATCAAATTAGGAATTGGTAATGGCTGAAGCAAACCTAGATAAGCAGCCAAATCTGGTTTACTCCTCTGGCATACATCACAAAGTGCTACAAAAGTTTTCACATCTTGTCTCATTCCCTTCCAATAACACATGCCACTGAGTCTATTGGTGGTTGCAGTACTTCCTGAATGACCCCCTACTGAATCACTGTGAAAATGCACCAAGAGAGCTTGTTTTAGTTCCTTATCATCTCCTACTAACAGCTTGCCTTTCCTTCTTAACTAACCATTAGACCAACTGTAATGCTTCACAACTTCCCCTTGTTGCAACCTCTGGATCAAAGTGTGCAAGTTAGCATCCTGAGTCCAAGTGTTTTCAATTTTGGCCAACAAATCAGTTGTGACTGTGGTGAGAACTATTTGTAACAACTGACTGCTGGTTGGAAGTCTAGACAAAGCATCTGCTGCACAATTTTCACTACCCTTCTTATAACTAATCTCATAGTCAAAGCCCATGAGTTTAGGTAACCATTTCATTTGGGCAGGTGTTGTAATCCTTTGGTCAAGCAAATACTTCAAGCTGAAATGATCAGTTTTAATTTTAAAGTGCCTTCCCAAAAGATACCCTCTCCACTTATCCAAAGCTTGAATGACTGCAAGTAGCTCTTTCTCATAAGTGGACAAGGTTTGGTGTCTTGGTGATAAGGTTTTACTGAAGTAGGCTATTGGATGACCACCCTATTGAAGTACTGCCCAATTCCCCCACGTGAAGCATCTGTTTCAACTATAAATTCCTCATCAAAATTTGGTAACTTGAGCACAAGTTCCTGAATCATTGCTTGTTTGAGTGTGTCAAAGGCTGCTTGAGCTGCTTGTCCCCACTGGAAGGCATTCTTTTTTAGCAATTGGGTGAGTGGATGACCTTTTTCAGCAATTGGGTGAGTGGATGACTGATGACTGCATAACCCTTAATGAACCTTCTATAATACCCTGTTAAGCCTAAGAAACCCCTCAGTTGTTTGATGTTGGTAGGTTGTGGCCAATGTTTCATTGCCTCAATCTTAGATTCATCAGTTGAAACACCTTCACAAGTCATTACATGACCCAAATACTCAACTCTTTCTGCTGCAAAAACACATTTTGACTGTTTGGCATAAAGGGTGTGGCTCCTCAAAAGCTCCAAAACCACTCTCAAATGCTCATAATGGCTCTGCAAATCCTTGCTATACACCAAAATATCATCAAAAAATACCAAAACAAATTTCCTTAAGCACCTTTTGAAGACAGAATTCATCAAAGCCTGAAAAGTTGAGGGTGCATTTGTGAGTCCAAAGGGCATTACTAGGAACTCATAATGACCCTCATGAGTTTTAAAAGCTGTTTTGTGAATATCCTCTGGCCTCATTCTGATGTGATGGTAGCCTGACCTAAGATCCAACTTAGTGAAATACTTAGACCCTTGCAACTCATCAATCAACTCTTCTATTATTGGTATAGGGAACTTGTCTTTGATAGTTTGGGCATTCAACTTCCTATAATCAATACACATTCTCCAGCTGGCATCCTTCTTTTTAACCATGATCACTGGTGATGCAAATGAACTTTGACTCTCCATTATGACTCCTGAATCCAACAACTCTTTGACCATAACTTCTATAGCATCCTTTTGTGTGGGTGGGTGCCTGTAAGGTCTCACATTAACTGGTACAACCTCTTCCTTCAAGTGAATCTGATGATCATATTGTCTAACGGGTGGTAAGCTAGTAGGTAAAGCAAACACATCTTCATATTCCTTTAACAATGTAGTGAGTGCAGTGTCCTTAGGTTTCCCCTCACTAGCCTGGAACATTGCCATTTCAGCCATTGGGTAGACACAAAGTACCATGGAAGACAGTTGAGCTGTTGCAGTAGGTAACTTCTTGCCCTGCATCCATTGCAGTGTTGATTTTTATGTGCCCCTGAGAGTAACTTTCCTACCTTCATGCTCAAAAACCATCCTTAGCTCTTTAAAGTTCCACATAATGTTGCCCAAAGTAGACAACCATTGAACTCCAAGAACCATTTCACAACCTCCCAAAGGAACTAACATAGCATCAGTCTTAAAAATTTCACCCTGCAACTGCCAAGTGAAATCTCTACAAACTGAATTGCTCATCAAATGATTCCCATCTGCCACATCTACTTGCAAAGGAACTGTTGCCGTGATCCTACACCCCATTTTCTTAGATGTGTTGGTGTCAATAAAATTGTGTGTACTGCCTGAATCAATGAGGATGTGAATCTTATATTTACCAATGTGACCACAAACCCTCATGGTTTGAAAATGTGGGATTCCAGTCAAGGCATGAAGAGAAATTTGGGGTGTTATTTGGGGTGTAAACTCAATCACTTCACCTGTTTCTTCATGTGTTTGGTGCTCAGAATAGTCAGGTAACAATAACTGTTCTTCCTCCTCCTCTTCAATTCTATCCACCACAACCTCTAAAGCAAACATTTGGCCACTACACTTATGACCAGGAACATACTTTTGATCACAGTAAAATGACAATTGCCTCTTAGGATAAGGTGTATTAAAACTGCTCTTAACTGCTAAAGGAGTGTGTGGGACAGGCAATTGTTTCACTGTTGTGCTATCTTGAGGAGTATAGTTGTGACTATTGGTTAAGAACCTAGGTGTAGGTAACAATGGTGGCTTATACTTCTGCTTATTCACCTTAATCATAGCTTCTTGGATTTTAGACAACTGATATGCTTCTGCTAGTGTTCTAGGCTTAAACATCCTAACAGCCAACTCTACATCAGTTTGCAGACCAGCAATGTAAAAACTTATTTGCTGATCTTCAGGCAAAATCACTCTACTCACTAATTTGTCAAATGCATTATGATATTCCTCAATAGTGCCTACATGTCTAACATTCTTTATATCAGCCATAGGATCATCAAAAGCATTGCCAAACCTTTCAAGAATAGCAGTTCTATACATAGGCCAACTCACATTTTCACCCATAATCTGCACAAACTGTCTATGCCACATACTAGCAATATCAAAGAGGTGAATAGAAATGAGTTGTACCTTATGCTGATCTGGCACATTATCAATCACAAAGAACTGTTCACACTTATACATCCAGTCTCTCACATTTTGACCCTCAAACTTTGGAAACTCAATCTTGGTCATTCTGGTGAACTGTGGTACCCCTACTTGTTCCTTCACCATCTAATCTCACCGTTTCCAATGTCCTACTGTTATGAGCATTCAAAGCTTCAGTCACAATTGATCTCATATCATCCCTCGCCCTGTCTAAGGCTGCATCAACATGAGCAGTTACCCAATGCTTAATACTATCATCAACATGTGGTTCAAGATTTGTGTTTCTGGTTTCCCTAACCATGACTTCAGTTAGTTATTTTCAAGAAATGAGACAGTTACACCACAGAGTAAATCCACCATACAATTCCTAACTAACGTGTGTGTTGATTGGGAAATGGAATCAAAATGAACAATGACGTATTTTGGATTGGACAAACGGTCTAGAATGACCAGAATTGATGTCTGTATGGTGGTGATCAATGACCAGAGATCAAGATCAGAGCATTTGGGTGATGTAACTGAATAATGGTATTTCTCAACAAACTAACTAAATTGTAACATTAACTGCCATTAATGGTGGGTTAGGTAGCAGGATGATGCTCTGATACGATTTGATAGCAACAAAGCTAATAAACTTCCAGATTCTATATAAAGAATGAAGAAGAAAGTAACAGAATGATATTTCAAAGGGATTTGTTATAGAAATATGAATTGTTTGTTACAAAGTGTAATACAGAAATTGAGAGAGAATTCTAAAACTGTTACAATGCTGAATGAATACAAATGAGATAGGAAAATGGTATTTATACAAAGGAAATGTGATAAAAGATGAGTTGGAGTTGTAACAGCTTTTCCCGCCAAGGCTGTTATTTGACTTTCTTGGTATTTGACTTTCCAATTTTGACTTTAGCTGACCAATTAACTAATTCACCATTTTTATTCATATAAGAAACCTTCCCAAGGAAATTCATCATTGGGTTGTGGGAGTCTATTTTTCTAACACTTCGTTTTTTCGCTTTTTTCTTGGAATCCATGATTGGATCATACGCCTAGCGGTTGTTGAGTACTTTGTTTTTGAGTTTTGAAGTGTTTTGTTGATTCATCATGGCTGTAAAACGAAGTTTGTGACCGTGAATCAAGGTTTTGTTTGTGAAAATGAAGGTTTCTCGTATGTTATTCAATGAAAAAGAGCTTAGGTTTATTGAAGTTTTGTCGCCAGAAAATAAAGATTTTCGCGTTAAGACTTGTAGTTTTGTTGTTCCATGGAAAATCATTGAAGTTTTTTTTTTGGTAAAACATAGTTTTCCGGTGAAACAAAACTTTTTCTTCTCAACGGAAAAATAAAAATAGTGGCTTGTTATTATGCTGCGTATAACACGGATGGTGCCATGTTTACATAAGGTACGTATTGGGCGAGGGTAATTGATCGTTTGGTTTCCCACGTTTGATAAGGACCCCAAGATATGACTTAAGTCAAGAGTTGGGGTAACACTCACAAGTCGATTAGCGTGTGTATTGTTGTGTCAAAAGGGACTAGGTCCATTTCAAGGGATAGGGTTTGGTGCAACCCATGGATGTGATCTCATGGCTTAGGATGGTCCACGTGGTGGACATCGTAGGGACAAAGATGATACGTGGCGTGCTACCCGTGGCTCGAGACATTGGGGCGTGAGGAGTTGTTCACATAGTTAGTAGGATTAGCTTTGCCATAGCTATAAGAGCGGGGGCCGAGATAGTATCTCGACTTCTCACTAATTATTTGCAGGTATCTTGAATTTCTAGTAAAGCGATGTTATACTAATGATAGCTAGAATTGAAAGATCTTGAATTACAACGACAATGTAAGTCAAAACTTTTCATCGAGTTTGCCTTGTAATATGGATTCCCTCATTGGATGTAGTGGGAGTGAATTCGATTACAATAACGTCGCAAACAAAATAGCCTTTTGAACCAAACATTTAGATTAAACAGTTACATGAGATTACAGCGAAACAAAAAAAGGAGGTAAAAAAGATGGAATCAAGGGAGTGTGAGTGTTAAGGCAACTATTTTATTAAGGTAAAATTTGTATGTGAGAATTAAGGGAAAAAAAAAAAAAGAAGGTATTTTGGGCATTTTTTTCTTTTCTTTGTAAAACTTTTTTTGATTTATACGTAGGAGAGAGGTCATATATATTAGAGTAAAATACACCGTTCACCTATTCCATGTTTTTTGACCACCCAAGTCAACTACCGTTATTTGACTAACCTCCGTTTGATGTGAGATTCTAACCGCAATATGTCTTCAAGATCTCTATTACATATTTGAATCAATAAATCCACAATCAAACAACCAATGCAAGAAATAGACTATATGGAACTTGAAATTTAGAAGTCTAATACGAGGATGAAGGGAAGTACATTCCTAGATATGGATGCAATGGAGTCAAAGTTCCATCCAGTAGATACATAGCTCTATCACAGTTCTTGATTTATGTCAAACTGTACCTGATTATACCAAATCACATAATTAGGTAAGCCACTCATCGTAGTCGTCTACTTATGTTATAGTAAAGACTATAGACCATGGAGAAAGGATGCCAAATGCTCAATATTACTTCTTATGCTTTGATTTTCAGTAATTTCAAATCAGCTCAAATGCTCAATACATACAGATTGGGTGATTTCAATTCATTTTCTTTATATTAAAGCATACAAGTGAACCCCAAGATACATGCTAAAATGCTCAACTACACACGAACACCAATTCAAAAACCTATCCCTCAAGACGCTAAGATGCATCTTAGCTATTAAATGTTCACTTATATTATCCACATGTCTCTATAACCCAAGCTACTTATAATACAAGATTCATAGAAAACAACTTGATTAAATAAACGATATTACTATAAGAAATGAAAACACATTGTACCACAACAGAACATCATATATCAAGAAACAGGTAACATAAAAGCCTCAT
Source organism: Artemisia tridentata subsp. tridentata (assembly GCA_021014915.2). NCBI lineage: Eukaryota > Viridiplantae > Streptophyta > Magnoliopsida > Asterales > Asteraceae > Artemisia > Artemisia tridentata. The sequence goes on from CP139509.1 coordinate 152,862,288, forward strand.
TGTTAACGTGTATTGTGATAAGTTGATAAGATCACAAGTTGTCATTGGTGAGTAGGAGATTAGCTTGTAATTAGTAGTTTCCTAATATAGCTCTTGTTTAGGCTATATATGTATGCTATGATTGTATGTTATAATCAATCAATAAACACATTATTCTCTCACATTATTCTTACATGGTATCACGAGTAAATACATCCTAATCGTTTTCCGCTGCTGTCTTCACAGTCGATCGTTGGTTTTATTATAACCAGTCGACAAGTTTTCTTGGTTTGTTAAGATCGATCGTTGGTACTCTTAATTACCAGTCGACAAGTTTCTTGGGTTTTATAGCCGTCGATCGTTGGTTCTCATAAATAACCAGTCGACAGGTTGTTTTAGGATTCTTTGGTTTTTGGATACTTCTTTTCCTGACGTATTCCTCATTGCATGCTTCAATATTGTTTGATTATTGCTTCAGTAATTAATACAAATCTCATCACAAACCCTAACCCTAGTAAGTCCTGTTTCCTTATTACCTACGTGCCCCAATCACATCATGGCTGGAAGTACCAATCGTCCCAATGGCTTGAATGCCATACCATCTAATGCGCTCACCCCCACTGATATGAACATGTTGCAAAGTCTTTTGGCGAAACTTGGGATGAATGGGAATAATATTGGTGTTCCCACTGTTAATAATCCCTCTGTGTCGAATGCTCCATCTTTTGGTTCACCAATTGCATTACAAACATCACATAATTCACACAGTCCATATGCCCTTAACCATAGTCCACCAGGCTTTTCCCAGGCCCATGTACCATCGCTGGCTCAATCCCTATATTACAACAATGGACCAGGTCAGTTTGGAACAGGTCAGTTTGGACCCCAGTTCACGAACCAGGTTCAACAACATGCTGCCCAGCCATTTCAGTTTAGTCTGACCGGTTCACCAGGGGGTCAGGGGGTTCAGTTTGTTACGCCAGGTCCGCAGGGGGTTCAGAGGGTTCAGGGGGTTCAGCAAGAGGGTTCAACGGGCTGTTTTAGTTACCCAGTTCAGTGTGGTTCGACGGTTCAGCAAGGGGGTCAGGGGGGTCAGATTAGTCAAGGTGGTCAATCAAGTGGCGTGGGTCCCGCAGGTCAAGAAACTATTTTACCACATGCTTTCAATGCCGGGACACTACAGTATCCTACTTCCGGTAATTGGAATATGGACACAGGTGCGTCCTCACATCTTAATGATAATGTCAATAATCTTAGTGATGTTTTTAATTCGTGTATTTATTCATCTGTTGCTGTTGGTGATGGGCATTCTATTCCCGTTACTAACTCTGGACATAGCATTTTGCCTACGCCTTTTCGCCCTCTTCATTTAAATAATGTTTTAATTACTCCTAATATAGTCAAAAATTTGATTTCCGTTCGTCAATTTGTTTGTGACAATTATTGTACTGTTGAATTTGATCCTTTTGGTTTTTCTGTTAAAGACTTTCAAACTCGTCGGGTGCTGCTCCGCTGTGATAGCACTGGAGATCTATACCCTGTCACGCAGCCCTCTCCTATTCCTCAAGCCTATCTCACTAGTCAGTATACGTGGCATCAACGACTTGGACATCCAGGAAGTGAAGTGCTACGTCGTGTTCTTTCTAATAATTCTATTTCGTGTAATAAGGAGAAGTCTCCCGTGCTTTGTCATGCATGTCAGCTTGGCAAACACGTGAAACTTCCGTTTATTAGTTCTTCTACTTTAGTTCAGTCTTCTTTTGACATTGTTCACTCGGATTTGTGGACTTCCCCAATTCCGAGTATGTCTGGTTTTCGGTACTATGTTTTATTTTTGGATCATTATTCACAGTTTGTTTGGGTTTATCCTTTAGTTAATAAATCTGATGTTTTTTCCAAATTTATTTTGTTTCGTAATTTTGTTAAAACTCAATTTAAGAGTGAAATTAAGTCGTTTCAGTGTGATCATGGTGGTGAATTTGATAACCACTCCTTTCATAAATTATTTGCCGACAATGGGATTCAATTTAGATTTTCTTGTCCACGCACTTCCCAACAAAACGGAAAATCCGAAAGGATGATTCGCACCATTAATAATATAATTCGGACTTTACTGTTTCAGGCTCATCTCCCTCCTAACTTTTGGGTTGAAGCCCTCTACATGGCCATTTACCTATTAAATATATTACCATCATGTGCCATTGATAATGAAGTCCCATACACCCGCCTTACTGGCACTACACCAGCTTATAGTCTTTTACGTGTTTTTGGGTGTCTTTGTTACCCTCATCTTGATGCCGACCACAAACTTGGAGCCCGTGCTACGCCTTCCATCTTTTTGGGCCACGCTACTAATCATCGTGGCTACCGTTGTCTGGACCTCAACACCAATAAAATAATCATTTCACGACATGTTACTTTTGATGAAACAGTTTTTTGAACCAATAAAATAATCATTTCTCTGATACCATGTAAGAGTGAGAGAATAATGTGTTTATTGATTGATTGATTATAACATACAATCATAGCATACATATATAGCCTAAACAAGAGCTATATTAGGAAACTACTAATTACAAGCTAATCTCCTACTCACCAATGACAACTTGTGATCTTATCAGCTTATCACAATACACGTTAACAAAGCTTACCCCATGGGAACTCCTTGTTACGAATGTGCAAGTATGAATATGCCTGCACACATAGATACAAACATAAAAATCTTAACTCATAGAGCAAAGGATTATCAATTACTACTACAATTGTGCATATTTACGCCACTCATTAATTACGCAAATGTAACAGTAGATAGCCTAATCACCAATTCCAAGAGAAATAAAGAGCTTACAGGGGGTTCGTCGAAATGAGGATGACCCTTTGATAAGTTAACAAAGGCGAGAACCTCCTACATATCTCCTACATATGTAATCTTCTCCCATTTCGAAGCCTCACCTGTTTCAGTTATTACAAACACATTCAACTAAACTAACCTATTAATTATTCAAACCCTAAAGCTATATTAAGTGAAAACCTTAATCTAACAAATTAAAACAGTTCAGATAAAAAATGAAACGAGATGAAGGAAGGATCACGCTTCTTCTTCAACGGATGCACAGGAAGAAAATGACCTTTGTAGTTCAATTCTTCTTTCTAATAACAAACCACATTATACTAATAACAAATCACATTTGAGTAATTCTTCTTTCTAGTTCAATTCTTTCTTCTTGAATTCCTAATTGAATTACTATCAATCTACATTTCTTAAGTGATTTCTAGATTGATCCTATCAATTGGTATTCACCTAGCACATACATTCTCGTTAAATTCTGTTACAATTCCGATTTACCTGTAAATAAGAATCACATTTCCTCATTCACATCATTCCTAATCACCAATACATCAAAAATATGTTTCTTGAGTCATAATGGTGTCTACTCGTGGTTTAGAACCTCGTGTTCTTGATTATGCTTTGAGAAATGCAGTTATGGAGGCAGTCAACGCAACGTTGACCACCATGCAAAAAAGGTTGCTGTATGTGAATCCTCTCAGTCTAAAGACAGTCTATATCTCAATCTCTTGCCTTCCGTTGATACAGTTAATGAGCAGAACTCTAAAGAAACTAAAATTGAAACAGAATGGAACCAAGCGCTAATCAATGAAGTGTGGGGTGCAAGGATGTCTGTTTAACTTGTAACAAAGTTTCCAAGCTTCCAAATAACCCCGTGTGCACAATTCTAGAGAATCTGGAACTGCAATCCAATCAAGATCTTCTGAAGATTCCCTCAACCTTTTTCCATAATATGCCGAGGCTCCAAACTCTGAATCTGTCAGGAACTAGTCTGAAATGTTTGCCAGATACAATTTGCAAGCTGAAAAGTCTTGAGAAGTTAATTATACGTAATTATGACATTTTGAAGGAGTTGCCGCCTGAAATTGGTAGACTCGAGAATCTGAAGGTATTTGATTTGGAAGGAACTCAGCTCATATGTTTACCTGGAGAGTTTGGAGGCCTAATCAGCTTAATATCCTTAACGTTTTCATTGTCCGTGTTTGCTGATAGGCATAAAGGAAACAAGCCAATAGTTGCAGCAGAAGAGTTATCAAAAATGATATCATTGAAGGAAATCAACATAGTTGTTGATTATTATTGCAAGTGTTGGGAAGAGGAGGTCATTTCTGTCATCGGGAATTTGCCTATACTTCCAAACCTTGAATCGTTGAGAATCTTTCTGCCGACCATTCAGCTCTTGGATGTATTTTTGAAAAAATGGAACTCGCAAGGAGTCCGCGTCTATCAGTACTTTAAGAACTTTGTTTTCGTAGTTGATGGCATCGAACAAAGTATGATACCCATATTTTGAATGACCTTGATAAGGCTTTTTTAAAGCTGCGAAGGGTTCTCAGGTATACAAAGGGCGACGAAGGAGACAGGGAAGTGATTTGGAGGGCGCTCAAGTATGCACATGCACTTTATATTGACCGCCACTGGACTCTTCCGTCCTTTTCTACCTTTTGGCCTGCATACATGGAGAATCTGAGGTTCTGTCTGCTTATAAAATGCAACGAGTTGCTGGATATAGTGAATGAAAGATATTTAGAGAGTTCTTCAAGACCAGTGCCTGGTTCATTAGAGTTTCTCTCACTTCATTTCATGAAGAGTCTTAAATGCATTTGAAATGCACGGGTACTCGTCTAGTAAAAAAAGGGGGTCATATATTGTTCTTGAAATTAGCATAACACTCTTTTCCACTACCACCAACCCTCTAAAGGCAGAGAGGAAAAAAAAATGAGCTCCCCACAATTTATATGAAGAATTCCATCTTTTACTTACACAGCAAGTCTTGGAATAGGACAAATATGTACCTGAGAGGACGCCATGTTTCTTATTGGCGACTGAAGAAGGCCCCTAAATTTTAGAGTAGTAAACACTTTTTCTTTTGATTGCTAGAAGTTTACATATCTTTGTAATGGCCACCCGACTTTGATTATTCTGAATATCTCTAATTAAGGTGATTTTTATGTCCCCGTACAACCTGATTTTGTCACTCTTCAATGTGTTGCGAGAAGGACAATTGAAAAGTGGTTAAATGGTTCTTGTAAAACTCTCCAACCTGACATTAAAAGAGGATTCTCATTTAGCAAGTTGCTTGCCAAAAGTCTTTTGGATATCTGGTTCTTTCCTAGCTTTGCAGTTTACACGCTCCCATATGATCTTTCACAATGTGTCGTACCCTATTTGGATCACTTCCAAGTAACCCATTACAATAGTTGCACTTAGCCTTTATTAGTCCATTCACTATCAACTATTTAAAATGCTCCCGAACTCGGCACTTCTTTGACTCTTATGTGATGGTTTTTGAACTTTCATTGTTTCTCACATTATCATTTGTTAGATTATCTTGTGGTAACTTTGGAGATGTTTGGTATTAATGGTGTTTGAGTGGTATCCTCTTCTAATAAGGGGAAAAAAAAAAATAATAAATAAAAAATAAAATAAAAAAAATCAACATATTAACCATTTTTATTAAACATGATACGAACTAATGCACAATCAACTAACATAATGTAACAAACATTAACAACTATGCTGTACTTCCCTTTTTTGTTAAACAAAAAAAAAAAAAAAAAAAAATTGTAGATTTCTTATTAGTAAAAATATGACAAAACATGCATTTTCGAGTGATTTCGAACCACGACATGTGGGAAAACGCAACCAACAATTAAATAAACATATCACAAAATTAATCGTAACTTACAAACGCTCCAAAACTTATAAAATTCCACCAAAAACATATGAAATCGTTCAAAATAAACATACTAAATGAAACCATTATACCACTAATATTTTAGAAAACAAAGCATCAAAGCATCAGTAGGACAATAGCCATATAAATGAAGCCATTATATACCAATTAGATAAAATTTATAAGCTGACATTATATACCTGGTATACCATGAACTAAATGTATCAATAATTTCATGCTAATTTTATATATGATTCAAGAATTGAAGATCAGTTGTGAACTATCCTCATTATAATATAGTATTAGTCTCACAACAAAGCGTACATGAGCATAACAGGCCATTTATGTTTCGATTCATCATGTACTCTAGTAATCACAAGCAAACCATTTAAACAAAAGTCTCTTGATTATGGCCTATTATGGTATTTTTTTAATGTTAATGAATAATAATAATAAGAGTAAACTACAAAATACATTCATGTGGTTTGGTCAATTTCACACGATACATCCCTCCCAAAAAAGTTGCGCCATACACATCCCTCCGTTAGTAAAAGTCAAACACAATACATCCAAGAGGACGAACGGTGCAAAGATTGTCTCGTTAAGTTGGACACGTAGCAGTTAACTCTTTTTAAGCAAGGGTATTTTAGTCCTTTTATTCACACACCTACTCAGTCACTCTTCTTTTAAGATTCTTCTTATACTCTTTTATCAGTCAAACCAAAATCAAAACACAAATCCAAATCAAAACACGAACACCTAATTGAATCAAAACTCAGAAATCAAATTAACAAATCAAAATACCTAATTGAATCAAAACACAAATCCAGATCCAGATCAAAAACACAAACACCACTCTTTTTCAAAAACACAAACACAAATCAGTTAAACCCAGATAAAAAACTCAAACACAAACCACAAACACAATACTAAAAAAACATAAAAACAAAAGTACCCCATTTGAGGAGTCTGAGCCAACCCATTACTAAGCTGAAGCAAACCATATTTAGAGTTATCAAATATATTAACAGAATCAGTTGGCTCTTTTATGATGGATAATGATATGAGTCTAGCTGATGATGCAAATGCAATGGATGATAGTATAAGAATAACAAGTGGGGTGTGATTAATAATACCCATGTTCGGATAAGTGTTGCTGAAAATGGGTTTGATTAATAGTGGTTACTATTTATATTTTGGATTAGTGTAGGTGTTTTTGATTCGGGTTTAACTGATTTGTGTTTGTGTTTTGGAAAAAGAGTGGTGTTTGTGTTTTTGATTTTGATTTGGGTTTTTGATCTGGATTTGTGTTTGTGTTTAAATTGGATTTGTGTTTGTGTGTTTGATTTGTGGAGTAAAAAAATGGCTTGCCCAACGACGGCTGCTTCAGCACATTGTGGATGTAAAACTAGAGCATATTCAAGCAATTGCATGGCAGAAACACCATTTTTTTGGGTGTTGTTGAAGATTGGGATCGGGTAAATGGGTAAATTACAAGAGTTTGTTGTTGTTGTTGAAGACTCTTGAAGCTATTGAAATTACAAGAGTTTGGTTCAAGCATCATATTTTGGGGAAAAAATGGTTCAAGATCTGAGGAAATATAGTGCAATTGACTGAAATTCTTTGCACAGTTTTTTTTTTTTTGGTAGATTTGTAGTCCACTGTGAATGATTTGTGTTTGTGTTTTTCTGTTTATGTTTGATTTGTAGTCCACTATTAATGATTTGTGTTTGTGTTTAAGTTTGTGTTTGATTTGTGTTTTTGATTTGTAGTCCCACTGTGAATGATTTGTGTTTGTGTTTAGGATTTGTGTTTGTGTTTAAGTTTGGTTCAAGCATCATGTTTGTGTTTAGGATCTGTGTTTGTGTTTGATTTGTAAAAGAGAGATGAATTGAAAAGAAGAGATGAAGTAGGTGGGAAAGATAAAAGGACTAAAATACCCTTGCTTAAAAAGAGTTAACTGCCACGTGTCCAACTTAACGAGACAATCTTTGCACCGTTCGTCCTCTTGGATGTATTGTGTTTGACTTTTACTAACGGAGGGATGTGTATGGCGCAACTTTTTTGAGAGGGATGTATCGTGTGAAATTGACCAAACCACAGGGATGTATTTTGTAGTTTACTCTAATAATAATAATAATAATAATAATAATAATAATAATAATAATAATAATAATAATAATAACAAACTTACTTTTTGAAAGTTTGTATTAGGTACCGAATCGGGATTTCCCGAATTAGTCCCGTACCGATTTTGAAAGGTACCGTTTTTTTTTGCCTTATTTCGTAGTCCTGGTACCGTATCGTATATCGGGAATTGGTACCATTTTGGTACGGTTCCGGGATTCGGTTTGAAATGCTCATTCCTAGCTATTATTCATGACCATGATGCAGACAATGATGTAGGAGTTGTGACGGATAGGGTTATATTCTTAAGATTGAAGCAGATATATTCTTAAATAGTGAAGCAGACACGTCTTCTATTACTGAATAAGATATTTTTTCTATTTTGCGAGATTGTTGAGTTTCCAAAATTTGGATGAGTTTGTTCAAAGAGAAGATTCTAGAAGATAGTAATGTTGGTTTTTTTGGTTGGCCAGGTGAAAGATAATCAATGAACTAGCTAATTACCAAAGAATGGTTACCGTATATCACTTGAAATCGTGTTATCACTTTTCAAAGTAAAATATTCGACCCTATTGCCTGGGTATCACGAATATCTACTTGGGACAAAACCAAATGTTTGTTATTGAGTTAGACACAAATCAATAACCCTTATGCTTTCAAGTGATTATGTTCTATGTTTTGTATATCTTTCATGCTTGATTGATTTCCTATATATATATGAAACTACTCATAGCTTAGTCAAATGGAATTATGAGGATTAATCGACCCATTAATCACCTCATAATTATCCCCATTATAGCTGATCCGTGCTAAATAGATATATAAATATTATGCAACGACGGATACACGTGAATAAATACAAATTACCCCTTTGTGAAAAAGGATACTTGGAAAAACTCACGTTCGTGTGTAGTGTGAAGCCAGGTAAGTGATTACCCGGATCGTTTCCCAACGAGGTGTGAATGGGCAAACTGTGGAAAGCTTTGGATTAGAATGACAGATGATTTAGATATTTTGGATTTTGCTTTTTAATAATTCTAAATAACAAATTAAAAACAGATATGCACAAGAAAATTAAACGCGAATAAATTAAACTGAAAACGCGTAACAAGAAATCTAAAATGGGACAAAAACTGAAATGTTAGAAAATTAAAATCTAAAATGTAAAATTACTTAAAACTTATTTTAAAACTAAAATTATATTTTTTTACACTTTTTATTTAATTATTATTAACTATTTATTATTTAATAATTATTTAAAACTAATTTAAATTATAATAAATACTAAATAAACAAAGAAAAATCTAAAAATTTTTCTATAAATATTATTAAGTGAAAAGAAGCTAAGAAAATTATAAAAATGAAAATTACTTAATTAAAAATTTAAAAAGATAAATTCTATTAAATAGAAGCTATCACTTATTTTCTATTTTTGTTTTATTAAGGTCTAAAAATATGATTATATTTTTCCTGGGATCTAATTAATGAAAGAAAATTATGAAAATTAGAATTATATTTTTCTGATTATTATTTTATTTATTATGATTTAATTACTATTATAAACTGATTAAAAAGATTAAAAATATCAAATGACTTAGGAAAAATCTGAAAAATTCAGGATAAGTCTAAATTAATATTTGAAAGCTAGGAAAATTAAAATCAAAAGTCTAAAAAGCCCTGATAAGCAGATGGGCAAATAAGCAGTTGGGCTAATAAGCTAAAAATAAGCTAATAAGCTCAAAACTTAACCAAATGCTCAGGACAAGTACAAACAACTTATATAAGCTTAAAACAACTTAAAAACACAAATAATCACAATGAAATAAGCTGATAAGCAGATGGGCAGTTGCAAAACTTAAACAGAAATAGCAGGAAACAGGCCAATTAGCAAGGCAGATTAAGCACTCCAATAAGCTACTGAGATGCAAACTAATGGGGGAAAAAGCTAGCTAGTACTATTAGGTGTCTTAAAAATCAAAAAGCCCTATCACAAACAGGCTAATTGAAGTCCAATTAAGCACTAGTTCAGGTGATGTTAAGAACTAAAAACTGAATCAGCAGAATCAGAAATTGAATCAGCAGAAATGGGGAAAAGTGCAGGCCTATTTTTAAGCTATTAAATAAGCTATGACTTGGAATCCAGGCACAAAATCTTAAAGCCTACTAGGTTAGCTACTTGTAAACCAAAAATCAAACCCTCAGCTTATTTGGATAAGCCACAAACAAGCTGAGAACAAAGGCTATGTCTGCTTAGTTCTACTCAGTGTATACTGAGTTTGTTTTGTGCAGGCTTGCACAGATGTGCACAAGTCCAAACCAACTTTGGTGTCTACTCTAACTGAATCCAAAAGACCTCAGTTGAGCCAAGAAAAAGGCCATAAAGAGCTTATAGCTTAAAATGGCTTATTTGAGCTTTTGAGGTTCTAAAAATTGCACAGAGCACTCAAAACTATGAAATCCTTCTAATCTGCTAAGGTGAACTTAAAAACAACTTAATATGGTTAAAATAAGCTAGTTTGAAGTTGGGATTATGGTCAATGTACAGTACAAGCTCAGTTGACCTTGTTGACTGCATAAACCAAACAGCCCTTTATAGGTGTCTGTGGTGATTTTGCTAATGAAACTCAATATTTTAAACTAGAAACCTTGATTTTACTGATTGACTAACTTATTTATGTACTAATAAGCAACTTTGAACACAGAAATAAGCAATAGATTAAGCTATGCTACTATTAGCTATTTTTGGACTTTTAAGTGTTTTTTAGTAAAACTGAAACAAAAGCTATATGAAACTGATATTATTGATGAAATATGATCACAAACTAGTAATAAGCAATAAATTATGGAAATAAGCTACCAATAAGCTATGCAACAGTAACTTGGAAATTTAAGTGAACTTGGAAATTTCTTACAACTGAAAAGAGGCTATTGGGATAGCAAGAACTAGAACAGAACAATCCCTAGCTTGTTAACACAAGCTAGAAAACCCAAACAAGCTTCCTGAACAGCTTATACACTCCAGAATAGCTTATTGGCTTCCAGGTTGACTTTTGTTGACTTTCTTGATCATTTGAAATTAAGAACTGGTTAACACTAAATAAACTTACACAAAGCTATGTAAAGCTTTTATAAGCTTATTGCAAGGTATTTTGGAGCTTTTGATAATGTCTTAATAGGTCTATGAGCTTATACGAATTAACATATAACTTGAAGCTTAGCAATACTTGAAATTTAGAACAACAGTGATTAAAACAAGTTTACTTTGATTGATTATAACATAAATTACAACTGAGAATTGAAAATTACAAGCTATGATTACAAAATATGAAATACGATTACACTAGGTTAACTACTTGCCGAATTGGCTTACAATACATTGCTATATATACTAGAAATATCTTGGGAACTTCTTTGTTATGTCCTCTGATCATATCCCCACCATTGGTTGCCCTTGAAATCCTCTCAGCCCTTGGATTGAGTTTTTGGCGCCAAAAATGATTATAGTGGAAAACTTAGCACATGGGTCTGAGGTGAGTGGGGAAGAAGCAATAAATGCTTCTTGGTTTGTTAGGTAGCGTGCTTGAGGAGGAGGGGGAAGTGGGTGTAAAACCCTAAAATTTACGTAATCCGAAATGACCAAAGTACCCCTCTAATTTTATTTTATATTTTAAAGAACATATAAATTATATAAAAGACATATTATTCGTACCTAATATAAAATAATTAAATCCTAGGCTACCAAATAACATTTAGCTAATAAAACTTTACATTATAATTTAATATCACAAAATAAATAATTATATACATATATACATAAAATTTCGACTAGAAAAAAAAAAAGGAAAAAGGAAAAGATATGCATTGAAAATAAATGGTATCACAATCCCACTAAAATTGGTCCTCCCTTAATTATTTAAACACAAAAGTCGGTTCTCCCAATTGTCATATATACCGAATATTTTACAAGCCCTAAAAACCCTCTTCCAAATTGTCGACTTGCTGCTCTCTTTCCTCTCTTTCTGTTCGGTTCAAATCAAGGCAGCAAGGAGGGTTTCGTGTGCTCTATTTGGTGGTCCTACAACAGGTTCGTAGTGGTGTCTTGCTTGTTGTTCTTTTCAATTTGTTATACACATAAGATTCTAAGAAGAAAAGTCACATAAAATCATAAAATTTACATGAAATAATGAATTGGTAATTAGGGTTTTGATAGAATTCATGAGTAATTTGATATGGGATGTTTAGAACATGTTAATAGGATGTTAATCTACTGATCTATTGAATTAGGAGGGGCGTGGATGTGTTTAGGATGCAAAATTACGTGATGTTATGGTCAAAATTGAAACCAGTTTCTGATCAGAAAATTTAGGTCGACTTTAATCGATTGGATCTTGATGATAACAAAGGGTATTTGGGTGTTTCTGGAGTCTAAAATTAAGTTCAAGGAAAGATCTTTCTGGGAAAATTAGCCTTGTAATTTTTAGAGGTCGGGAAGGCAACTTTTTGATTTTTAGAAATTCGTGTGTCAAACCTGAATTCGGATGTCTGGAAATCAGTCCGTTTTGACGATTTTTTATTTTCAAACCATGAGGAGTTAGGTCATGAAATTCTCCAGTATGTGACTTCAATATGTTTAGTAGTGTCATGAATTTTTGTAGATTTTTCCTGGAGGTATTGGTGGGTAAATGAAGTGGTTACTTTCTGAGTGTTACAGCAGACATGTTTTCTGAGTAGTCCGAGTTGTGGTATTTTTCATGTGGGGTTAAACTAATTAATAAATTCTGGGAAAATTAGTGTGGGTTTTCAAGACATTGAGGTAGCTCTGGGAATTTTTGTGGATTTTATATCTGAGTTCTAATATGGTTCATAAATTCGATCAATTGTGGTCTGTTTAGGGTTAAAAGCTGATAAGAAGTTAATTAGGGCTAAATAAGGATTAATTGTGTAACTTAAGGGTGGAACTTATCATTATTCAAACTAAAATGGTTTAACTTGTTAAAACATGTAACTTTATGATATTTATATTTCACACCCTAATCTTACGATAGTTTCACTATAATCCCTAAACTATTTATAATTACTTAATAAACCCTAACTATAAGAATGTGATTAATAACAAGTATTTAAAATCCGTTATGAAATTAAATGAGCTAATAAGTATATTATGAATCCTAATCTATGTAGATTCGTTGAAGAGGTGTGACAGTGTTTCCTTGTGTCCATCCATTTGTTTGCTTCCATTTCATTCGCTAAGGTACAGATATTCTGCCCTTTTCAATAAGGTGCCTTCGTTCTCTTGAATTCCTTATCTTGATTCGTTTAGGATTTCCCCAAGCCATTGCTATGTTCCCCTTGTATTGTGAACCTTTGATTAGAACCTTTGTTTTGAACCCTTGCCTTGATCTTTTGTTTTGAACTTTGCCTTGAACCCTGCTATGAACCTTGATGTGAACCTTGCCATAAACCTTGACTTGAACCTTGATACACTTGATATTATAACTGGATGAGAAAACCTTTTTAATTATTTATGAAAATGTTTTAAGAAAACTATTTTTAAGACTATCTTTATGAAAACCTTTTTAAAAGACCATTTTTATGAAAACTATTTTGAAAGATCATTTTTACGAAAATCATTATTAAAGGATTGTTTTTAAACGAACTTTTAAATTGAACCTTACTATGTACCTTTGCTACGATCTCTTGTCTTGACCCTTGACCTGAACCTTGATAAACTTGGATTAGAAACTTGACTTGAACCCCTTGATATATGACTTGACTTGAACCACTTGATAAAACTTGAACTTGTACACTTGACACTTGATACATACTTGATACTTGACCCTTGACCCACAGTTTGAGATTACGAGCCATACTAGGCATGAGGGTTTCATGTCCTTGTCATTGATGCACCAATGGCTTGACTCTAGGGTAGGAGAGTGATGTCCTATCCCGTCCCTGCCTTGACTTGATACTTGACTTGTTACGTAGAGGAAGACATTGTGGCAGCCTACTGGGGCGTATGGATGCATCCTAGATTTGTACTTGACTTGAATTGATTATTTGTATCACTTAGTGACATGATGGGTGTGTGCGATACACGTCATTCACTCTTGGGAGCCGATCACTCCACCCCTTGGAGGTATCCCCTCATATTGTACTTGGTACCGAGGTCTCCCCTCCGTACACCTTGCTTGATATGACTTGATTTGATTTGATATGTTCTGGGCTCGTAGTGGATTACTGTTACTGTTACCCTATAACCTATGCTTGATTTGACACTTGACTTGACTTGAATTGAACTTGGGCTGGTGGTGGGTTATGGTTTCCTTTACACTTAGCCATTGTAACCAATTCTTGATAACCTTTTCCATTTCTTTTCTACTCATGTTACACCTTGTATTATTTCTTTTACTTCACTACCCCATTACTACTGCTTTGTTATTGTTATATCTGTTCACTGAGCTCTCGTAGCTCAGCCGCATTTTCTTTTCCTGCGGCAGGTATTTAAGCTAGGAAGCTGGGTTTTGCTTTGGGATGAGAGCAACTTTGAGTGTACCTTGGACTTAGAAGACCTTACTAGCTATTGAAGATGACTAGAAGTATTTATAATTAGACTTAGAAATTATTGTATTGTAACCTTGTAGTTTCAGATTTTCCATTGTAACCCTTGAAGTTCAATTGTATTATTTATGTCGATGCTTGAGTTTATTCTGATATGGAACCATCATTGTGACATTTCTACCCTTGTCGGGTCGGGGTGTTACAGTGGGTGTGTCAGAAAGGCGGTGGAATGGAGGTGGTATTGGTGAGTGGTTTTGGCGGGGGTGGTATAGAAGAAGAAGGATTTGACCGAAGGTCAAACCTTCAGTTTTATTAAAAAAAGGGATTGGGTCGGGTTAATGTTTGGGCTTGTGGGATGGGTTTAGTAACTGGGTTATAGGATTGGGTGGGTTGGGTTTTTATTTATTTTGGGTTTGTAATATATAAGGGTCCGGTTTGGATTTTTTAAACACAAGGACCATTCTTGTAATTTTTGAATTTTGAAGGGTTGAAATTGTGATTTTACCAAAGTTATCAAAAGGGTCTATATTGTAACATGTGAATAGTACAAGGGTTTTATTTGATAAATTATACTTTTTAAATACCCGAGGACTAAATTTGCCAATTTTGAAACTTGAGGGGTAAAAGTTGCCATTTTTAGAAAACTTTCATCCAGGGACTAAAAGTGAACATGTTTGATATCCCAAGGACTAAAGTTGACTTTTCTTTCATTTTAAACCTTCAGGGACTAAATCTGCCAATTTGTGAAACTTCAGGGACTGAAAGTGACAATTATGCAAACTTTGTTCGTTTTTCACTTGTTTTCAATCTTTTTGTTCCTGAGTCACATAAAAACACATTTTATGATATTTTCTACATTTTGAAGCATATCTGCATGTTTTTAAATGTTTTTGCAGATAAAATGTGACAGAAATGATGAGTATTTAGACACTCATCAATCCCCCACACTAAACTATTGCTAGTCCCTAGCAATCTTTTATGAAGATTTAATGGATTTTTCTCTTTACCAAAAGCCATTACTTCTGGAGTAGCCAATGTTTTAGTATGTGATACTTTGGTACAATGATAACCAAATGATTTTGAGCAAACCATCAGCTGTCAACGGTTTTGATTTGTCTTTACCAAAAGCCGTTTGCTTCTGGACTAGCCAACTCTTAGATAAACTACAGTTATTATCTTTGGTGAGCTGATTACCAATCATGGTTTTTTACTGCCTTTACCACAAGCCATAACCTTGCGGGCTAGCCAACTCTTCACTTATAAAGATATGGCGAGTCGAATACCATACAATTTTCGGCAAATTGTCAGCCATAAACGGATTTGATATATCTTTACCAAGAGCAGTTTGCTCTCGGATTAGCCAATCCTTATGTGGGTTAGATATGGCGGACTGATAACCATTTATTGTGTTCTAAGTGAGAAAAATTTTAAAATTTTGGCTAAAATGGGGGTACTAGATGGTACATTTGATCAAATTCGCTAGAATTCCCCCCCCCCCCACACTTAGAACTGAATATTGCCCTCAATATTCAAAGCACCGGTTGTTAAACCAATACTTAGAACGTAAAAATGTGATACTAATAGCCATTATTTTATATACACACTTTTTTTTTTTTTTTTTTTTTTTTTTTTTTTTTTTTTTTTTTTAGACTTATATACAACATGTGGGGCATCTCCCCCACACTAGGTGGTAGAAAAGAGAAAGAAAACAGAGACACGGGTGAGAACCCATGTTGTGCTAATGTTTTTGTTCACCGAGTCACTAGCTTGACTCGATCCCCGCATTCATTGGTTCATGAGGAAAGTTTGAAGATCCGGGACAACCATGGGTGGTATGTCCTCTCCAAAGTAGTGTTTTAAACGATGACCATTCACTTTAAAATTTGGACCGTCATTTTGAGATAACTCAACGGTTCCATATGGATAAACCTTTGTAATAGTGAATGGACCAGACCAACGGGATTTGAGTTTGCCTGAGAAGATCTTTAATCTTGAATTGAAAAGAAGGACTCGATCACCAACGTTAAAAACGAGGTTCTTGATTTTAGAGTCATGAATCTTCTTTGTCTTTTCTTTGTAGATCAAAGAGTTCTCGTAGGCTTGATCACGTAGTTCATTTAATTCATTCATTTGAACTTTACGGTGATCACCCGCATTCTGGAGGTCAAAGTTAGCATGTTTCAAGGCCCAGTAGGCTTTGTGCTCTAATTCGATCGGAAGATGACATGCCTTTCCGTACACAAGCTTGTAAGGCGTACACCCGATGGGTGTTTTGTAAGCTGTACGAAAGGCCCATAATGCATCATCCAACTTATCCGACCAGGATGCACGATTTTCTCCTACAGTCCTTTCCAGAATTCTTTTAATACCCCGATTTGAAACTTCTACTTGTCCACTTGTTTGTGGGTGATACGCAGTAGAAAGACGGTGAGTTACACCATACTTTTGCATGACTTTATCAAATTTGTCATTGCAAAAATGCGTACCACGATCACTGATTATAGCACGTGGAGTTCCAAAACAGGCAAACAGAGCTTTCAGGAATTTTACAACAACTCGGGCATCATTAGTGGGTAAAGCTTTTGCTTCAACCCATTTTGACAAATAGTCAACAGCCACGAGAATGTATTTATTTCCTCGAGATGATGGAAATGGCCCCATAAAGTCAATGCCCCAGACATCAAAGATTTCACAAACTTGAATAGCATTTTGTGGCATTTCATTTCGTTGTGAAATATTTCTGTGACGCTGACAAGCTTCACAAGTTTTGATGAGATCTTGGGCATCCTTATAGATTGTGGGCCAATAAAACCCGGAATCAAACACCTTTTTGGCGGTGTAGTTTGGACTATGATGGCCCCCAGTGGGTCCAGCATGGCAAGCTTTGAGAATGTCAATAGCTTCCTGTCCGTAAACACACCGTCGGATGACTTGATCCGCACAGATTTTGAATAAGTAGGGGTCGTCCCAGAAGTAATGTTTAACATCTTTGAAGAATTTACTCTTCTGTTGGGTCGTCATCCCTTTCAATATGAAGTTACCCGCATGGTAATTTGCAAAGTCAGCAAACCATGGGGTAGTAGAATCTCCACGAAAAGCAACCGCATTGAGTGTCTCGAGAGGAAATGTTTCATTAATTTCCTTTTTCTCGAAAACATCTTGGTGTGGGTTCTCTAATCGGGATAGATGATCAGCAGCTAGGTTCTCAGCTCCTTTTTTATCACGTATGGTGATATCAAATTCTTGCAGGAGGAGAACCCAACGGAGCAATCTCGGCTTTGCATCTTGTTTTGTAAAGAGATATTTGAGAGCCGAGTGATCCGTATACACTACACATTTCGTCAAGATTAAATATGGCCGAAACTTCTCAAAGGCATACACCATAGCCAACAATTCTTTTTCTGTAGAGGTGTAATGAGTTTGAGCTTCAGTCATGGTTTTACTTGCGTAGTGGATAGGCTGAAAATGTTTAGCTTTTCGTTGCCCCATGACTGCACCGATAGCAAAATCACTTGCATCGCACATGAGCTCAAAGGGAAAATCCCAGTCGGGGGCAACCAGAATGGGTGCTTCAGTAAGCTTTTTCTTTAATGTTTCAAAAGCTTCGATGCAATCGGGTGAGAAGATAAAAGGAGCTTCCTTTTCAAGAAGATGAGTCATAGGCCAGGCGATTTTAGAAAAATCTTGTATGAATCTACGATAGAAACCGACATGACCCAAAAAACTCCTAATACCTTTGACGGTAGTGGGATGAGGTAATTTACCAATGACATCAACTTTAGATCTGTCAACCTCAATCCCGTTCTTTGATATCTTATGGCCGAGGACAATGCCCTCTTTGACCATAAAGTGACTCTTCTCCCAATTTAGACAAAGATTGGTGTCTTCACACCGTTTCAACATGTTTTCTAAATGGGAGAGACACGTTTTGAATGAATCCCCAATGACCGAGAAGTCATCCATAAAGACCTCCATCGTTTTCCCGATCATGTCGGAAAATATGGACATCATGCACCTTTGGAACGTGCCTGGAGCATTACATAAGCCGAAAGGCATACGTTTATAAGCAAAGGTTCCATATGGGCATGTAAAGGTGGTCTTTTCTTGATCTTGTGGATCAATGGGAATTTGAAAGTAACCCGAGAAACCATCAAGGAAACAATAGTACTCGTTCCCTGCTAATCTCTCAAGCATCTGGTCCATAAAGGGTAGAGGAAAATGGTCTTTTCGGGTGGCATCATTTAACTTACGATAGTCAATGCAAACACGCCACCCCGTAACCAATCGAGTTGGGATCAACTCATTCTCCTCATTTTTGACAACAGTTATGCCACCCTTTTTTGGAACACAGTGAATGGGACTAACCCAAGGACTATCAGAGATGGGATAAATCAATCCTGCATCAAGAAGTTTGAGAACCTCTTGTTTGATAACATCGTGGATTTTCGGATTTACCCTTCGTTGGTGTTGGACTGCTGGTTTAAAGTCATCCTCCATTAAAATCTTGTGAGTACAAAATTCAGGGTCGATACCCTTTATGTCGGAGAGTTTCCAAGCAATGGCTTGCTTGTGTGACTTCAAGACCTTTATTAGAGCAGTCTTTTCCTCATTACTTAAATCTTTAGCAATAATGACTGGTAATTTATCATCACCCTCCAAAAATGCGTACTCAAGATGAGGTGGTAAGTCTTTGAGTTCGACCACAGGAAATTCATCAGTTTTCTCAACTGATTTAATTTCCTCATTATGAAGTTCAACGGGAGGGAGTGGAGGAGAATTGTCCTGATTCAACAATTTCTCAAGAAGAAGAATATCTCCCTCCAGATCAATCTCAGCGTCATCAATTCCTTCCAGAAATGAATCACTCTTGAGAAAAGCCTCGATCTCTTCCAAATTGAAATCACTTCCCTCAAACGGAGTGAGAGAAGGGGAAGAGTCGGAAATGACAGGTAGAGAAGATGTGGTGGTATCCCCACTCACAGAATTATGAGAATAACCAAGAAACTCATGATAGTACTCCTCTGAAGCAACATCAATGACATCGATTCGGTTAACTGATTCAGAATCATAATTTGAGGAGTACCTCGAAGTTTGATCGAGGTTAAAGGTAACAGCTTCATTACCCACACGTAATGTGATTTCATGCTCAAATACATCAATGAGAGCATGGCCCGTTCTTAAGAATCCTCTTCCAAGAATGAGAGGAACCTTTTGATCTGCGTCGAATTCAACAACCACAAAGTCAGCTGGAAAATGGAACTTCCCTACTTTCACAAACACATCCTCGGCAATGCCGCATGGATGGGATATGGTACGATATGCAAGCTCAAGAGTCATGCATGTAGGAGTAAGAGCCGGAAGAGAAAGTTTCTTCCATACTGAATGAGGCATCAGGTTGATGCTTGCACCAAGATCGGCCAAGGCATAGCATTCAACCATTCCCGGAAATACACAAGGTATTAGAAACTTTCCAGGATCTCCAAGCTTCTCGGGAAGCTTTTTCAAGATAACTGCTGAGCAGTTCTCATTTAATGGAGTTTTCGCCATTTCAAACAGTTTTTCCTTGTTGCTTAACAAATGTTTGATTGTGGATGCAAATTTGGGCATCAGAATGATAGCATCCGCAAAGCTTATCTCAAAATGTAATTCTTTAAAGATTTGAAAGAATTTATCCATTTGTTGACTAGCCTTTTCGCGGAGCTTTTGCTCATGTAAACGTGATGGGTAGGGAATAGAAGGTTTGGATTTAGGGTTTTCAACAGGGATTTCATGCGATTCAAAAACAACTCCTGGTTTGGGTTTTGGTTTCGGGACAACTTGAGGTTGGACGTTGTCGGTACCTCCGTTATTAGTAGGAAGTTCCTTGTCCTTGGTCACCTCAGGTTCACTTTCCACTACCTTGGGGGAAGGAGAAGAAAAGGTAGTAGGAATAGTGGGTCCATCATAAGCTTTACCACTGCGTGTGGTGACAGCTTTGAGTTCACCCTTTGGGTTTGGAATAGTATTACCAGGGAGACCTCCCGAGGTAGAAGGTGGATTGATATGGTTCATGAGACTGGCAAGCATATTCTTAACCTCGCTGTGAGAGTGATCAATTTTGTTTGAAAGCTCATTCTTTAGCTCAGTTCCTTGCTTGTATATTGAAGATTGAAACTCATTCTTCAAACCAGAGATCTGATTTTGTATTGCCTTTATTTTGGTCTCATTAAACTTGATGTAGTTATCAAGTTCATTTAGGAGAGGTCCTTGGTAATTAGGAGTTGAATACCCTTGATTACCCCTCTGGGGAGGGTATTGATTGTTTGGGGCATGAAATTGATTTTGCATGTTTTGCCCTCTTTGTTGATTAGGATTAATCCTATTTGGATTGTTGGGAGGAGGAAATCCGGGTGGTCCAAATTGGTTGCTAGCACGGTGGTTTGGGTCCACTTGAGGACGGTATTGATTACCTCCTTGATTGGATGTTCCGGCTATAGCATTAACATCAAATGTAGTGCCATCGGTGGCAGTACAATTATAGTAAGCGTGAGGACCACCACAAGTAACACAAACTTCTATTTTTTTTACTTCAGCAGTGTGAGAAGTTTGCGGAGCGGACTCTTTCTTTTGTGTGGAGAAAACCAAAGCTTGAATAGCCTTCGTGAGTTCATCAAGCTGAGTATCAGTATTAGAAGAACTCACGGGAGATGAAGTAGAAGGACCAGCACTAGCCTGGGAATTATATGGCCTGTTTCGTGCAGTGCGGACCTTAGACTTATTTTCAATGAGTGCAATGGCTTCCTTAGTGGATTTGCTCAGAAAATTACCTCCAGCTGAGGCATTGAGAGAATCTTGGTCAGATGGGTTTAACCTACTGTAGAAAGTGTCCATTTGCATCAAATCGGTGAAACCGTGATGAGGACATTTGCGGAGCAATTCTTTAAAACGATCCCATGCCTCTCCAAACGGTTCATCAAACCTTTGAGAGAATTTCATGATTTCATTTTTAAGATGCGTGGTTTTAGAAGGAGGAAAGAATTCATTTACGAACTTTTGAACTAAATCTTCCCATGTTCTAATTGATCGAGGGGGTTGTTTGTCAAGCCAAATTCGGGCTGCCCCATCGATGGAAAACGGGAAAAGAAGAAGTTTGATCGATTCCTCCGGGACATTTTTACATTTGATGGTGGATGTGATTTTATTGAACCATCGAACGTGATCTTGAGGATCGTCCCTTTCAAAACCATAGAATTGACGCGATGTTACCAGGTTTATCAACCCAGTATTAAGCTCAAAATTCTCAGCCACGATGGCTGGAACAATAATGGCATCTCCATAACCCTCGGTGGGAGCTTGGAGAAGCTCATTCATAGGACAGTCTTCTGCCATGATGACAGTGGTTATGGGATCAGTACGTATCTTGGGTACGACTGATGGAGCAGAACGTCTCCGACGTCTTCGAGGTATGTTTCCAAGCTCACGAAAAGGGCTTGATGACCTAGAAGAACGAGTGCGCATGCACTTTTAGCAAAAATTTTCAATTAAATCAAGAACGGAGCAAAACACAAGTGAACTTAAACCAAAAATCAACAAGCGTACGGTAGCTCTCTAAAAGATAAATGCACAGAGTGGCGGAGAAGCAAAGGTGGGCAATTAATGCTCCTTAAAAACCCGCTTCTTTCAGTTCGACAATTTAATGTCAAACTATCCTTAAACTCCGTTATAGTTTGTTTATCAATTAAAGGTGAGCCGATATTCGCAAGTGATACAGAGGCAAGTTTTAAATCTGATGTTTGGGAACTTATTATGGTCGTACCCCCAGTTAGGTAGTACTCTGTCTTGGTTCTCGATGGTAAATTTTATTGTTGTTTATTATTAAACAAAGAAAACGGAAAATGTTTTTGGTGTTTTTATTTTTTATATGATATTATATATAGAAAAGGAAAGAAAAATATTTTTGTATTTTATATGGTTTTATGGGAGATAGGAACTTCTGGAAGAAGGATCTCAAATCACTAATCGCTTAAACTCTACACAATAGTCGCAACACAACCTCCCCGGCAGCGGCGCCAAAAATTTTGATCCGTGCTAAATAGATATATAAATATTATGCAACGACGGATACACGTGAATAAATACAAATTACCCCTTTGTGAAAAAGGATACTTGCAAAAACTCACGTTCGTGTGTAGTGTGAAACCAGGTAAGTGATTACCCGGATCGTTTCCCAACGAGGTGTGAATGGGCAAACTGTGGAAAGCTTTGGATTAGAATGACAGATGATTTAGATATTTTGGATTTTGCTTTTTAATAATTCTAAATAACAAATTAAAAACAGATATGCACAAGAAAATTAAACGCGAATAAATTAAACTGAAAACGCGTAACAAGAAATCTAAAATGGGACAAAAACTGAAATATTAGAAAATTAAAATCTAAAATGTAAAATTACTTAAAACTTATTTTAAAACTAAAATTATATTTTTTTACACTTTTTATTTAATTATTATTAATTATTTATTATTTAATAATTATTTAAAACTAATTTAAATTATAATAAATACTAAATAAACAAAGAAAAATCTAAAAATTTTTCTATAAATATTATTAAGTGAAAAGAAGCTAAAAAATTATAAAAATGAAAATTACTTAATTAAAAAATTAAAAAGATAAATTCTATTAAATAGAAGCTATCACTTATTTTCTATTTTTGTTTTATTAAGGTCTAAAAATATGATTATATTTTTCTTGGGATCTAATTAATGAAAGAAAATTATGAAAATTAGAATTATATTTTTCTGATTATTATTTTATTTATTATGATTTAATTACTATTATAAACTGATTAAAAAGATTAAAAATATCAAATGACTTAGGAAAAATCTGAAAAATTCAGGATAAGTCTAAATTAATATTTGAAAGCTAGGAAAATTAAATCAAAAGTCTAATAATCCCTGATAAGCAGATGGGCAGATAAGCAGTTGGGCTAATAAGCTAAAAATAAGCTAATAAGCTCAAAACTTAACCAAATGCTCAGGACAAGTACAAACAACTTATATAAGCTTAAAACAACTTAAAAACACAAATAAGCACAATGAAATAAGCTGATAAGCAGATGGGCAGTTGCAAAACTTAAACAGAAATAGCAGGAAACAGGCCAATTAGCAAGGCAGATTAAGCACTCCAATAAGCTACTGAGATGCAAACTAATGGGGGCAAAAGCTAGCTAGTACTATTGGGTGTCTTAAAAATCAAAAAGCCCTATCACAAACAGGCTAATTGAAGTCCAATTAAGCACTAGTTCAGGTGATGTTAAGAACTAAAAACTGAATCAGCAGAATCAGAAATTGAATCAGCAGAAATGGGGAAAAGTGCAGGCCTATTTTTAAGCTATTAAATAAGCTATGACTTGGAATCCAGGCACAGAATCTTAAAGCCTACTAGGTGAGCTACTTGTAAACCAAAAATCAAACCCTCAGCTTATTTGGATAAGCCACAAACAAGCTGAGAACAAGGGCTATGTCTGCTTAGTTCTACTCAGTGTATACTGAGTTTGTTTTGTGCAGGCTTGCACAGATGTGCACAAGTCCAAACCAACTTTGGTGTCTACTCTAAATGAATCCAAAAGACCTCAGTTGAGCCAAGAAAAAGGCCATAAAGAGCTTATAGCTTAAAATGGCTTATTTGAGCTTTTGAGGTTCTAAAAATTGCACAGAGCACTCAAATCTATGAAATCCTTCTAATCTGCTAAGGTGAACTTAAAAACAACTTAATATGGTTAAAATAAGCTAGTTTGAAGTTGGGATTATGGTCAATGTACAGTACAAGCTCAGTTGACCTTGTTGACTGCATAAACCAAACAGCCCTTTATAGGTGTCTGTGGTGATTTTGCTAATGAAACTCAATATTTTAAACTAGAAACCTTGATTTTACTGATTGACTAACTTATTTAGGTGCAAATAAGCAACTTTGAACACAGAAATAAGCAATAGATTAAGCTATGCTACTATTAGCTATTTTTGGACTTTTAAGTGTTTTTTAGTAAAACTGAAACAAAAGCTATATGAAACTGATATTATTGATGAAATATGATCACAAACTAGTAATAAGCAATAAATTATGGAAATAAGCTACCAATAAGCTATGCAACAGTAACTTGGAAATTTAAGTGAACTTGGAAATTTCTTACAACTGAAAAGAGGCTATTGGGATAGCAAGAACTAGAACAGAACAATCCCTAGCTTGTTAACACAAGCTAGAAAACCCAAACAAGCTTCCTGAACAGCTTATACACCCCAGAATAGCTTATTGGCTTCCAGGTTGACTTTTGTTGACTTTCTTGATCATTTGAAATTAAGAACTGGTTAACACTAAATAAACTTACACAAAGCTATGTAAAGCTTTTATAAGCTTATTGCAAGGTATTTTGGAGCTTTTGATAATGTCTTAATAGGTCTATGAGCTTATACGAATTAACATATAACTTGAAGCTTAGCAATACTTGAAATTTAGAACAACAGTGATTAAAACAAGTTTACTTTGATTGATTATAACATAAATTACAACTGAGAATTGAAAATTACAAGCTATGATTACAAAATATGAAATACGATTACACTAGGTTAACTACTTACCGAATTGGCTTACAATACATTGCTATATATACTAGAAATATCTTGGGAACTTCTTTGTTATGTCCTCTGATCATATCCCCACCATTGGTTGCCCTTGAAATCCTCTCAGCCCTTGGATTGAGTTTTTGGCGCCAAAAATGATTATAGTGGAAAACTTAGCACATGGGTCTGAGGTGAGTGGGGAAGAAGCAATAAATGCTTCTTGGTTTGTTAGGTAGCGTGCTTGAGGAGGAGGGGGAAGTGGGTGTGTCAGAAAGGCGGTGGAATGGAGGTGGTATTGGTGAGTGGTTTTGGCGGGGGTGGTATAGAAGAAGAAGGATTTGACCGAAGGTCAAACCTTCGGTTTTATTAAAAAAAGGGATTGGGTCGGGTTAATGTTTGGGCTTGTGGGCTGGGTTTAGTAACTGGGTTATAGGATTGGGTGGGTTGGGTTTTTATTTGGTTTTATTTTGGGTTTGTAATATATAAGGGTCCGGTTTGGATTTTTTAAGCACAAGGACCATTCTTGTAATTTCTGAATTTTGAAGGGTTGAAATTGTGATTTTACCAAAGTTATCAAAAGGGTCTATATTGTAACATGTGAATAGTACAAGGGTTTTATTTGATAAATTATACTTTTTAAATACCCGAGGACTAAATTTGCCAATTTTGAAACTTGAGGGGTAAAAGTTGCCATTTTTAGAAAACTTTCATCCAGGGACTAAAAGTGAACATGTTTGATATCCCAAGGACTAAAGTTGACTTTTCTTTCATTTTAAACCTTCAGGGACTAAATCTGCCAATTTGTGAAACTTCAGGGACTGAAAGTGACAATTATGCAAACTTTGTTCGTTTTTCACTTGTTTTCAATCTTTTTGTTCCTGAGTCACATAAAAACACATTTTATGATATTTTCTACATTTTGAAGCATATCTGCATGTTTTTAAATGTTTTTGCAGATAAAATGTGACAGAAATGATGAGTATTTAGACACTCATCAATAGCCAATAGTGGTTACATGACCAATTAAACGTGGTCATAAAGGCAGTTTTAACTGCCACTTGAATATGTCAAAGTAGTTACTTACTTATCCCAACAGTACTAACTCAGCAGTACTAACTTAGTACCAGCGTACTAACACAGTACTAGTAATAGTAACTCACTAACCTAATGAGTAGTCAGGGACTTGATGGGTAGTCAGGACCTGATGAGTTACTCCTGACCACTATTACTAGTAGTAGTAACTCAGGTCATGGGTAGTCATGGACTCGATGAGTTACTCTATGGAAACCGTAGAGGGGGGGGGTGAATACGTTTCCATTTAAAACTTAAAACTTTTTGTATCAAACACCCGATCAAGTGTGACGTAATATGAAAAGTGTCAACTATGATCTTATAGCATCTAGAGATGACTATCGTTAACTACAACATATGAACAATCAAACCATGGAACATACATAATCAATCACGACATAAGCAACTTGCCACACAAACATATACGCAATGCAAATATAAATATAAAGCGATAACGAATGAAATGAAAGTAAAGAGATAAGTAAGAAGGCACAAACCGGACACGGTGATTTATAGTGGTTCCGTCACGAAGCTCCTCTTCACCCTACTCCACTCCCCGAGTACCCAACTCGAGAGTTACTTCACTAATCAACAAACTCCCTTCAGGCGGAGAAAACCGTACACGTCGCTTAACTTGTTTTCCGACACTAAGCTAGATGTCGAGTGCTAATCTTAGCTAACACCAATCTACCACGATCTACCGGATCTACACCTTACACGTCGCTTATCCTATTTCCGACACTAAGCTAGTTGTCGAGTGCTAATCTTAGCTAGCACCAATCTACCACGATCTACCCGATCTACCCTTGATCCACATGATCAATCACACAAGCCCAATGGCTTCAAGAGATCTTCACTATCCCTTAAGATCACAATGATCTTGACTCACTCTCTCTCACAAAAGAAAAATAATCTTGATGTATGCTATGATACAATCAAGAGTGTAACAAATGTTACAAGACCTAACAACTCCAACTCTTGTATCTTCTTGGATACCTTGAGTTCTTCTCTTGCAAATGAAGAGGAATGACAACACTTTGTATCTACTTGGATACCTTGTGTTCTTCTCTTGCTAATCAAGAGGGATGACAACACTTTGTATCAACTTGGATACTTTGTGTTCTTCTCTTGCTAATCAAGAGGGATGACAACACTTTGTATCTACTTGGATACTTTGTGTTCTTCTCTTGCTAATCAAGATGAATGAAGAGGATCACTTGAATGGATGATTGGATCACTCTTAAACAACCTAAGACTCTCCAAATGATCAAGGAAAGTGTTCTAAGTGAGGTGGACTATACCAGAGAAAAACTCACTGGAAAATCAAGTTGGAAGTGTGAAATGGTCCACTATTTATAGGCAAGGGAAAATTTGACCATTACAGACCCACGGCTCCACTAAATACCCGACGACTCCACTAAATTTAGTGGAGCCGTTCCTATATAAAGGAACCGTGGACGCTCCTTCGTTTGTCTTTAGTGGGGAAGGTTTATTTGGGAAAGTTGGAGCTGTTTTGGGGGGAAAAATAGCTGTTGGGATTTTTTAAACTTATTTTTGAAAATAAAATATTTCTTTTTAATTCAAAAATAATTTGTAAAATATATTTTTGAAAAGATGTTTTGTTACAATAAAAATGTGAAGTTTAGAAAAATATAATCCTTTGATCATTTGTCAAGTAGTAGATTTGTTTGTCCATACCTTAAATTGAGTGATTTATGTCGGCATGGAAATCTACGACTTCGTTGAAGCATACTTGAGACGCCGGGAGGTGTTGATGTAAGTATTCATTGATGATTTGTGTTTACAAGTAACTTGCACATTTTACGTTATGTATTACAAGTTACATGTTTGTCATTATTAAAACCGAAGAAACCGTTTAGTTTAAATATCGTAATATTTGCACTAACAATCTCCCCCTTTTTGATGATGACAAATATGTAAACCGTAACACATAGTAAAATGTAAAAGTTACCTATTTACACTTCCCTTCTCCCCCTTTTGTCGAATCAAAAAGGTAGTTACCTCGAGCGCTCCCTTGAATTCATTCCCTACTCCCCCATATTGAACTAAATTCCTTTCTCCAGAAAGGCGAGTTTGCATCATCCCAGTGAAGCCTTCTATCATCACTTGTGAAGACGACTCCATGCTATGTATTCAAATACTCCCGAGCTCCCCCTAGCTCAATGCTCCCCTATGGTGACTTAATCCCCTTGTTTATTTACCTTAGTATCTAGCGGATCCATGGATCAAATTCTTACAAAGGCTTTTCCTACATCAAGGGTTAGCTTCGTGCAGCATAATATATAACAGTATAGGAGCAACATTATAGGGATAGAATACACATAGCAAGACATGCATGGGTTAAACTATGTTAACACGTAAGTGTCACAACCCGACCGAAAGCCTAAGGTGTAATTGTTCACTCAATCACACTAATCAAGAACGAGATTCGTTCATTGACTGACGCACTAAATGACTTCTTCCAAGTTGTCATTGGGAAGGAAATTTCTAACAAACCTTTTGAACAACATAATCATCTACCTAAGATGATTGATGTTAAGGATAGTTTGTTGATAAGACATACTCTAAATGATTACTATTATGACAAGTCGTGCCATAAAGTAGACTCGATAGAGGTTATACCTAAATGATTCCATAAGGTGGGAGAGTGTTGGTTGTGGTGACAACAAGGACAACTTGGGTTATGTGGTTGTAGGGGATAAATAATGGGATGACCCATTAGTGGTTGTGGTGATGGTGATAGTGATAAGGATGATGCGTTAGTGCCAAGTTCAAAAGGTGATGTAGGTGACAATGTTAGTGTGAGAGCTAAAGGTTGTGGTGATGGTGATGGTGATAAGGTTGATGTGTTGGTGCCAAGTCCAAAGAGGTTTGATGGTGATAGGGTTAGTATGATAGCTAAAGGTTATGGTGGACTTGGTGGAGGTAAGGGTGTAGGAATCCTAAAGGTGGAGGATGATGATGATGTGGTTGGAGATGTTGGTTTTGCCCTTTGAGGAAAGGTGAGAAAGTATGGTTTAGGTTAATATATCATTTGCACTGACAATGAGATGCATGATATATTTCAAAAGGGAAAGGAAAGGTGCATGTGATCCTAACAGGATTGTTGGTGGATATCTCTAACGGGTTAAGGTAACGAAGTTCTAGGTTTCTAGGTTGGATGATCCTAGTTGTGTGTTAGAGATAGTTTGGTGCATGAAGGGTTTCATGTATTTGTGAGGATTGAAGGTTGTTGAACTAACTATCACTTATCTAAAGTGAGGAGTAGTTGTGAGGTTTGAGTGTGATGAGTTGAGGGTTATAAGGTTTGAGTGTGATGATCTATGGGTTGAAGGTTTTTAGACTAACTATCACTGTCAAGAGTGAAGTGTAGCTAAAAGGTTTGAGTGGGATTGATATAAGGGTTGAAGGTTTTGAAACTAAATATCACTGTCAAGAGTGAAGTTTAGTTATAAGGGTTGAGTGTGATGATGATGTTAATGTGAGGTTTGAAGGTGAGATGTAAGATAAGCTTGCAATGGTGAGGCCTGATACAGGCAAGAGTTGTGGAATTCGAACTAAAGTTGGTGATAGTGTCCTATGGTGTAGTGAGGGAGTCCTAGGGTGTATGTGAGTTTGCAAAATTTTGCAGGTTTGAGGTTAGGGATGCAGGGATCTGGAGGGAACAGTGAAAATTCGTCAAACATAGGCACGGTACCACTAAATACCACACGGTACCGTTAAATTTAATGGTACCGTGGCCTATTTAATGGTACCGTGGCCTATTTAATGGTACCGTGACCTGGAAGTCACGAATTTTCCTGTGCAGCCTAGTTCTGGGCAGCTAAAGGGAAGTTTCCTAGGGAATAAGAACCACATTTATGTGTTCTTGAGAGTGTTTGGTGAAAGACTAAATGAGTGTGGTTTCGCTCCCCCTTAATCTATGACCATCCGGAAAAGATGTAAGAGATAAAGAGGAAGACAGACGTTGACGAAAGCGATGACCTTAGTAACATCATGACAAGTAGTGGATAGCATGCGATAAACTTCACCTTTGAAGTCACGTAGCTCTTCTCAATCATTGAGAATATTCATAGAATATTTATATGATGAGGCATGTGATTACTTGGAGATATCCTAAGGGTTAAGAAGATAAAATCTTCAGAGTTGTGAGGTTGGCGATAAGGTTCTAGTGGGGTTATCTCAACTTATCCTAGTGGTTCTTCGCTTGAGGTGTGTGGAAGGTGAGTGGGATGCGGAAGCATTGGTAGTGTTTAGTACCATGCGGAAATGTAAGGGAAGAGGCTAAGGAATCAGATGATAGATACAATCTATTCTGATAGGAGGCGGTTTTGGGTTCAAGACTACATCAAGTAGGTTTTGATGGTGTTGGTGAGAGTTGAAAGTAAGATTTTTGACAAAGAAATTTCACATATGTTGTGATTTTTCTGGACTTTAGATTAAAAGAATTTATACCGAATAAATTATTTTATGAATGAATCCAACGGGATTCGATGAACGTTGATCGAGAACGAGAAATGACATTTAATTGCATTTCGCAAATTAAATACACTTTAAATATTTCGGATGAAATATTTAAGTTGTCATTAGAATTCAAGAGGATTTTACGAATAAATCTCGCTGATTTAGTGAGACTTTTCGACACGAGGAGAGAATTTATACCTAATAAATTATTTGAATGGTATTGGACGAGAAGAGATGATTTTTATATTTCCAAGGAAATACATAGGTAGTCATTAGAGCGATGTAAAGGATGACTCAATATTTCAAGAGTCATGAGACGAGACACATGAGATGACTATAATATTTCCAGTGAAATATTCAAGTAGTCATAAGAGGGGTACGAGGGATGACTTTAATATTTCCAGTGAAATATTTAAATAGTCTTAAGATTTATGGAATATGTTTCATCATTCCTAGACCTAGACAGAGATGGTTAGGGGATTCTCGGTTGAGAGGTTTGGTTGATTTACGGATTTTGATGTGCTTCGCACGTGATTGTTTCACGGGGTTTCAAAAGATGTAAAGCTAGGCCAATGGTGTTGGTTCACAGCAGGGTTTGGGATCTTAAGACGTGTATAATCACACGAGGATGAAATAAACTACTAATCACTTATATAGTAACTTGTGAGTCCTTTGTCATCCGAGGGTTGATGTTAGCTTTTAGCTTATGAGCGTTTTAACATATGTTGTTAAAAGGCATGAATATGATGTTTCGGATATGACATTTAACGATTGCGATCGCAAGTTAAACTTACTTGAATATTTCTGATGAAATATTTAAGTTGTTGATGCGCGTGATGTGTCGTTGCGGTTTAGCAGTTTTAATGCCTACTCAAGTTTTAAATTTATATTTAGCCGACTTATCAATAACACACACACTTAACGAGCAGTGTACCCGGTCAGTATGAATATAATGGTAAGTAGAGTGTCGATCACTAAGAGTGGAACGTATTATCTCGTTATTCTAATCAGTATTTTAATATCCTAACGCAAGGGGGTTTCAGCCTGAGAGACTGGCACGATTTTGTTTGCAATTAAATAATAAAATAAACCAATAGGCACGAATCAGCAAGTAGCACACACGTACACAGATAAATACTCGAGACAATAAGAGGGCTGTCCTTATAATTAAGTAGTTTGTCACTTGTTTTATTGATAGCTTTATATGAAGTGTATGTAGTTAATCCTTTCTCGTTGGTCCTAAGCTTATCGGCGAGTAAACCCTTAATGATGACTTATGTCTAAAAGTTATTCCTAAGTGATCAATTTAGTAATAACCGTGGGAGTGCAACCTTTCCGTTGCCACATTACACAAGCCACTAATAAACACAGAGGTGATCAATGCACTAATAAGTAGTAACCAAAGACATCAACATATAAACTTTAATCGATGGGAAAGCAATTTTAAGGGGAGTTGAAGTGAATGATAACATAACACAAGCCCATCAATCCTGATGAATTAAAGTTTGCTAACACAATAAAACAAAACTACTTAATGAATTAAACACATGCAGCACCTTCTTACAGCTCTTGTATCTTCGTTTGGTGTGTCTTGTGCTGCCTTCTTGACTGAATTCGTCCTAGGGTTTTTCTGCTTCGGACTTCGGTATTATATGGTACGTGACAAAAGCTCCGGAATTCGTCTGGTCTTGGGGTATTTATAGTTTCTGTCTGAGGGAAGATGCGGCGCATCTATTAAGTAGATGCGGCGCATTGACTTAACTTCGCGTGGGGTCCAAGATTATAATATTCAGGAATATTCGTACACCGCCAGAAGATGCGGCGTAACTCCATGATTAGATGCGGCGCATGTCCTCTTGTATCTTGGATCGTATCTGGTGAAATAATGATAGAGATGCGGCGCATGTCATGAGTGAGATGCGGCGCATCTGGAGCAGATTTAACTTGATCTTGTCCATTTCAGTAGACTCTTCACTTTATGCATGTTTTGCTCCATAATCAGTCCAAAATCGCTAAGTTTCACCAAATGCTTGTTTTTACCTGAGAATTACAAAAGTAAACGATTAAGTATCAATCCTCATACATAATATAGTAAAACAAGTCAAATTAATAGGATAAATGATAGTAATAAAATGTACTTATTTGAGTTCATCAAATATCCCCCCACTTGAACTTTACTTGTCCCCAAGTAAACCTTAGAATTTCTCTTATGAAAATGTATCCTAAAAGATGTTAGGATTTATTTTTATATTAAGCATGTATTCGTTTATTTCATAATCACACAACTAAACACTTTAACGAATTAGAAGTAAAATAAAATAAGTTGATAAAAGCAAATCTAATCGTTTAACTGTCCAGTCGCGACGAATATTCTATCATAAGCTTGGCAAGTATACACATCTCCCCCACTAAAGCCAAGGAATAACAAGTCTAAAGCGGTAAAAAGGGTTTTTAGGCTTAAGGGTTAATTATTCTCTTTTCACTATCGATCTCAAATTCCAGAAAAGGCGACAAAATCACAAATACATGATCGAATCCACGAACACGATACTTGCAATTGCTCAAATCCTTAACTCGAATAGGCTAAAGATAGGTCCAAACTTCACCAATAATAATATATCAAAAAGGGCGACAAAATCATAAATACATAGCCGAATCCACGACTACGATACTTAAGATTGCTCAAATCCCTAATCTCAATAAATCAAAGGTTTGGTTGGATAAAGAATAATAAAGGGCATGGATAACATTTGGGATATAAATTGGTGTAAAATGAAAAATAAACAAAACAAATAAATTAAAATCCTAAGTGTGGTTAATCACTATCCCAACCATCCCATAAATAAGACTCATATCATTGAATAACTCACGCTTTAACACTTGAAACACACGCTTTAGGTAGACACGAATTATACTCAACAAGATCTTAATCAAAGAATAAACCTTAATTGGCGTTCCCATAACTGCCAATTCTCATTCAATCCATAGATATAGTACAACAAATAGTGGCCATATGAACCACTTACATAACTTTACATTGTTGGTTTAAAAACAAACATCCAACTCTTTTTCTTTTTCTTTTTCTTTTCTCATTTTTTCGTTTTTTTTTTTTTTTTTTTTTTTTTTTTTTTTTTTTTTTTTTAACTAAAGATGTGTAAAATTTCACCACATCACTATAATGATAATTCTGGATAATTTTTCCATACTTTTCATACTTCAGAAATAACGGTAATAGTGAAAGTAGTAAACACACGAAAAATAAACTCAAAGATATACAATATTTACTTTCACTCCAATTGCATTGTGCAATTTCCCGACCTAACCAAAGATAATGAATTACGCACGCGAACACAGGTAATGTAAGGAAACACACTTTGCCTATAGCAATTAACCAACCACGGACTTTAATCTACAGGGTAGGTTAAGGTGTAAGGGTGTAACGAAACATTTTAAACATAGGTGTAAGAAACGAAAGGAATGGCTCTGAGTGTTTTTCTAGGGGTATCTTACTCTAAAAATGAGAGTAACAAAAGGGTTTATACGGGGGTTAACTAACCAGTGTAGTTAGCTAATAACACATAACATATAAAGGCTATTTGGGTGTAATCCTAGAAATTTACCAATTTAGACAAGTCATTCCAATTATATAAATAATACTCATTATGGTGGTCTCGAATAGTATACAAGCCAAGTTCTAAAGTTTACAAGTCACCGGCACACTCATAGATTTGTGAATTTTGAAAAATCACAATTTTTGAAAATAACGTCATGTGTGCAGCTATGTAACTTAGATCTTAAACAAAAACATGCTAAAAAATTTTTTAAGTTTGATATATTAAGCACATTTTAAGCATAATTTTTGAAAAAGTTTAGGACAAGTAATTGTTAAGTGTTCTAATTCTCCAATCCCCCCACTTAAGTTAAACAACGTCCTCGTTGTTTGTATAAAAGGTTAAAAACTGGAAAATAAAAGAATTAGAACAGAAAAACTCCCCTGAGATTTGCTCGGTATGATCCTCCATTTGTATTAGAGCAAAAATCAACTTCTTGTGGATTAGAACGTTAAAGCTTCATACTTGATGTATCCACAGGAAATCCAGTAAACTATAATACCACCAAAGCTTTAAAACACACCTAAGATAAGAAAGGTTCAAGCTTGCATAATACATTAGTAGTTAGGTAAAAATAAAAATAAAAAATTAAAACTGAAAATCATCAGGTCAGTCGATGCGCCGTATCTTATTGAAGAAGATACGCCGTATCGAGCCTGGAATAAATACGGATCAGAATAAAGATGCGCCGCATCCTTAACCAGGGATGCGCCGCATTAAAATAAACTGATAAATAGTTTTAAAGTCGGAAATAAAAAATGCAGAAAATTAAAATAAGATATGACCATTGCAGGAGATGCGTCGCATCTCAGAATTGAGATGCGCCGTATCTTCGGCGGTCTGACTGACTCGACACAAAAAAAACAGAATAATAAAAATTCTCCGGGTTGTCTCCCGGCCAGCACTTGTCTTTATTCCAGAGTCTTCAAGTTAGACTCACGTTCAGCTCAGCAATAAGTCCTTGTCACGGTCCATCCTTCGTCCTTCATCCGAAAGATTTTCCCGTATATCTCTGCGACGTTTTCTTCCGTTCGACTTAATCTAGTATAACTCTTTGTCTTCACCGCAGTATATTCTTCATCAGGACCCAAAGAATATTTGATGATTTTAAATTTTTCAGAAATAATCATGGGTGGCTCATTGTAAGGAATCCCAAGTAGTTGACATTTTCTTTTGGTGAACTCTTCCTCGTCTTTATCAACAAACTTAAAATAAGGATCTTTAATCAAATAATCATCTAGTTCTTCAATCAACGACTCATTATTATTATCATCTTGAATCGCCTCCCGTTCTCTTTCCAAATCATATTGCAACCGTCGACTAAGCTTCGTGAAATCATTAAACTGTTTATGCACCCATTCCCAGAAAGTAGTACCCGATGTCCCCTTAAGTCCTTTCAAGCGTTCAATTCTGCCCTTTTCTTGTAAAGCCTCCGATTTTTGTGGGCAGTCTTCAACATTATCGTACCACTCATAATCTTCAAAGGTTACATCATTTCCAACCCGTTTCATCCCAATTATACTTCCCCCATTACAGGTTCCGTCATTTATATAATCATAGGTCGGCCAAACACTACTCCCGTCCTTGAAAACGAAGGGTGTACAGGTGTGATTAATGTGCTCAAATTCCCATGGTTTATCCCAAACCCATGGTACTTGGTCATTCCATTCATAGTACCAGGTGTTTTTGAAATCGTCATAAGTCTTAAATCCTGGTAGATCTCCAGTAAGCACATCATCGTCGACTTGAAGAAGGTAGTTAAATTCCTTGAACTGCTTGCATAAGGGTGTCTCATAATCGAACACATCAATGTCAATCCTGAATAACTCTTCAATGCCTTTATTGATTGTTGAATCATGAAGTGACGACCCATAATCGCTTTCCACTTCTTCATCTTCTCCTCTCATCCAATATACCCATAATGCATCCTTAGTAGCTCGATCCATACTCTTATGGTTATTAAACTTACTAGCCAACCATTCTGAAAAATCAACATCGTTAGGATCATGGTTAACGTCAAAGCAAGTTTTTCCAATCATATTCCTCCTCATATCCATGACCTCGTTAAATTGCTCCTTAAAAATCCGTGTCAACCATGAAGTCATAATCTGCTTGACTTCATTTGCAGGGGCAAATTCCGGACTACCATATTTAAGTTCAAGCCAATCATTGAGGGAGAGGTCTATCAATCTTACCAATCTGCCATGAAATAGTAACTCCGCCAAAGCATAATTTCTGTCATTATCCTGATAGTTCTCATTTAATCCCCAGTACTGTTCGGAATAAGGCATGTAAGAGATTTGGGCATTGCCTTCACCACAGCTGTTGTTGCTTGAGTCCATGTATGCAAGATAGAATTTCCCATCATCTTCTTCGATAGTAGTCCAGTTCAATCCTTCGGCTTCAATGATAGGCCATAAGAGCGACAATTCTTCTCCAGTGTACCTCACAAATACATCATAAGAGAATACCTCTTTGTCAATGTTGCATAAACGCATGAATTCCTTAAAAGCAGCTTCAAGAGGAGTCTCCCAAGAGAATAAATCTGCATCGATCATGAGCACATTGAATGAATCTGAAAACAAGCATTCCTTAGCAAGATATCCGTTAACTGACATGTCTTCCATAGCAAAATCTGTCATCCAAGGTAAAATCATCAGTAGGATTTGTTCGCTAGAAGCAAAATTAATGAATATAGAAACGGATATATGAATACAAATAGCTGATATCTGCAGACGATGCGCCGTATCTAAACAGTTGGATACGCTGTATCTTATAATCGTTAAAATTTAATCAGACTTTATTCAGAAAATAGATACGCCGCTTAGAATTTAAGAATGTGCCGTATCGAATTAATTAATCAAAAATCGATATTTATTTAAAATTAAATGCGTCGTATTAACGAAAGTTAATGCGCCGTATTTTCGTTACGTTTAAAAATACAAGATTTTTGATTCAGAAGATGCGCCGTATCGACAGAGATCGATACGCCGTATCTGTTTAATAATTCGCAAACTGTTTTTAATTAAAATAATAGATACGCCGTATCTGCAAAAGCAGATGCGTCGTATGGCGTTAACGTTTAGAAAAAAAATTTCCTTAAAAACAGATACGCCGTATCTTGGGGAAAAGATGCGTCGTATCGAATTAATTAAACGCGTTGTATTTTTTAAAAATTAAACGCAATACGCCGTATCTGAGAGATCAGATGCGCCGTATCGTTTGATTTAGCACAGTACAACGATAGCAGAACAGAAAAAATACGAAAAATAAAAACAAAAAACACACAACGAAAATAAAACACACAAAAATAAAAGAAAACAATTAACACACAATACAACAAATATGCAAAATAGTACAATGATGCAATTAATCTAATAAAAAGAAAAACCTAATTAAAATACTAATCAAATTAACAGATAATAACAATTCACTCCCCGGCAGCGGCGCCAAAAACTTGATGCGCGTGATGTGTCGTTGCGGTTTAGCAGTTTTAATGCCTACTCAAGTTTTAAATTTATATTTAGCCGACTTATCAATAACACACACACTTCACGAGCAGTGTACCCGGTCAGTATGAATATAATGGTAAGTAGAGTGTCGATCACTAAGA
This sequence comes from Artemisia tridentata subsp. tridentata, assembly GCA_021014915.2. Classification (NCBI taxonomy): domain Eukaryota; kingdom Viridiplantae; phylum Streptophyta; class Magnoliopsida; order Asterales; family Asteraceae; genus Artemisia; species Artemisia tridentata. Next base: position 152,900,071 of record CP139509.1, read on the forward strand.
GTGGAACGTATTATCTCGTTATTCTAATCAGTATTTTAATATCCTAACGCAAGGGGGTTTCAGCCTGAGAGACTGGCACGATTTTGTTTGCAATTAAATAATAAAATAAACCAATAGGCACGAATCAGCAAGTAGCACACACGTACACAGATAAATACTCGAGACAATAAGAGGGCTGTCCTTATAATTAAGTAGTTTGTCACTTGTTTTATTGATAGCTTTATATGAAGTGTATGTAGTTAATCCTTTCTCGTTGGTCCTAAGCTTATCGGCGAGTAAACCCTTAATGATGACTTATGTCTAAAAGTTATTCCTAAGTGATCAATTTAGTAATAACCGTGGGAGTGCAACCTTTCCGTTGCCACATTACACAAGCCACTAATAAACACAGAGGTGATCAATGCACTAATAAGTAGTAACCAAAGACATCAACATATAAACTTTAATCGATGGGAAAGCAATTTTAAGGGGAGTTGAAGTGAATGATAACATAACACAAGCCCATCAATCCTGATGAATTAAAGTTTGCTAACACAATAAAACAAAACTACTTAATGAATTAAACACATGCAGCACCTTCTTACAGCTCTTGTATCTTCGTTTGGTGTGTCTTGTGCTGCCTTCTTGACTGAATTCGTCCTAGGGTTTTTCTGCTTCGGACTTCGGTATTATATGGTACGTGACAAAAGCTCCGGAATTCGTCTGGTCTTGGGGTATTTATAGTTTCTGTCTGAGGGAAGATGCGGCGCATCTAGTAAGTAGATGCGGCGCATTGACTTAACTTCGCGTGGGGTCCAAGATTAATATATTCAGGAATATTCGTACACCGCCAGAAGATGCGGCGTAACTCCATAAATAGATGCGGCGCATGTCCTCTTGTATCTTGGATCGTATCTGGTGAAATAATGATAGAGATGCGGCGCATGTCATGAGTGAGATGCGGCGCATCTGGAGCAGATTTAACTTGATCTTGTCCATTTCAGTAGACTCTTCACTTTATGCATGTTTTGCTCCATTATTAGTCCAAAATCGCCAAGTTTCACCAAATGCTTGTTTTTACCTGAGAATTACAAAAGTAAACGATTAAGTATCAATCCTCATACATAATATAATAAAACAAGTCAAATTAATAGGATAAATGATAGTAATAAAATGTACTTATTTGAGTTCATCAGTTGTCAACCCTACTCCGAGTTCTACTAGGTTTGTATCTAACCTTCCCATGACAAACGGGTGTATTACTTGGAAGAAGGCGAAGTGATGACTAGGGAATTAGGACAACTTCGCGACTACTTTGACTTATAGGTTTTGACACTAGTGTGTAACTCTATGACTTCTAAGGGTTCATAGTGATAGGCATACCTAATTCCTAATGTGTCAAAAGGATATAGTGTGGGTGCAAACTTTACAAGCAAATCATGTAAAATGCACATAAGGAATAAATGCAAACATCATGCAAAACATGATAATCATTTAGCATTTAAGATCATGAAGACATTTAATCATATCTTATGAGAACATGTTATCATTTTGAAACACGTATGTGGGATGCAAGCAATCTAGGTTTGCTAAGGCAGATCCTAATTACTACTTGTTCAAGATGACATCCTAATGGGAGATAAAGTTCACCGATGTAAACTATCTCTAGTCAAATGTAGGAATGAAAATTTTTCAAGTTAGAGAATGAGTATGAGACTATCACTAGTGGTGCTCAATTAAGGCTAAACACGACCATTTTTACGGGTTATACACGAACCCAACTTCTCTCCTGGAAGCAATACAACCGTTAGGTCAAATTGAATTTCTAGTGTGATCGGTTCTCCAGTAGTCATTCTCATGTTAGAAGAATTCAAATTCCTATATTTGCCTATCGAAGTATAGCAAAGATGATGTTATCTTGTTTTGCTTATACATGGCCTAATATGACTCAATTAACCATACTTTGAAAGTCGGTTAAGAAAATGACATGTCTTACACAACTCCTAACAAAGGCAAGCGAAATGTTTTAATTTCGTGCTTGAGATTTAAAGGTTATTTGATGGAGATGGTGTATTTTATGATCTCTTGGACAACATCTTTGTTTTTTGAGTTGTTACATGTTATTTTAACATGATTTGGATTCCTAGAACCAAGAGACACTCTAATGTGACACAATGTAGAATCTACTACATCGTGTGTGTTTCAAGAATGCTCCTTTGCATATCTTGAGTGAGAATCTAGTAAAGGTTACTTACCTCAATAGATCTTGTGAGCATTTTATTTGAAATGAGACATACTGTTTGTTTCAACAAGTATGCTTTTCTAAGAGGAAACTTATAACTCTTACGAATGCTTAATGATACAAGCATTTTAGTGTATGACCAATTTTACTTGTGTATGCAATGACACATGTTGTATTAGGTTATTATTCAACTCTAATATCCTATATTTGTTGACAAGATGCAATGTATTCTCTTGTAACATAACCGTTCATTTTACAAAGACAATATGATGCATAGGATATACATTATCCTTTGTCAATCTTTTGATAAGAGAAATACTTGTGATATTCTCAAAGATTGATGACTTACATAATAGTTAATAACATATTATGTGTGACACTTTTACTAGACATGTGATTTTGAGTGTTGAGTCATTTATGAGCAAAGTTTACATATGTTGTTTGTTTGCTCGTGTTTGGTTTTTCGGAAATGACACATTTACTAATTGCATTGCAATGTAAATTACTTGCATATTTTGGATAAAACATCCAAGTTGTCAATCCTACTTGGTTGTGTATTTTATGCATCTTTTAAACATGTTAGTTTAAAGTTTGGAACACAACCATTGGACAAGAAGACTTAACATGGCATCTTCAACACAAGTGTGAGTTATGATCCGATGCATATTATTTTCGTCTTGAGAGGACGTCATTATTTTCATAACAATCGAGTGTGATTGAGTATGTAGATTCAAGATAATATGTTTCATCATGTTTTGATGTTATCTTGAAGCTAAACAAATAATGACTCCAATTTCATGTCCACACTCGAAAACATGTCAATTAGATTCGATGATGATATCAATCATAATTTGAATAATGAATTGATATGTACTCGAAATATTTCTTGACCCTCACGATCACTCCTTTTTTAAAAAAAAAAAAATTAAGGAGTGTGTTCCATTTATTCAAACACTTGTTGTATGTGTGAGGTTAATGACATATTAAGTTACTACTTCGATATTGTCATTTATTTTTATTTGAGAAAAACTATTTATATTATTTAGTATAATACTTTTAGTTTTTCGACACCTCATTAGTATAAAAATAATTATCTTAACTATTTTTATACAACATACGTAAAGCACTAAATGTTTAAAATATTTCGTATGTGTGTTAAATCAATGCAAGTTTAATACATTTTCTTTTACTTAAATACTAATGTATTAAAATTACGTTTTATCTTGTTTAGACAACCCATGGTCAAACAAGACAAAATGATGTAATGATTTAAAGATCATGTTACGGATTTTATGAAAGTGTTAAGTATTTTGGGGTGATATACTTTTTACACTTAAACCTTTGGAAAAATAATTGTGTAAGACAATATCTTTCGACACACATGATCTACCAACTTAGTTTCTATTCCTAAGAAAGTTACTAAACCATTTTAAGAACTTGCAAAAAATGCAAGAAAAATGGTTGATGCCTATATGCAATGCAAACTAATTACTTAATATAGTGCAAGCGATTTAGCATGAGCCTTACAAACGCATAAACCAGAAAACTATAATAAACAAATAGCAATTTAGCTTAACACACAAAGATACTTATCGTCATTTTGTGTATTAGGTATAACAATGTATACTAAGCTTGATTTTTTTTGAAAACGAATTGATTTTCCACCCCATTTAAAAATTTGATCAACACCTTGAAATCATGAATGCATCAACGTGTGATGTTCACTTTGTGATTTGACAAAAAATTTGTGCAATCGGCATGACCGGAAAAGACTCTCTGTTACGAATTAAAGACATTCGTAAATTTTACTTTATAATCACTTTCTAAAAATATTTTTAAGTGAAAGTAGACTCAATTACGTTTAAAACGATAGGTGGCACGACTCCTACGGACTTACGGTTGATTTTATACGAATTTTTGAAAATTACCGAATTCTAAAAAACAGACGAAGGTACCGTTAAATTTAGCGGTACCGTCCATATTTAATGGAGCCGTTCGTTATATTTAACGGTGCCGTACATGTTACTTTAGTTTTTGAACAGAACCAATTTTATCGATTTAAGAAAACCTTCAAGCTAGTATGGCAACATATACTTAACAACAAAACTTGTAAGTATTAAGCAACTAAATGCTTTTCATATTTTTATCACCTTCATGGGTAATTTGATACATGGATCGTACTCAATTTTGAAAACCATTTGTTTTAAAAATTTGAGCGACGTGGCTCTGGTACCAATTGTGGAAACCGTAGGGGGGGGTGAATACGTTTCCATTTAAAACTTAAAACATTTTGTATCAAACACCCGATCAAGTGTGACGTAATATGAAAAGTGTCAACTATGATCTTATAGCATCTAAAGATGACTATAGTAAACTACAACATATGAACAATCAAACCATGGAACATACATAATCAATCATGACATAAGCAACTAGCCACACAAACATATACGCAATGCAAATATAAATATAAAGCGATAACGAATGAAATGAAAGTAAAGAGATAAGTAAGAAGGCGCAAACCGGACACAGTGATTTATAGTAGTTCGGTCATGAAGCTCCTCTTCGCCCTACTCCACTCCCCGAGTACCCAACTCGAGAGTTACTTCACTAATCAACAAACTCCCTTCAGGCGGAGAAAACCGTACACGTCGCTTAACTTGTTTTCTGACACTAAGCTAGATGTCGAGTGCTAATCTTAGCTAACACCAATCTACCACGATCTACCCGATCTACACCTTACACGTCGCTTATCCTATTTCTGACACTAAGCTAGATGTCGAGTGCTAATCTTAGCTAGCACCAATCTACCACGATCTACCCTTGATCCACATGATCAACCACACAAGCCCAATGACTTCAAGAGATCTTCACTATCTCTTAAGATCACAATGATCTTGACTCACTCTCTCTCACAAAAGAAAAATAATCTTGATGTATGCTATGATACAATCAAGAGTGTAACAAATGTTACAAGACCTAACAACTCCAACTCTTGTATCTTCTTGGATACCTTGAGTTCTTCTCTTGCAAATGAAGAGGAATGACAACACTTTGTATCTACTTGGATACCTTGTGTTCTTCTCTTGCTAATCAAGAGGGATGACAACACTTTGTATCAACTTGGATACTTTGTGTTCTTCTCTTGCTAATCAAGAGGGATGACAACACTTTGTATCTACTTGGATACTTTGTGTTCTTCTCTTGCTAATCAAGATGAATGAAGAGGATCACTTGAATGGATGATTGGATCACTATTAAACAACCTAAGACTCTCCAAATGATCAAGGAAAGTGTTTTAAGTGAGGTGGACTATACCAGAGAAAAACTCACTGGAAAATCAAGTTGGAAGTGTGGAATGGTCCACTATTTATAGGCAAGGGAAAATTTGACCGTTACAGACCCACGGCTCCACTAAATACCCGACGGCTCCACTAAATTTAGTGGAGCCGTCCCTATTTAAAGGAACCATGGACGCTCCTTCGTTTGTCTTTAGTGGGGAAGGTTTATTTGGGAAAGTTGGAGCTGTTTTGGGGGAAAAAATAGTTGTTGGGATTTTTTAAACTTATTTTTCAAAATAGAACATTTCTTTTTAATTCAAAAATAATTTATAAAATATATTTTTGAAAAGATGTTTTGTCACATTAAAAATGTGAAGTTTAGAAAAATATAATCCTTTGATCATTTGTCAAGTAGTAGATTTGTTTGTCCATACCTTGAATTGAGTGATTTATGTCGGGTTGGAAATCTATGACTTCGTTGAAGCATACTTGAGACGCCGGGAGGTGTTGATGTAAGTATGCATTGATGATTTGTGTTTTCAAGTAACTTGCACATTTTACGTTATGTATTACAAGTTACATGTTTGTCATTATTAAAACCGAAGAAACCGTTTAGTTTAAATATTGTAATATTTGCACTAACATACTCCTAACCACTCTTTGAGTCAGGGTAGTCAGGGACCTGATGGGTGTACACTCCGTACCTCCTGACCCATTACCAGGTGTGAACTAATCCCTCAAGTGCGCTAAATTTTCCAACAATCCTCCCCAAATTTAGTTCACTTCCTTTGCATGAAAATAAAACATTAAACAAAACAAGTGCATAAACGAAAATATCTTGAGGATTCAATTTCCATCTTAGTACATTACACGTTCAAATATTCGAGAATCAGGGTGTTCTAAGAGTTGAACCCTTCAACCTATTTGAATACCTGAAGATAGAATACACAAAAGTTTTCAAACACTTAAATGCTCCTGACGCTATACAAGCCATGTGTCCATATCCAATTCATAAATGTTGTAAGAGCCAAAAGTCCTAAGCTCCCTCAAGCGGCAAAACTTCAACATTCACATAGGTGGTTCCTCTTTATTCATGCTCCTTCCAAGCATTTTTTCAAAGAAATTAACCATTAAGAAGTAAATACTTCATCCTCCTTTCCAGCAGGTTCCGAGCACAAACCTTGGGATGATAGTAAAACATGTGCTCTAGTCCACTGAATGTTCAACTTTCCACATTGAACTCAGCTCCCAAGTTTCCTCAGGAGGGAGTTGGGTGTCTTAGCATTCAGTGACTAAGTTGGACCTTAAACCCATCCCTTTAGCAGAATTTATAACCAACTCTCTAGCCAAACCCTTCGTCAAGTGATCAGCTAAATTTTGTTGAGATCTAACAAACTCTATAGATACCACCCCATTCATGATAAGCTCACGAATCATGCTATGCCTGACACCTAAGTGTCTAGACTTCTCATTGTACATCTGGCTATAAGCCTTTGCCAATGTAGCTGCACTATCACAATATATATAAATAGGTGCTATAGGTTTAGGCTACAATGGAATCTCAAGAAGCAATTTTTTCAACCATTCAACTTCTTTACCAGTAGTTGCTAAAGCCACAAATTCAGATTCCAATGTTGAACTGGTGATGCAAGTTTGCTTCTTGGATGCCCAAGAAACTGCACCTCCATCAAGTAGGAATACCCAGCCACTGGTAGACGAATTGTCTTCAGTGTTACTGATCCAACTTGCATCAGTGTATCCTTCTAATACTGAAGGATAACCAGTATATGAGAGACTATAATCCATAGTTTTCTTCAAATACTTCAGTACCCTCTGAATTGCTTGCCATTGCTGAGCACTAGGAATACTAGTATACCTGCTCAGTTTTCCTATTGCAAATGCAATATTAGGTATTGTACAAGTCATGGCATACATCAGGAAGCCAATTACCCTAGAATACTCAAGTTGAGATACAACTTTGCCAGTATTAGTGATGAAGCGAAAAGTGTACCGCTTTTAAGGGGTCATTTAAGCCCTAAATCGTATTTATTTGATCAAATATTGCCCTAAATCGTTCCTTTTGTCATTTTAGGTACTTTTGAGGAGAAATCTGGAAAAGGAAGCATTTTGGACGTTTTTGGAGCATAAAAGTGAAGAAAACGACAAAGTCTCAAAATCTTGCTGGAAGTTACCTTTGACGGCGTCAGGATTAACCCTGGACGGCGTCATGGCTTGGCAAAAGTGGTGGATGTGAAATTTACTCATGATAAGCCAGTGAAAATTGCATGGAAATTCTGACGGCGTACCCCTTAAATTTGATCAAGGTCGTCACGTTATAATTTAAAGAGGGACGGCGTCACGTTCAAAGTCTGAGGGCGTCAAGCCTTGATAAGCCAGAACGGATTTTGGAGAGCTAAAGAGGGACGGCGTCAAGAAGGTCATCCGGGAACCCTAAAAGCGGCAAGGTGACGGCGTCACACTCCATAACGTGACGCCGTCAGATCCAAAAATCTATATATAGTTTTCTAATTTTTTGTCATTAGTGTGGAACTTATGGGGGAACTTTGTGTGTGAAAACCCTAGGACGAATTTGGCAGCTCTTTCAAGGCTTTTTGCCTTGAGATCTTCCATGTTACATTGAAGATAAGTTATCAATTAATCATTCAATATGTCTATGTGTTGTTTGATTCTATCTTATTCTTGTCTTTTGTTTAACATGTTAGGCTAGATTTATCTTGTGTTTGCTTAGATCTAATGAAACCTAGCTATTGATTGTTGGTTATTAGTGTGTTGTTAGTTGTATTGGATGATTGTTTATCTATGTTAGGCTTAAGAAAACTGGCTAACTTCCTATTCGGTAACTTGCTTGAACGTCTTAAGAAACATGAACCAATGCGTACTAAAGGTTTTTATGGTTGTATTTAATGCACAAGCGAATTCTAGTGATCCCATGTTAGGAGCTTCCTAGCCGGCTCGACATAGGAGTGAAGTAGGAGCTTGTAGAGTTGGGGAAGTACGTACGCCACCCCACGAATGGTATTAAGGAATACACCCGTCATCCACGCAACTAATACACACTAATCAACCAGTAAAAGATAGTTGGGGAGTAAGGAAATCTAAGTAAACACATTTCCCTCCACATAAGTTTTCACCAACATTTTCATTTTCTGTTATTTTATTTTATTTGCATTCGTAGTAATTTGGGTTAGTTGACTAGCAACTAATTCCGCCCACTCTTTCAAACCCGAGATTTTACTTGCTTTCAAAAAAATATAAAAACATAAAAAGAATCTTCTCTCACCCTTAGACCTATTAGAGTAATTTTTCATACCTAACGAACACTATTCCCTGTGGAGAACGATCAATCCCCCGTACTTACCACTACACTATACTACATCGGTCAGGTACACTGCCTGGTGGGGTTGTAAGCCTCTTGAGATCCCTCGAGAGGTAAAACCTGTTGTAAAGTCGCAAAACCACGCATCAAGTTTTTGGCGCCGCTGCCGGGAATAGTTATTGTTTAGGTTGAATTTTTATTTTATAGGTCTACTCACTAGATTCCTTTCTAGTGAGATTTTTATTTTCTTTTTCTAGGTTTTCTTTAGTCTATCTATTTTCTTCGTTTCTTTGTTCGTAACCATTACCATTAGACATCATGGAAGATGGTAATATCCTTGATCCCAACAACCCACCACCACAACAACAACCACCACCTCCTAGAGCCCGTACTTTAGGAGAGTACTCCCGTCCTAGCCACCATGGCTATCGAAACACCATTGAGCTCACTCAAGGAGCCAATGTCACACCCTTGCGATCCGACACCATCCGGTTGGTGCAAAGCGGATGCGCATTCCATGGACTTCGTTCTGAAGATCCTAATCAACATCTCAAGGACTTCCTCAAAATCGTTGATTCTATAGACCTTGACGTTGCCACTCGAGAGACGACCCGATTGCGTCTCTTTCAATTCTCTCTGCGGGACCAAGCTAGTCAATGGCTAGAGCGTCAACCCGCAGGATCCATCACCTCTTGGGATGATCTCACTACTCGTTTCCTTGCTCAGTTTTTCCCACCGGGAAGAACTACCAAGCTAAGGAACGATATCTTGATGTTCCAACAACGTCAAGGCGAAACCCTCTACGAGGCATGGACTCGATTCAAGGACTTACTCCGAAAAGTCCCTCACCATGGCATGGATCCTTGGCTACAAATCCAACGATTTTATGATGGCGTAAACCATCAAACTAGAAGAACCATTGATTACGCTGCCAGTGGGAGGCTGAGTAGGCTCAGTGTCGATAAGTGCTGGGAAGTCATCGAGGACTTAGCACAGTACGAAGAAGAAGAATGGAATGACTCAACGTTCTCGGAAGTAAGGACTTTAAATTGCATAAGTGCAACCCAAGAACAGCTGTTCGAAAACATAAAAAGGCAGGTTGAGAAATTGATGAAAGCCGAGATACCTACGGCTGAGGAAAATCCCGATGAGTGTGTGAACACAATTGGTATACATACGTCTCATCAATTCTCACGACAGGATGAATTTGAAGGGATAATGCTAACTTTCGTGAACAACCAAGAGAGACGGATCCAGGAATTAGAAACTCACTTGAAAAACACCCAAGATATGTTCATGGAACTAGCAGAAAAGTTTATCGTGAGAATAAGGGAGAAAATTAGGGAAGAAGCCTCACACAAAAAGATCGAGAAGATCTTTGAACTCCCGGTCCCTAATGAACCATACCACGAATGGGATGATGAAACCCCCCTCCCCGAGCCTTCACTTTTAAAACCCTCTTATCTATTTGGATCCTCTCGCGAGAAAAATTCTCAAGATCGTAGCATTTTCGTGGGGAGCATGGTTGTCACGCTCCCTAACTTTCATGAAGCTAGAAAACGATCTTTTGGCTTTAAGCCAGGTGTGAGAAGAACTCAATTAAAGCACACCATCATTTCGAAAACCCCCTGGAAAAGTTCCTCTCACTCCCTGAATACCTGCCTTGATGGAAATTGGAACCTGAATGAGACGTCAACCGGCCCTTTTCAACATTTTACTACACCCCGTGACAGTAACAAAACATTTGACCCAGGAGGAACTTATTAACGAGACTAGCTTTCAGGATTATTGACCCTGACTAGCTGCTCTCTTAAAGTACGAGGGGCTCATTTGTAAACTGGCACAAAGTAGTAAAATACGCTAATCTGACGGCGTCAGAATTTGAACGTGACGCCGTCACCCCGTCTGCAAAGCAATAATAACTTTATTTCCATCACTTTCATCACAAACCCCACAAACCATATCCACTCCAACACCACCTCCGAACTTCCCTGGACAAATTCGCCTACTTCAGCTACCAATCTTCACGTGGTAAGTAATTTTTACTCATTCTTTTCGCTTCAATTACTCATAGGATTTGTAAATTTCGAAAATCCCCAACTCATGAAACCCTAGGATTGATTCATGCTTAGAACTCATAATGTCCTTTAATTAGTGTTATTTAGCAATAATTAAAGCATTTGATGATTGGCAATCAATTGGGTCTATTCACTAATGGGGAGGCCACGAATTTGAACCATTACCTATGATCCAATCACCCATTTTGCTGTAAAATGGGGCGTTTGGTTTGTAAGCTTAAAGTTTGAATATTGATTTTTCCCTCGTAATTTCGGATTTGAACTTGGTCGAACCTGACGGCGTCACCTAGCAAAGGGTGACGGCGTCAGACCTGTCTGATGCTCCACCAAATCTTTAATTCACATATTAACACTTTTGTTCCTCCCTGCTTTGTTCCAGATAATGAGTAAGCGTCAAAGACCTAGCCGAGGGAGTTCTTCCAGGTCTCAACAAGAGAACTTTGGGGACACGGTCCTCAGTTGGGGTATCTTTGATAATGATGCCGCCACAACTAAATATACCCAACTGCTGCAGCATAAGGTTGAAAATGGAGCTATTGTAGATTGGAGTTTTCTGAGGAGAGAAGGTCTTGAGCAAACTTTTCTCCAAAGCTTTCAGACGGATGAATTTACCGGCCCTCAGTGGGAAAGACTGTTTAGGATTAAAGAGCCGGTCTATGAAGAGTTGGTACGTGAATTCTTTGCCACTTTTCATTTTGACATGGCTGAGGCTAGGACCGATGTGGGCGGGACCACCATCTATTTCAGGCTGGGGGGAGAGCTTAGGACGTGCTCGGTTACTGAGTTTGGGTGGAGACTTGGGTTATATAGTCAGCATGAAACCACTCAGGTGGGGTTCATGAATAGGTTGTTGCATGGGGAGTCGATGAGGAATGATTTTAGGTGTTCGTTGTTCTGGCCGATTATTGGGGATGGGATGTACACCTCGACCACCGTGGCATCTCAGATCAGGGAGCCTAGAGTTAGGTTGACTCATAGATGCCTCACCTACAGCTTGACAGGGCGTCACAGCTCTCACCACCGTGTCACTGCTTCAGATCTCTTCTACCTGTACACCATTTATTCTAATGATGTTTACTGCAACATCCCATTTTTGGTTGCTAGCTTTCTGCATGGTGGAGTTGGAGAGAGGGAAGGAGACAGGATTTATGGTGGGATGTTTATCACCCGGCTGGCCCGATCGTATGGAGTCCTCAGGCCCGAGGTCATGAGGTATTTGAGTGGTGATGCATGCAGGACGGTGAAGGTGAGGTCCCTGAAGCAGATGGATGTGGTTATGGAGATGCATGATGGGACCTTCATGTGGTATCATCCAGGCGGTGATGAGGATGCTGGTGATGAGGATGATGAGGAGGAGGAGCAGCCGCAGCAGCAGCAGCATGAGGGTTATGAGGCCGGTACAGCTGATTACTACCGACACATGAGCAGGGGGGATTGGCAGGCTCACCAGGGGACCTGGATGGGCCAGATTGATACTTGGAGGACCAGGGTGGACGAGAGGTTCGACTGGATGTACGATCACACGGTTCGTCAGATGCAGCATCTATCTACACGTGATCAGTTGGACCCACATCTGCAGATTGACCCTTTCCCGGGTCGTGAGCAGGATTACCCACCATATGGGTACTACGGGCACCTCCCTCCTGACTATGACTATCGCCAAGGTCCCCCATCCCAGTGATGATCTTATTTGATGTTTTGATGTTTGAACAATTTTATCTATGATTATATGGTCTGTAATAATTTAGGGAAGGCATCTGTTTGCCTTAAAACATTTGTTACATTGATTTTATTTATTGCATGCAAGCTTTATTTGATTGCTTACTTTATTTTCTTTGTGTGTTTATTTGCTTTATTTGTTTGATTGTTTGTTTATTTAATTTTATTTGTTTCCGTATGCATTTCTTATTCTTTTTGTTTACTGTTCATGTCTCAAATATAAATTGTGAAAATGCTTTATTTTGTTTTTAACTTCGTCTTAACTACATATAAAGGTATTTTGCAAAAGATAAGTGTAAGGGAAATCCAAATTTGTTTTTAAGAACAAGATTGAACATGAACGATAACAATGAGATATAAGCATGCATATTAGTATTTGTTTGAGTCAAATGCTTGTATCGAGTCATAATGAAGTTTTGCAGGAATTCCAGGAAGTAAGGTATAGGTTTTTCCAGAAATTTTCCAGAAACTTAACATGAGAATTCTGTCAGATCATTTCTGACGGCGTCAGGCATTACAACCTGACGGCGTCAGGTTTTAATTTTCTGAAATTTTGAAAGTTTTGTTTTCATAAAAAGTTTTTATTAAATCTCTAACTTATAATCTCCAGGAATCTTCAAAGTTATCATTCCACAAGCATTATATCCTTATATATAGATTTATCCCGCCGATGTTATGCAGGTTTTCGTGTTTGTTTTCTCAGGTTTAACAGGTTATTTTGGACAAGGAAATGTTTTTGGATCAAGCTTATGGCGATGCATTAGTCATGGAGCTTCAACATTATCTTGGAAGAAGATCTAACCGTGTTACTTCATTATCCACCGAACGAATCAGGGGAGTATTTGATTTCATTCTTTTACTTTATACTTTTACACCTTGTTATTTGAACATTGGGGACAATGTTCATCTTAAGTGTAAGGGGGGGGGGGGTAAAAGTACGATTTTAGAGAATACAATTGCGCTTGATTTTTGTTTGTTTAATAGTAGATGTGTAATAAAACTGAGATAAATACCTGTTAGGGTAATTTTAGTGCCAAATTTAAAATTTTTACAACATATAGGAGTGAAACTTTGATCTTAATGAGCGTCTCACGGATAGGAGTTATATGACTAGCACAAAAACCGTACCACTAAAAAATTTTCCACCCTAAATATGTGAGGTTCGCCCCTAGAATTGGTAGGAAAAGCATTTTGCTATGATGTGTGTACCGGTAGCACTTAGATTCTAGAACTTGCGTTAGGACCATTCCGAGGCCACAAGTGAGACTACATTCGTGTAGTTATATTTACTACATGATAAGAGGCATTAGGATTAAACCATTGTTTTACACCTGTGTTTTTGTTATAATTACATTGGCTACATTGGTCAAGTAATTCTCCCACACCCTTTGCGTTGTACTCATTTTTAGTACACGATACCCCTAGTACACCCCTCAGAGCCTATCTTTTCGTTTCAACCTTTAAGCATTTTACTTAAAGGAAGAATTTGTTACACCCCACTAAAATGTACACCCAAATCGCCTTAGCCTACCTTGTATGCACTCATTTTTAGTGCATTATTGTGACAACATTTGTTTAAACCCAAGTTAATTATCTAGTTGATTACATGGTTGCTAAGTCGAGTCATATCCTTGTACATATTGTTTTGGGACGATTGGGACTCATGGGTAAAGTACTAGTGTAATGGAGTAATGGGGAAGAACATCATTTATTACCCCCATATGTGCTAAATATTTTAAAAGTACTCCAAGTTTTTCAATTATCTTAATTCGAGTCATTAGAATAGTTATTTGTAAAGTTATGTAAAAGTTCAAGTGTAAGGGGAATGCAATGCCCCTATGATGTATTATTTTGGATGGTAGGGCAAAAGGGTATTCAATAAAAAAAAAAAAAAAAAAAAAAAAAAAAAAAAAAAAAATCGAAAAAATCAAGAAAAATACACAAAAAAATGAGAAAAAGAAAAGTAGAAAAAACATACGGACTACCATCCCGTTTCATTTTTTGTTTGTTTTATGTTTTTGTTATTTTCTTTCATTAGCTTAAGATTGAGTCGAGTCTTGGCTTAGCAACATTGTATAGTACATGTAATTGATCAAGATCTTTAACTCGCCACCAGTAAAATATCCTTTGTCCAACAAAACCGTGTTTTCCTTTTCCCTACACCTAACATTATAACCCATTTAAAAGCCCTCTTTGATAGTTTATCTTAGGTGCTTACGCCTAGTGGAGGAGGTTTTCGATCCTTTCCCAAGCCTATGGTAATTTATTTGCTATGACAGGTAGTGAGAGATATTATCCGTTTTCATTTATGAGATTTATTTTGATGACACTTGAGAGATGTGAGTATCTAAACACTACTTGTGAGGTGCTAGTTTATAATCTCCGTGCCTATTATGATTAAAGTGGAACGAATATTTGTTGTAATTACTTTTATATTAGCGTTAAATGACCCCTAACTTGTATTTTGATTAGAATAAAAGCGCATTTGCTTGAGGACAAGCAAATCTCAAGTGTAAGGGTATTTGATGAAGCGAAAAGTGTACCGCTTTTAAGGGGTCATTTAAGCCCTAAATCGTATTTATTTGATCAAATATTGCCCTAAATCGTTCCTTTTGTCATTTTAGGTACTTTTGAGGAGAAATCTGGAAAAGGAAGCATTTTGGACGTTTTTGGAGCATAAAAGTGAAGAAAACGACAAAGTCTCAAAATCTTGCTGGAAGTTACCTTTGACGGCGTCAGGATTAACCCTGGACGGCGTCATGGCTTGGCAAAAGTGGTGGATGTGAAATTTACTCATGATAAGCCAGTGAAAATTGCATGGAAATTCTGACGGCGTCACCCTTTAATTTGATCAAGGTCGTCACGTTATAATTTAAAGAGGGACGGCGTCACGTTCAAAGTCTGAGGGCGTCAAGCCTTGATAAGCCAGAACGGATTTTGGAGAGCTAAAGAGGGACGGCGTCAAGAAGGTCATCCGGGAACCCTAAAAGCGGCGAGGTGACGGCGTCACACTCCATAACGTGACGCCGTTAGATCCAAAAATCTATATATAGTTTTCTAATTTTTTTTCATTAGTGTGGAACTTATGGGGGAACTTTGTGTGTGAAAACCCTAGGACGAATTTGGCAGCTCTTTCAAGGCTTTTTGCCTTGAGATCTTCCATGTTACATTGAAGATAAGTTATCAATTAATCATTCAATATGTCTATGTGTTGTTTGATTCTATCTTATTCTTGTCTTTTGTTTAACATGTTAGGCTAGATTTATCTTGTGTTTGCTTAGATCTAATGAAACCTAGCTATTGATTGTTGGTTATTAGTGTGTTGTTAGTTGTATTGGATGATTGTTTATCTATGTTAGGCTTAAGAAAACTGGCTAACTTCCTATTCGGTAACTTGCTTGAACGTCTTAAGAAACATGAACCAATGCGTACTAAAGGTTTTTATGGTTGTATTTAATGCACAAGCGAATTCTAGTGATCCCATGTTAGGAGCTTCCTAGCCGGCTCGACATAGGAGTGAAGTAGGAGCTTGTAGAGTTGGGGAAGTACGTACGCCACCCCACGAATGGTATTAAGGAATACACCCGTCATCCACGCAACTAATACACACTAATCAACCGGTAAAAGATAGTTGGGGAGTAAGGAAATCTAAGTAAACACATTTCCCTCCACATAAGTTTTCACCAATATTTTCATTTTCTGTTATTTTATTTTATTTGCATTCGTAGTAATTTGGGTTAGTTGACTAGCAACTAATTCCGCCCACTCTTTCAAACCCGAGATTTTACTTGCTTTCAAAAAAATATAAAAACATAAAAAGAATCTTCTCTCACCCTTAGACCTATTAGAGTAATTTTTCATACCTAACGAACACTATTCCCTGTGGAGAACGATCAATCCCCCGTACTTACCACTACACTATACTACATCGGTCAGGTACACTTCCTGGTGGGGTTGTAAGCCTCTTGAGATCCCTCGAGAGGTAGAACTTGTTGTAAGGTCGCAAAACCACGCATCAATTAGGCATCAACTTCTCAGTGGTATCCATAGGAGTACTCACAGGAGTACAATCATATTGGTTGAATTTCCTCAGGTGCTTCTCAACATAATGAGATTGAGAGATAGAAATTCCCTTACTCTTATGTTTGATCCTTATACAAAGGATAACGTCAGCCTTCCCCATGTCTTTCAAGGAGAACCTTGATGACAAAAATTCCTTTGTCAGGTCAACCTGATTTTGGTCAGTGCCAAAGATCAGCATGTCATCAACATATAGACAAATGATGACTCCTTTACCAGATTCATCAAATTTTCTATACACACATTTGTCAGACTGGTTAAGTAAATAACCACTAGACAAAACCACTTCATCAAATTTTTTATGCCATTGCTTAGGTGCCTGCTTCAGTCCATATAAGGACTTAATCAATTTACACACCTTGTTTTCATTGCCAGGCATGATGAAGCCCTGAGGTTGGTTCATATAAACCTCCTCATCCAATTCACCATTCAAGAAACCTGTCTTCACATCCATCTGATAAATAAGCAGATTGTGAATTGATGCCAAATCAATCAGCAATCTTATGTGTGGAAAACTAGAAGGGGGTTGAATAGTTTTTACCCTTTTTTAAAATTAATTTGCTTTGAATACTTACGTGATTTCAACTAAATAACAAACAATATATGTAATGCAAGTAAGGAAAGAAACAATCAAACCACAACACGGATGTTTATAGTGGTTCAGTCTACAAGGACTCTCTTCCTTGCCCTACTCCACTCCTCGAGCCTCTAACTCGAGATTTTTTATTCACTAAGAAACAAGCTCCCTTCTCGGCGGAGAAAACCTTTACACACGTCGCTTACACTTTTTCCGATATAAAGCTAGATACCGAGTTCTTTTACAAGGGCTGAACCACTCCCGACACTCTACGTATTTTAAGGACTAAAATACTAACCGATCACAACAGATGTGTGGGAAACTAGAAGGGAGGTTGAATAGTTTACTGGTTTTAAGTTCTTTTAAAAATTCCTTTTAAAAGTTTGCTATTGGAAAGTTAGATTCGAACTCTATGTGTAATCAATCAACACTAATATGAACTACACACTACACTAACTAATGATAACTAATAAAAGTAAAGAGTAGAGTTGGAAAGATCAAATCGAGACAAAGGATGTATAGTGGTTCGGCTGCAAAGCTCTTCTTCGTCCTACTCCACTCCCCGAGTACCACACTCGAGAGTTTCAAGCACTATGTCAACAACCTCCCTTCAAGCGGAGAAAACCGTATACATCGCTTATCCTATTACCGACACTAAGCTAGATGTCGAGTGCTAATCTTAGCTAGCACCAATCTACCAAGGTCCACGTGACCAAACACTTAAGCCCAATGACTTCAAGACTTCACCAAGATCTCAACACGATCACAACGATCTACTCTCACTTCACTCAACTTAATCTAACTACTCTAGATCCTTTAATCACTCACACAAGCCCAATGGCTTCAAGAGATCTTCACTATCTCTTAAGATCACAATGATCTTCACTCACACTCTCACAAAAGAAAGATAATCTTGATGTATGCTAAGATACAACAAGGATGTAACAAGTGTTACAAAAACCTAACAACTATAACTCTTGTATCTTCTTTGATATCTTGAGTTCTTCTCTTGCACTTGGAAGAGGAATCACAACACTTTGTATCTTCAAGGATACTTTGTGTTCTTCTCTTGCTAATCAAGAGGAATAAAGAGGATCACTTGTATGGATGATTGGATCACTCTTGAACAAAAGAAAAACTAATCTAAATGATCTAAAAAAGAAAGTGTAAAGAGAGTATTGAACTCAAAAAGTTTGTTTTGTGAAAGGATACCTAAAAATTGTGAATTGGGTTGGTATTTATAGGCAAAGAAAATCTGAACGTTAGAGGGGGACGGCTCCACTAAACATGCCACGGCTCCACTAAATTTAGTGGAACCGTGGAGCCGTCCCAGACAAAGAAGCTCCAAATTTTTTCTTTTCTGGTGAAAACTTATTTGGGGAAGGTTGGAGCTGATTTTGGGGGGAAAAATAGCTGTTGTGATTTTCAAACTTATTTTTCCATTAAAACATTACTTAATAATTAAAAAATAATTTGTCATGTGTATTTTTGAAAAAATGTTTTGTCCTATTAAAACGTAAACTCTCAAAACACAAATTCACTTCTTTGATCATTAGTCAAGTTGTAAATTTATTCTAGAGTGATTTGCGTAGAGACAGGATCTTCCGATCAAAAACATGTTTATGTTAATTTTAACGTAAGGTGATTTCACATTTTGTCATCCTCAAAACATGAAGTAATCGAAAGATATATATAAAGTTTTTAGAACATTATTTGCGTCAACAATCTCCCCCTTTTCGATGATGACAAAACATAAACTCATTTTATGTTAAAATTAGTTTTAACAAGTTTTTAATGAGTTTACTCCCATTTCTCCCCCTTTTTTCGAATCAAAAAGGTGACAAAGGCTCCCCTTGATGTATAATCCCCCGCATTGGGAGAACACCAAGGAATCGAGCAATGGTGTATGCTACAAACCAAAGTTAGATGACACATATACAATATCTAACAAGTAGCACATTTGACAAATATCCAACCACAAAAAGAATAGCTAAGTAGCTAAGCATCCATAGAAGGGAAAAACATTCATTCATAGAAGTAAGTGTCATACATAAGCATGACTACATAAGAAGCATAAAAGAGACAATAGGAAAAATATAAATCCCTAATGACTAAAGGCAAGCTTCATTTCCAGGAGAGGTCCTAAGGGTTTATTGGTGAGGAACTAAACAAGGTAATGTTTAGTTGTTTTGGTTTGGGGGTGGTGGAGATGGTGACATCATTTGTGGTGGTGTCAAGAGGTGCTCCACAAAGGAGAACATGAAATGAATCTCATCTCTTAAACAAAAGATAAGATTACGGTTGTGGAGGAAACATTGGCAATTAGCACTATGTAGATCAAAGGGATGGGGTTGGATGGGTTGTGCCATGAGAGGAGAAGGTGGTGGTGGTGAGTTTGTTGGGGATGGAGTTGGCATGGCATATTCCAATGGAGTTATAGGGGATAGTGTGTACTTGATGCGCGTGCGTGTCGTTGCGGTTTAGCAGTATTAATGCCTACTCAAGTTTTAAATTTATATTTAGCCGACTTATCAATAACACACACACTTAACGAGCAGTGTACCCGGTCAGTATGAATATAATGGTAAGTAGAGTGTCGATCACTAAGAGTGGAACGTATTATCTAGTTATTCTAATCAGTATTTTAATATCCTAAGTTAGCTATACAACCTAATCTACTTATGTCTATCCTACTTTTCTAGAGACGATAGAATAAATAGGCGAGGAAGGGGCATGGCGACCCAAGCAATGCTCAGCTAGACACAGAGGTTATCAATGCACTAATAAAAGTCACCAAAGACATCAACATATAAACTTTAATTAATGGGAAAGCAATATTAAGGGGAGTGCATGATTTTCCGTAGTCACATGACACAAGCCCATCAATCCTGATGAATTAAAGTGTACTAATACAATAAAACAAAACTACTTAATGAATTGAATACATGCAGGACCTTCTTACAGCTCTTGTATCTCTGTTTATGGTGTGTCTTGTGCTGCTAATTCGTCTGAATTCGGCTGTGGTTTGGTACTCGTACGTATGGTATCTTGCACACAAAATTCGTCTGACTTTGGGGTATTTATAGTTTCTGTCTGAGGGTTAGATGCGGCGCATAGGATAAGTAGATGTGGCGCATTGACTTAACTTCGCGTGGGGTCCAAGATTAATATATTCAGGAATATTCGTACACCGCCTTCAGATGCGGCGTAACTCCATTTCTCTATGCGGCGAATGTCCTTTGCTGTCTTGGATTGTAACTTGTGAAATCTTGATAGTGATACGCCGTATGTCAGAAGTATGTTGCGGCGTATCTGGAGCAGAATGAACTTGATCTTCTTGATTTCAGTAGACTTTTGACATTTCGCTTGTTTCGCTCCATAATTAATCCAAAATCGCCAAGTTTCACATAATACTTGTTTTTACCTGAGAATTACAAAAGTAAACATTAAGGTATCAATTCTCATATATAATATGATAAAACAAGTCAAATAAATAGGATAAATGATGATAATAAAATATACTTATTTGAGTTCATCAGTACTCCATGGATGATGTTGTGTTGAAGGATGATGAAGATGTTGTGTAGGAAGTGGTGTTTTAGAAGGTGCATTAGGTTGTGATGGTGAGTAGGGAGTGGCTTGGGAAAGTGGTGTCATTGCTTCATCATCTTTTGTGAGATCCACAAAGAGTGGTTTTGAGGGTGGTTTCACGGTTATCCTAGGTTTCTTAGAAATGTGAGTGGTGGATCCTTGTGTGGAAGACATGGTATGTGTGTGATGGGAGGTTGAAGATGAAGTGCAAGATAAGCTTGCAAGGGTGAAGCCTTAAATAGGCAAGATGGGTGAAATTTGAATTAAAGTTGATAGGAGTGTCCTATGGTGTAGCAAGGGAATCTTAGGGTGTGTGTGAGGTTGCAAAATTTGCAGGTTTGAGGTTAGGGTTGCAAGGATTTTAGGAGGAACAGTAAAAATCCGTCAAACAGGGACACGGTTCCTCTAAATGTCACACGGTACCGTTAAATTTAATGGTACCGTCCCTATTTAGTGGTACCGTGACACTGTTGTCACGAAAATTTCTGTGCAGGCTAGTTCTGGGCAGCTAGGGGGATGTTTTCTAGGGGAACTAGTTCCTGGAAATGATAGTGCCTCAACTCACTAAGTATTTATTTACCTAAAATGTCCCATATTAAGCTACAACTAGCATATAAAGATTATCATTTAGTTTCCTAAGATAATCATAAGCATGCAAGTATAAGAGACAAAATAAGCTATCATCCAAATATCACATAAAGCATTTATGCAAGGTGATAGTTAAGTATTAAGCATGCAAGATAATTAGAGTATTAATTCCTAATATAGTCTATTAAGAATAAACCCTAGTGAGAGATATAAATCTCTTCATAACTACTTATGACTTGAGCATTCTCCCATTCTTGTCACACTCCCCGTCTTGAGCATTTATCTCATTCTCATGATTTGGATCATCAAAGGGTGCATAGTGGGTGGAGGATTCGGAAATGAGAATGGTTGAGACATATGACTCGGTTATGGGTTTCATGACTGGTGTGAAAAGTGAGTATTGAGGACCATAAAGATAAGGGTGAAGGTTCATGAAGTGGTGATAGAGATGGGTTAGGAACATCCCGTAGGGTATCAATTTATTCTTGTTACCCTTGAGATGTACAATTCGCTTAGCGAAGAAATAAGCAAGATTATATGGTTGTTGGGTTAGGAGACAGTAGATCATATGAGCACAACACGCTAGGAGTTGCTCAAGATTTCCTGTTAGACTTAGAACATTTTCTCGCAGGATGACTGCCCAAGAAAGTAGTTCATGACGCACCTCTTCCAAACGAATTTTCGTTGGATTTGGGTAAGAGGAATACTTATGAGTGCGGATGATTTTGGTTAGTTCGGTGGGAGAGGGTATGTAGGAACAATGTGGACTATCCTCTTCACGATAGTTGAAGAGGGACTCAAGACACCTGATGTGCTGCATGATGTGTCGTTGCGGTTTAACAGTATTAATGCCTACTCAAGTTTTAAATTTATATTTAGCCGACTTATCAATAACACACACACTTAACGAGCAGTGTACCCGATCAGTATGAATATAATGGTAAGCAGAGTGTCGATCACTAAGAGTGGAACGTATTATCTAGTTATTCTAATCAGTATTTTAATATCCTAAGTTAGCTATACAACCTAATCTAACGCAAGGGGGTTCAGCCTGAGAGACTGGCACAGTTTGGTTATAATTAAATGGTAAACTAAACTAATGAGCACGAATGAGCGATTAGCACACACGTACACAGATAGATACTCGAGACAATAAGAAGACCTGTCCTGATAATTAAGTGGCTTGTCACTTGTTTTATTGCTAGTTTTATATGAAGTGTATATAATTAAACCTTTCTCGTTGGCTCTAATCTTATCGGCGAGTAAACCCTTAATGATTACTTATGTCTATCCTACTTTTCTAGAGACGATAGAATAAATAGGCGAGGAAGGGGCATGGCGACCCAAGCAAGACTCAGCTAGACACAGAGGTTATCTATGCACTAATAAAAGTCACCAAAGACATCAACATATAAACTTTAATTAATGGGAAAGCAATATTAAGGGGAGTGCATGATTTTCCGTAGTCACATGACACAAGCCCATCAATCCTGATGAATTAAAGCGTACTAATACAATAAAACAAAACTACTTAATGAATTGAATACATGTAGGACCTTCTTACAGCTCTTGTATATTCGTTTAGGTGTGTCTTGTGCTGCTTGATCGTCTGAATTCGGCTCTAGGGTTTCTGTTTCTGCTCTTGGTTCTCTTGTGGTCTCGTCCTCTCTTAAAATTCGTCTGACCTTGGGGTATTTATAGTTTCTGTCTGAGGGTTCGATGCGGCGCATTGAAAGAATAGATGCGGCGCATTTACTTAACTTCGTGTGGGGTCCAAGATTAATATATTCAGGAATATTCGTACACCGCCTTCAGATGCGGCGTAACTTGATATCTCTATGCGGCGCATGTCCTTTAGCTGTCTTGGATTGTAACTGGTGAAATCTTGATAGTGATACGCCGTATGTTAGAAGTATATTGCGGCGTATCTAGAGTAGAACGAGCTTGATCTTTTGGATTTTAGTAGACTTTTGACCTCTTGCATGTTTTGCTCCATAATTAGTCCAAAATCGCCAAGTTTCACATAATACTTGTTTTTACCTGAGAATCACTAAAGTAAACATTAATGTATCAATTCTCATATATAATATAATAAAACAAGTCAAATAAATAGGATAAATGATGATAATAAAATGTACTTATTTGAGTTCATCAAATATCCCCCCACTTGAACTTTACTTGTCCCCAAGTAAACCTTAGAATTAATCATATGAAAATGTATCCTAAAAGGTATTAGGATTTATTTTTATATTTAAGCACGTATTCGTTTTGTCATAATCACACAACCAAACAATTAACGAAGTAGAAATCAAAATAATTTTTAATGTAAAACAATTCTAAATCGTTTAGTTGCTCAGTCGTGACGAATATTCTATCATAGGCTTGGCAAGTGTACGCATCTCCCCCACTAAAGCCAATGAATAACAAGTCTAAAGCGGTAAAAAGGGTTTGTTGGTTAGGGGTTGATCATCCTTTTTAATCTCTATCGATCTTACATTCCAGAAAAGGCGACAAAATTACAAATACATGATCGAATCCACGACCACGATACTTGCAATTGCTCAAATCCTTAACTCGAATGGGCTAAAGATAGGACCAAGTAATCTTCACCAATAATATTATATCAAAAAGGGCGACAAAATCATAAATACATAGCCGAATCCACGACTACGATACTTAAGATTGCTCAAATCCCTAATCTCAATAAATCAAAGGTTTGGATAAAGAATGATATAGGGTATTGATAATATTTGGGATACAAATTGGTGTAAAATAAAAAAGAAACAAAACAGATAAATTAAAATCCTAAGTGTGGTAAATCACTTTCCCAACCATCCCATGAATAAGACTCATATCATCGAATAACTCACGCTTTAACACTTGAAACACACGCTTTAGGTAGACACGAATTATACTCAACAACATCTCAATCAAAGAATAACCATAGTTGGCGTTCCCATAACGGCCAACTCCCATTCAATCCATAAATATAATATACAACAATAAATAGTGGTGATATCTCCCACTTAATACAAAACTTTACATAAGTTGGTTAAAACAAACTCCCAACTTTTCCTTTTTCTTTTTCTTTTCTTTTTTTTTTTTCGATTTTTTTTTTTTTTTTTTTTAGACACAACATATATGTGTAAAATTTCACAACTTTTCTATCACTATTTTTCCGGATAATTTTTCCATACTTTTCATACTTTCAGAAATAACTGTAATATTGAAAGTAGCAAACACACGAAAAATAAACTAAAAGTTATACAATATTTACTTTCATACCAATTGCATTGTGCAATTTCCCGACCTAACCAAAGATAATGAATTACGCACGCGAACACAGGTAATGTAAGGAAACACACTTTGCCTAAAGCAATTAACCACGGATTTTAATTTACAGGGTAGGCTAAGGTGTAAGGGTGTATCGAAACATTATAACAAAGGTGTAAGAAACGAAAGGAATGGCTCTGAGGGGTTTTTCTAGGGGTATCTTACTCTAAAAGTGAGAGTAAACAAAGGGTTTATACGGGGGTTAACTAACCAGTGTAGTTAGTTAATATCACATAACATATAAAGGCTATTTGGGTGTAATCCTAGAAATTTACCAATTTAGACAAGTCACTCCAATTATATAGATAATACTTATTATGGTGGTCTCGAATAGTATACAAGCCAAGTTCTAAAGTTTACAAGTCACCGGCACACTAACGTTTTAATATTTTTGAAAGAATAGAGTTATGTGTGCGGTTATGTAATTTAGACTTTAAACAAAAACATGCTAAAAAATTTAAATTTTGATATATTAAGCGCATTTTAAGCATATTTTGAAAAAGTTTAGGACAAGTAAGTGTTCTAATTCTCCATCCCCCCACTTAAGTTAAACAACGTCCTCGTTGTTTGCGTCAAAGGTTAA
The DNA here is from genome assembly GCA_021014915.2 of Artemisia tridentata subsp. tridentata. Lineage (NCBI taxonomy): Eukaryota > Viridiplantae > Streptophyta > Magnoliopsida > Asterales > Asteraceae > Artemisia > Artemisia tridentata. The sequence continues at coordinate 152,925,459 of CP139509.1, forward strand.
AAAATGGAAAATAAAAGAATTAGAACAGAAAAACTCCCCTGAGATTTGCTCGGTATGATCCTCCATTATTCGTATAAGAGCAAAAATCAACTTTCTTGTGGATGAGAACGTTTAAGCTTCATAAATGATGTATCCACAAAAATGCAGGAATCTATAATACCATTAAGACTTTAATACACCTGAGTTAAGAAGGTTCAAACTTGCATAATACATTAGTAGTTAGTAAAAATAAAACCTAAAAAAAATTAAACTGTAAATCATCAGGTCAGTCGATACGCCGTATCTTATGGAAGAAGATACGCCGTATCGAGCCTGGAATAAATACGAATCAGAATAAAAGATGTGTCGCATCCTTAACCAGGGATGCGCCGCATTAAATAAACTGACAGAAAGTTTTAAAGTCAAAAATAAAAATGCAGAAAATGAAATAAGATATGACCAGTGCAGGTGATGCGTCGCATCTTATGATGGAGATGCGCCGTATCTTCTGCAGGTCTGACAGACTCGACACAGAACAGAAAAGTAAAATTCTTCGGGTTGTCTCCCGGTCAGCACTTGTCTTTATTCCAGAGTCTTCAAGTTAGACTCACGTTCAGCTCTTTATTTCATTCTTGTTACGTGCCATCCTTCTTCTTTCACCCGTATAGCTCCGCAACATTTTCTTTCGTTCGACTTAATCTAACATAATTTTTGGTCTTCGTCGCAACATATTCCTCATATGGTCCCAAAGAGTATTTGATGACTTCAAATTTTTCAGAAATTATCATGGGTGGGTTATTATAAGTGATCCCAAGTAGTCGACATTTTCTCTCGATGAATTCTTCTTCGTCTTTATCAACAAACTTGAAATAAGGATCCTTATTCAAATAGTCATCAAGTTCATCAATTAATTCTTCTCGTGACTCATCGTTATCATCATAGGGATCATAATTTTCTTCTTGAATCTCATCCCACTCTCTTTTCAATTCCCACTGTAAGCGTCGATTAAGCCTTGTGTAATCATCACATTTTCCATGCACCCATTCCCAGAAAGTAGTGTTCGATGCTCCCTTTAGTTCTTTTAAGTATTTGATTCTACCTTTTTCTTGCAAAGCCTCTGCTCTATGTGGGCAGTCTTCAACTTTTTCATACCAATCATCGTCTTCAAAGTATACATCGTTTCCAACCCGTTTCATTCCAATTATACTTCCCCCATTGCAGGTTCCATCATTCTTCCAATCACAGGTTGGCCATTCACTACTTCCATCCTTGAAACGGAAAGGTTTACAAGTGTGATCAATATGCCCAAATTCCCATGGTTTATCCCAAACTCATGGTATTTGGTCATTCCATTCGTAGTACCAGGTGTTTTTGAACTCATCATAAGTTTTGAATCCCGGTAAATCTCCAGTTAGCACATCAGCGTCGATTTGAAGAAGGTAATTAAATTCTTCGAACTGTTTGCACAAGGGTGTCTCATAATTGAATATATCAATGTCTATGCTGAACAATTCTTCAATGCCTTCCTTGATCGTTGAATTGTCATGTGATGATCCATTGCTGCTTTCTACTTCCTCATCTTCCCCTCTCATCCAATATACCCATAACACATCTTTAGTAGCTCGGTCCATGATCTTATGGTTATTGAACTTACTAGCTAACCAATCTAAAAAATCAACATTGTTTGGATCGTAGTTAATGTCAAAGCTAGTATTACTAATCATTTTCCTTCTTATCTCCATGAACTCATTAAATTGTTCTTTAAAACTTCGTGTCAACCATGAGGTCACAATCCGTTTGACTTCATTCGTAGGGGCAAATTTGGGATCATCGTATTTAAGTTCTAGCCATTCTTCCAAAGAGATATCCATCAACCTTACCAACTTTTTATGAAATAGTATCTCCGATTCAGCATAAATTCTTTCGTCATCCAGATAGCTTTTATCTAATCCCCAATACTGTTCAGAATAAGGCATATAAGAAGTTTGCATAGGTTGGATATTTCTTCTACCATAGCTTTTGTTGCTCGATTTGTTGACTACATTTGCTGAGTTCATGTATTCAATCTGGAATTTCCCATCTTTTTCATCGATAGTCGTCCAAGTTAATCCTTTAGATTCAATGATAGGCCATAAGAGTAACAATTCATCTTCAGTGTAGCTCATTAGTAAATCATAAGAGAATATCCCATCTTCAATATTGCATAAGCGTTTGAATTCCTTATAAGTAGCTTCAAGAGGAGTCTCCCAAGAAAATAAATCGGCATCAATCGTGAGTACATTGAAGTTGACATCTTCATAAACTTCCACTGAGTAGCAGGGCATGTTGGCATGAGATACGAGTAAAGTATCGATCGTAGGTAAGTTGCAAGTAATAGCATCGAAATTTTCGAATGAATCCGAAAGCAAGAGTTCCTTTTCCAATTCTGAGCTTTTAGTAATGCTTAATGCTGGGAACTTGCTCAAGCTAACTTCATAGTTATCACACTCGTCATCACCTTCCAGAATTAACGGCTTTTTGGTGCGGGACTTTTCATTGTGCTTATCATTCATAAGTTCTTTAGCAAGATATCCGTTCATTGACATATCTTCCTTAGCAAAACCTGTCATCATAGGTAAAATCGTCAGTAGGATTTGTCCGCTAGAAGAGAAATTAATGAATTTAGAAACGAATATAAAGAACAAAAAATGGCTGATATCTGCAGACGATGCGCCGTATCCAGAAAGTTGGATACGCCGTATCTTATCACGTTAGAATTTAATCAGACTTTTATTCAGAAAACGGATACAACGCTTATGAATTAGAATGCGCCGTATCAAGTTAAAACTATCAAAAATCGATTATATTTATTAAAATTAAACGCGTCGTATTAACAAAAGCTAATGCGTCGTATTTTCGTTACGTTTCAAAATACAAGATTTTTTATCTAGTAGATGCGTCGTATCGATAAAGATCGATGCGTCGCTTCTGTTTAATAATTCGAAAGAACTGTTTTTAATTTAAATAGAAAATACGCCGTATCTGTTAAAACAGATGCGTCGTATGGCGTTAGTATTTAGAAAAAGTTCTTATTAAAAACAGAATACGCCGTATATTGGGGAAAGATGCGTCGTACTCGAATTTATTAAACGCGTTGTATTTTATAAAAATCAAACGCAATACGCCGTATCTATGGAAATAGATGCGCCGTATCGTTTTTTCAGCACAATACAACGACAGCAGAATGCAGAAAATAAAGAAAAACAAAAAACAAAAATAAACAAATAAACAAAAAGAAACACAAATAACAGAAAACCAAAAACACACAAAAAAGTAAATATGCAAATAATACAATGAATGCAATCTATCTAATATACAACGGGTTAGTGGTTTGAATCTAAAAAGAAAAACCTAATTAAAATACTTAATCAAATTAACAGATAATAACAATTCACTCCCCGGCATCGGCGCCAAAAACTTGATGTGCTGCGTGATGTGTCGTTGCGGTTTAGCAGTATTAATGCCTACTCAAGTTTTAAATTTATATTTAGCCGACTTATCAATAACACACACACTTAACGAGCAATGTACCCGGTCAGTATGAATATAATGGTAAGCAGAGTGTCGATCACTAAGAGTGGAACGTATTATCTAGTTATTCTAATCAGTATTTTAATATCCTAAGTTAGCTATACAACCTAATCTAACGCAAGGGGATTCAGCCTGAGAGACTGGCACAGTTTGGTTATAATTAAATGGTAAACTAAACTAATGAGCACGAATGAGTGATTAGCACACACGTACACAGATAGATACTCGAGACAATAAGAAGACCTGTCCTGATAATTAAGTGGCTTGTCACTTGTTTTATTGCTAGTTTTATATGAAGTGTATATAATTAAACCTTTCTCGTTGGCTCTAATCTTATCGGCGAGTAAACCCTTAATGATTACTTATGTCTATCCTACTTTTCTAGAGACGATAGAATAAATAGGCGAGGAAGGGGCATGGCGACCCAAGCAAGACTCAGCTAGACACAGAGGTTATCAATGCACTAATAAAAGTCACCAAAGACATCAACATATAAACTTTAATTAATGGGAAAGCAATATTAAGGGGAGTGCATGATTTTCCGTAGTCACATGACACAAGCCCATCAATCCTGATGAATTAAAGCGTACTAATACAATAAAACAAAACTACTTAATGAATTGAATACATGTAGGACCTTCTTACAGCTCTTGTATATTCGTTTAGGTGTGTCTTGTGCTGCTTGATCGTCTGAATTCGGCTCTAGGGTTTCTGTTTCTGCTCTTGGTTCTCTTGTGGTCTCGTCCTCTCTTAAAATTCGTCTGACCTTGGGGTATTTATAGTTTCTGTCTGAGGGTTCGATGCGGCGCATTGAAAGAATAGATGCGGCGCATTTACTTAACTTCGCGTGGGGTCCAAGATTAATATATTCAGGAATATTCGTACACCGCCTTCAGATGCGGCGTAACTTGATATCTCTATGCGGCGCATGTCCTTTATCTGTCTTGGATTATAACTTGTGAAATCTTGATAGTGATACGCCGTATGTTAGAAGTATATTGCGGCGTATCTGGAGTAGAACGAGCTTGATCTTTTGGATTTCAGTAGACTTTTGACCTCTTGCTTGTTTTGCTCCATAATTAGTCCAAAATCGCCAAGTTTCACATAATACTTGTTTTTACCTGAGAATCACTAAAGTAAACATTAATGTATCAATTCTCATATATAATATAATAAAACAAGTCAAATAAATAGGATAAATGATGATAATAAAATGTACTTATTTGAGTTCATCAACACCAATCCTCAGTATAGGCATATTGCCCATGATTGAGGATTCGGAGGATTTGAGCAAATTGCTCAAGGGTTAGGACGAATTTGAAAGTTCGGACCCAAAACCAAAGTGACAAGGATTGATCCTCGTTACGTACGAGTTCAACTTGTCGAAAGAATTCCAACACAAAACGAAGACAAATGTGCTCATTGATGTGGAGTAAACAATCAAATCCTAAAGCTCTAAAGGAAGTGTGGATGTCCCGATGGTAAACTAGGGACGGATCAACGACACGGCCTTCATGAAACCGACGGGTTTCAAGATTGACATAGGCACGAATGTGGTTACCGAGTGTTGTGGGTTCACGTGAGATTTCGGATGTGTAGGTATCGGTTAGGAGATGATCAAAATCATATTCATGAGACATTTTTGTTTCCTATATAAAAAAAATTTTAGGAAAAATTAGAGCAAAGAATAGTTGCATTAAACACATGCCTAGTGTGTGCCTATATGCAAACTATGTGGAGGTGCGGTAATCTCGACTCAAAAGAAAATAATGAGATTACCCAAACACTCCTAATTTTACTTTTGCTCAAACAAATATGTCAAAAAATACATATTGATTATGTAATTCGATCAGTATTCATGAGATCATGTATGCATGAGAAGGTGTTTCTAGTTTGCATCAACAATGCACAAAAAGAATTTCATGGTCCTAAATTCGTGAAAATTTGAAAATAATAGAATTGGGGTGTTTGGTGACCTCAATGTTTTGGTACCAAAGATTTTGAAATGTTTTAGTGTTGATGACTTCTAATTGAAAGTATCCTAGTAAAAATTGAAAAATCCCCAATTCAATTTTCATCAATGAACAAACCCTAGACTAAAAATTAAGAAAAATTAGAGTAAGATAACTTAAAATTTAAGTTGAATAAGTGGAAATGATTGAGAATCTTGAAACTCAATGTCTTGAATATGATCTTGAAGGGGTGTAATTGAGTTTTGGGTTGTGAGATTGGGTTATGATAGCAGTTGGTGAGGTTGTAAGGGTTTGGAATGAGTAATGTGGGAAAAGGGAACTGAAATACGGGATGTGCCAGATGCACGGTTCCACGGTACCGTTAAATTTAACGGTGTTGTGCCACGTTTAGTGGAGCCGTGATCTGATGGGACTGTTTTCTGTCCCATTTTGATTTTTGACGAATAAGTCTCGCTGTTTTAGTGAGACTTTTTGATACAAGGAGAGAATTTATACCTAATAAATTCTTTCGACTAGGGGAACCTAAACTAGACAAAACAAGACTCACGAGATGACTTCAAGAGTCATGAGATTTATGGAATATGATCCATCATTCCTAGACCAAGACGAAGGTGGTTGAAGGATTCTCGTTTGAGAGGTTTGGTTAGGATATCAGCGATGTTGTCTTGAGAAGGAACTTTCTCAATAGAAATGTTTCCTTTCTGAACATTATCACGAAGGAAGTGGTGACGAATTTCAATGTGTTTAGTACGGGAGTGTTGAACCGGGTTTTTGCTCAAGTCAATAGCACCTTTATTATCACACATAATGGGGACGTCATCTAAATGAATGCCATAATCATTAAGGGCTTGTTTCATCCATAGTGCTTGTTTACATGCCTTTCCGGAGCTTACGTACTCGGCTTCGGTCGTGGAGATAGCAAGAGCCATTTGTTTCTTGGAGAACTAAGAAGTTATGCAACAACCCATGAAGGTACAAACGCCACTCTTACTTTTTCGATCCACATAACCTCCCGCATGATCGGAGTTGGCATAGACAACAGTTTCTACACCGGTCCCCTTGGGATAGAATAATCCCAAGTGTATAGTGCCTTTAATGTATCGGAAGATACGCTTAACCGCTTCAAGGTAAGAGGTTTTGGGATCCTCTTGGAAGCGAGCACAAAGGCAGACACTAAACATGATGTCGGGCCTACTTGCCATGAGGTATAGTAAACTTCCTATCATACCTCTATACTTAGTGCTATCCACGGACTCACCTTCTTCATCTTTCGTGAGTTTTATTTCCGTGGACATGGGAGTTTACATAGGCTTAGACTCTTCTAAACTAAACTTCTTAAGCATTTCCTTACTATACTTAGATTGATTAAAGAAGATACCATCTTCCATTTGTTTAATTTGTAAACCAAGGAAGAAATTTAATTCGCCTATCATGCTCATCTCAAACTCGTCATGCATGATCTTAGAGAAGTCATTGCACAGTTCTGGACAAGTTGAGCCAAATATGATGTCGTCAACATATATTTGAACAATGATGAGATGTGAATTACGTTTTTTTGTGAAAAGTGTGTTATCCACCACTCCCATGGTATATTCATGTTCAATAAAAAATGCTTTTAGTCTATCGTACCAAGCTTTTGGAGCTTGTTTGAGACCATATAATGCTTTCTTGAGTTTATAAACATGATTCGGTTTCTCGAAATCAACGAATCCCGAAGGTTGTGCAACATATACTGTAACACCCCAACCCGACAAGGGTAAAGATATCACAACAATGGTTTCATATCAGATCAAAACAAAGCATACATTTACAGTAATACAAGAAATCTCAAAGGTTACAAATGAAATACTGAATATACAAGGTTACAATCGAAAATTTCAATAACTACTAAGTCTAAATATAATGACTTCTAATCATTGCTAATCCATAATAGCTATCAAAGTCTTCTAAGTCCGAGGTTCTCTCCACTCATAACCCAGCTTCCAACTAAAAACCTGCCGCAGGAAAAGAAATGCGGCTGAGCTTAAAAAGCCCAGTGAACAGATATATATAAACGAAAACGAAGCAAAAGAAAACGAACATGTATAGTTTAGTGCATTGGGTTTACAAAGGTATAATCAAAGAGTACAAAGTAAGAAAGGGAAAAGGGTCAGTAATCCACCACGAGCCCGAACATGAACCAAATATAATAATCCTGCGAACCATCTAGAGGGGATACCTCTTAAGTAACCAGATAATATGAGGGGTGTCCTTATGTATCAAATTGGAGTAGCTAGCTCCCGAACAATATGTGAAAGACGTGGATTGCACCCATGCATCAGTCACCGAACAATATAATATCAATCATGTCAAATCCATTAATACGAACACGAACATGAACCTAGGATGCATCCATACGCCCCCCGAACAATAATATAGGCCATAATAAATATAATGTGCATGCAACGAACAATATGGGGACGGTGTGTAACATCACTCGAACACACTAGAGTCATGCCATTGGTGCATCAATGACACGGCCATGTTACCTTCATGGCTAGGAAACGAACTTGGCTCGGGTATCAAACTGTAGGGTCAAAGGTCAAAGGTCCGAACTATAGCAAAGGTTCAAATAGTCTAAGTCATCGAACACTAGTCAAAGTCCAAATATCAAAGGTTCATGGCAAAGGGTCATATCCAATATCAAAGTCGAATGAGTCAAAATGAACGGATCAAAGGTTCATAATCAAATGGTTCATTTAAATTAAATCTTTATCAAATGATTTTCATAAAAATGATCTTTAATAATGGTTTTCACAAAAGTAGTCCTTAAAAGTAGTTTTTGTAAAAGTTTAGTCAATTTCCAAATAAAAGTGGTATCGCATATTTTATAAACCTCATTTTAAAATTTGTTTTCCTCAAAACATATTCATGATATAATCAAAAAGGTTTTCACATCTAGTTACCAAAATCAAATGAACCTTCAAAGTATCAAGTGGTTAGAACACTAATATCACCAGGTAACGAACGAATATCAAATGGATCATTATAGAGGCTCAAAGCAAAGAGGGTCATATCGAACATCAAAGTCAAGATGAATCAGACAAACGAACCAAAGTGTAGGGGAAACATAGCAATGGCTTAGGGAATCTTAAAACGAATCAAGATAAATGAGTCATGAGAGGGAAAACACCCTTACTGAAAAAGGGTAGAATATCTGTACCTTATACCGCAAGTGCAAACATATCTAGAATATAAAGATCGGAAACAACTCCATCTTCAGCGAATCTACACGAATACATGGTCGTCTTATTATTAATATCTTCTTCAAATCAGATTTCTCATTTTAGTCGGCTTTCCATTTTTAGTAACTTTCCATTTATAACAGGTTTCCAAAATTAGCAAATTTCCATAATTAGATAAATTTCACAAGGTAATGTGGTTAAGTCATTTATTAAATATTATTATGGAGATAGGGTTCATTTTAGCAAGTCATGATAGTTTAGGGCTAAATATAACAACTTCCCATATGTACGATTCTACTCCTTAACTTTCACAATTTTTACAATTTATACTCTTTAGTTTACTAAATTACAATTTAAACCTTATAATTAAGTAAATCAACAATTAACCCTTTCAAAAATCATAATTACACACCAAGCCCTTATTTTCCCCAAATTACACAATACACCTCTTATTTTATCATATGGTACGAATTACCTTTTACTTAACATAAATTACAAAACTAGCCCCTTTAATTTATACAACCTACAATTCGATCTCAAATTAATTATATTTACATACTAATCCTTTAAGTATCCAATTTTACACATTACGCCCTTCATATCATATATTATACGAAGCCCCCTTAACTTTCCTGAATTTACAAACGAGTCCCTCAAATTTTAATTATTTACAAATTGAATTAACATAATTTAACGAATTACCAAATAAACCCTTAAGTTACATATTTTACATAAAACACCCCCATGTTATATTTTATACGAGACACCTTTGGTTTAAAGTATTTTATAAAAATAACCCACGAGTTCAAATAATTACCAAACGCACCCTTTTAGTTTCAAAAATCCATTCGATAAACCCTTTTTGTCACAAAACCCTAACCCTCAATTTTTCCAATCATCAAACAATCATTAACTAATCATTAACACAGCATTAAATAATCAAATCCATCCCCAAAAACCCTAACCCTAGATCGTACGCTAGGTTTCCTTTTTCTTTCTCGTTTTTCTTTTAAATCCGATACACAAAATAATTCGACCAAGGTTATTTAGGCTTTAACAAATCGAACAAGTATTTTTTTTTTCAGTGTTATATGGTTCGTATAGAGCTTAAATAAAATAGGTTTAGAACCCAGAAAAATCGTATAGCTTATTATGGATTTTACGTACGTTTTACTCTTTATAATTACAATCGATCAAATCAGCATGCATGGTTCGATTCATCTATTTTATTTAGATCATATGTGATGTAAACAAGGTCACAAAATTACCAGATGGTGATTAGAACAAACGAATGAGATGTGGGAGTTTTGTACCTCTTGGCAAGAGTAAAGTCGAACAAGAACTAAGATCAAGCGAACCAAGCTTCTAAGAATCGAACCCCTATTTTTCCAGCCTTCTTTGCACTTAAGAGAAACCACAAAAATTATGTACCAGCCTCCAGAAAATCGTTGGAGTCGAATGAGAGTTTTTGGTTGTCTTTAATTTAGGGTTTCGGTAAATTAAAATAGGGAGTGATTAGAAACCGTGTAAATAAGGAGGAGGGGAGGCAATATTTTCGGCCAAAGAAAAGGTAATAGGTATCAATTACTGATTTTGGGAGATATCTAATTTATTTGGGCTTATCTCTTCTTTTATTTGATTTAAATTGATTAACAAAATAATAATATTACATAGTATATATATAATCGGCCATGTATACCTTTTGTGTGTGCTCCTTAATTTTTCGTGCCTTACAAAATGTCAATGTAGTAGTAAAATTTATTTTGCCTCATATCTTGATCATTTCTAAAGGTTTGGTATTAATTTGGTACTTCATATGCTTTATAAATCAAATTTTAAGTTTCAGGGGCAATTTGGTCTTTTTGCATGTTTTAGATTTTTGGGTATTACATATACCTCCTCGTTGATATAACCATTTAGGAATGCACTTTTCACATCCATTTAGTACAATTTAAAGTCTAAGGCACATGCATAGGCAAGGAGTATCCTAATTGATAATAATCTAGCTACGGGTGCATAGGTTTCATCATAATCTATTCCTTCTTGTTGGTTATAGCCTTGTGCTACCAACCTTGCCTTATTCCTACTCACGACACCATTTTCGTCGAGTTTATTCCTAAACACCCACTTAGTTCCTATGATGGTTTGATTCTTAGGAGGAGGTACTAACTCCCAAACTTGGTTAACGGTGAATTGGTTAAGTTCCTCTGGCAAAGCAAGTATCCAACTCTCATCGTTAATTGCTTCACCAACATTCTTAGGTTCTACGGTTGATATAAATCAAAAGAAATTACTTTTGTTTTGGGCTTGTGACCTAAGGGTTCTTTGGTTTAGTTTTCCTATGACATTTTCGATAGGATGGTTCTTGGATTCCTTAATGTTGATAATTTCGTCAACTTCAACTATTTCATCCTTAATGTCATCTTCTAATGGTTTCTTTCCACTAACCTTAATGGCTTCGTCCTCATCTCAGTCATCATCCACCAAGGGTGATGTCTTAGTTGGTGTAGGGCTTTCATCGAATGTCACGTTGAGTAACTCTTCGACTTTCATTGTTTCCTTATTTAGGACAATGTAAGCTTTACTATTTTGGGAATATGCTAGGAGAACACCTTCGTAAGACTTTGGATCAAACTTGGTGAGGTAGTCTTTAGTGTTGAGAATGAAGCACTTGCTCCCAAACACTCTAAAATAATCAAGAGTAGGTTTTCTACCTTTCATGATTTCATATGGGGTTTTTCCTAAGATAGGTCTAATTAGAATCCTATTAAGTATGTAAGTTGAGGTGTCCACCGCATTACACCCTTTTGCAGAATTGATTGTTCATTTAACATCGTTCTACTCATCTCTTGTAGAGTACGTGTAACACCCCGACCCGACAAGGGCAAAGATGTCACAAGTACATGGTTTCATATCAGAATAACATGGCATCCGTGAATCAAAACAGCGGAAATCATATCATAATCAAAGAGAAATAAGTCAACATGACTTAATTACAAAGTAAGACGGAAAGTAAATGAAGTACATAACAAAATCCAAATGATGAAATAATCCACCTAAAACAAGCTTCACTCAGATACACTCTTCCCAAAAGCCATACCCCAGCTCCTAGCTTAAATACCTGCCGCGGGAAAAGAAACGCGGCTGAGCTACACGAGCTCAGTGAACAGATATAACGGTAACAACAATAATAATGAAATAGGGAAAACGAAAGGAATCATACATGATGTGATAATAGATGAGAAGAAATATAAAGGTTATACAGAGATATAAGAAACATGGGTAGTATCATGAGTAATGGTGAAGTAATCAAAGGATCCCAACAAGCCCAACATACCAAGCCCAGTACAGAGATAAGTCCAGTATCATACCATAGGGTGTCAGTAATGGAAGGTAAAGGTCATAAGTCTATAAGGTGCATGGAAAACAGTAATCCTCTACGAGCCCAGAAACATGAACATGAAATCATAATCATACCACCATGCAGAGAGATGTTCCTCTCACTAATCCCAGGAATCAGAAATGGAGTAGCTAGCTCCCAGAGTGTGAAAGACGTGTATCGCACACACCATCAGTCACCATAAATAATATATCATGTAACAGGTCAGGTCAGGTCAAGTCTAGGATGCATCCATACGCCCCAGGTGGCCAGAGTCTGCCTCTACGTAAATCATAATCATAACAGGGACGGGATAGGTCATCACTCTCCTACCCTAGAGTCATGCCATCGGTGCATCGACTGACATGGACATGAAACCCTCATGCCTAGTGAGTGGCTCGTAGTATCAAACTGTGGGTTAAGGTCAGGTATCATGTATCATGTGTCAGGTGTCATGCATCAGGAATCAGTATCATGTATCAGGTGTCAGTATCATGTATCAGGTGTCAGGTTCAAGTATCAGGTGTCAGGTTCAAGTATCAGGTGTCAGGTTTAAGTATCAGGTGTCAGGTTCAAGTATCAGGTGTCAGGTTCAAGTATCAGGTGTTAGGTTCAAGTATCAGGTGTCAGGTGGTCCAGGTCATGATTTATATCAGGGTTCAAGACATGGTTTAGAACAAAGGATCAGGACAGGAGTTCAAACAAGGGTTCAAGTTGAATGGTTCATATAAAATATTTCAAAGTTCAAGTCAGGGTCTATAGTAAGGTTCATGACAAATCATTATAAGAAAACAAGCAAGGTTCACAGAACAAGGAAACATAAAAATGAACCAGAAATCAGAAATGAGACGAAGGCACCTTACTAGAGAAGGGCAGAATATCTGTACCTTATTGCTGATAACGGAAAATACTGGAAAGATGATCAAGAGCACAAGACTACTCCCTCTTCACACCTAGAGGAGTAACGACATGAATTACAAACCCTTCCTTTTTAAGTAACTTTCCATTTTAGCTTTTAGATTCCTCAAGTTACTCTTTTAGTCCTTTAGGTTTCATAATTTACACTTTATATCCCTTTAGTTTCAAAAGTTACACTTCAGACCCTTAATTTATCAAAGTTTCACAATGGTCACTTATTTTATCATATTATAAAAATGTATCCTCAATTTTACAGAATTTACACAATAGGTCCCTCTAGTTTACAAAGTTACATATTTAGTCCTTTAATTTATAATTTCAACTTTATATTATTCATAATTACATATTAACCCATTAAATCACCAAATTAACACATAACCCCTTGAATATATTAAATTACTCAAAACAGCCCCAAGTTTCCAGAAATTACAAGTTTAGTCCCTCCATTTAATTATTTTATAATTCGTACCTTAATTAAACCCTAGAAACATTTTAATCCTTTAAAATACAAAAATGACACTAGACCCCCCTCTTTTTATATTTTATACAGTAGGTACATGTTCCAAAATAAGTTCTAAAAATAACCCTTAAGCTTTAAAAGTTACAAAACTCACCCAAAACATTTTTAGCAAATCGTATAACACTTTATTTAATCAAAACTCTAACCCTAAAAATACAAATCATTCACCAATCATTATACCATCATTAAATCCTCATTAAATGACCAAGAACAAGCCCTCAATCCAAACCCTAAATCGAATTACACTTTATTTCTTTTTTCTTTTTAATTTCTTTAAAATCGGTAAAACTAAATAAATCAAGAATAATTATTTTAGGCCTTAACATTTCGAAATATAATTTTTCCCAGATTAGTATGATCATATGGAGTCCAAATAAAATAAATATGAAGCCTCAAAAATTCGAATTGAATTATTTAGGGTTTATACACGTTTTTAAGATTTAATTCACAAATAATTGTTAGATCATGCATGGATCGACTTTTACATTTTATTTGGTGTTCATAACATATATAGGGTCTGAGAAAAATACCAAATCAAGATTTGAACGTGTGGATAGGGTGTACGAATTGTTTCCTTACGCGTATGAGCAAATCGAACAAGAATTCACCACGGCTTCAAAAATGATCTAAAAATCATGAAACCAATTTTCACAGGTCACATATGATGTGAGGAACACAAGAAAAATAAGAAACGAATTTTCCAAAATCGAATGAATCAAAAATGGAATTTTTACCTTTCGGGTTGAAATAAACAAGAATTTTCGAAAACCCTTGAATCCGGCCACCACAATTCGAAGTATTATTTTTCTAGGACTCCTTGGATGATGATTAATCACAGAAAATTGAGTGTGGAATTTTAGGATGATCGAATGGGGCTATGCAATTTAATTTGTGTGTGTGTATTACTCGGCAAATTAGGGTTTGAAGAGGGATAAATGTGTGATTGATTTAAACAAGGTATGGCCGGTCAAATGGGGGGTATTGGACCATAATTTTCGGCCATAAAGGCTGGAATTAAGTTTGATTTGATTTAGTCTTAATATTTCCATAATTTCCAAATTTAAATACATATAAATGCTTTAATTATACACGGTTTAGGGGTAGGGGTATTTTGGTAATTTTATCTCTTGTATAAATGTTAAATGAAATTGTTAAAATTATTTGGGATCATAACTTATGCATTGCCAGAAGTTTGGAAATTATTTGGTGCTTTACGTATGTTTTATTTAAGTTTTAAATTCCCAGGGGCAATTTGGTCATTTTACATGTTATAGAATTTCAGGTATTACAACTTCTTCCCCACTAACAAAAAAATTTCGTCCTCGAAATTTGCAAGGACATAGAAGAACGAACATGACAGAAACGAGACAGAATATGCCAGAGCAGATAAGCGTTACTTGCAGCAGACTTGGAATAGCATAACGGACTTCATCATGGAATAACGGAGATAACGGGTAGAGTAAAATCTCTCAGGGTAGAGCAGAATGAAGTACATACTTGGTTTCTTACATCGGATCATGATTATAAAATACTCAGAATAAACAAATCAAGCCAAAACCTCAAAATTCAACTTGGAATGGAATTATTAGATCAAAATCCAAATATTCATACGAAAATCAAGAGAAAGTCACTGCGTCATAAACGGAAAGGAAACATGCGTATCAAATCATTCAAACAAACAGAAGGAAACAAATCATGCGGGCGATCTCTTCAGGCTGAGGCAGGAGTCGCATCGGCAGGGTCCTTCTTGTCATTCTCGAGGTTGTCCACGTTGCGGGGCTGGATTCGTACCACTCCATGCTCCTCAATGAATTTGGGGCACTTGCCTGCGTACCGAATGGCCGCTCCATCCTTGTAGATCACCTGGGTGGAGTATTCTAGCACTTCTGCTCCATCTTTGTTCACTATGGTCAGCTCCTCCTCGATATAACACGGCCATATACTAGCAGGAATTAACTTCCTCCTTGCCGTTCTCCATATCTTCCCAATCTTCCTGTTGCCGGTAGGATAAACGATAGTCCATCGTTGCTTTTTCCGTGTGGAGTACTGTCGAGCGCGCGTGGACACCATCTACACGATTAGCAGAACGATCAGAAGGAGTATATAGATGACAAAATAGAATACGAAAGGTGTCGACATGAGCAAGTAGGATAACAGAAGCAACGGAAGAGAGTGCGCGGACGGAAACTTAATGTCTACCCAGATCCTCACAGGTCAAATGGCCTAAGCCGAAGGTTTTCGGGTGCCTGTATCTCTGATACCATAAATTGTAACACCCCGACCCGACAAGGGCAAAGATGTCACAAGTACATGGTTTCATATCAGAATAACATGGCATCCGTGAATCAAAACAGCGGAAATCATATCATAATCAAAGAGAAATAAGTCAACATGACTTAATTACAAAGTAAGACGGAAAGTAAATGAAGTACATAACAAAATCCAAATGATGAAATAATCCACCTAAAACAAGCTTCACTCAGATACACTCTTCCCAAAAGCCATACCCCAGCTCCTAGCTTAAATACCTGCCGCGGGAAAAGAAACGCGGCTGAGCTACACGAGCTCAGTGAACAGATATAACGGTAACAACAATAATAATGAAATAGGGAAAAACGAAAGGAATCATACATGATGTGATAATAGATGAGAAGAAATATAAAGGTTATACAGAGATATAAGAAACATGGGTAGTATCATGAGTAATGGTGAAGTAATCAAAGGATCCCAACAAGCCCAACATACCAAGCCCAGTACAGAGATAAGTCCAGTATCATACCATAGGGTGTCAGTAATGGAAGGTAAAGGTCATAAGTCTATAAGGTGCATGGAAAACAGTAATCCTCTACGAGCCCAGAAACATGAACATGAAATCATAATCATACCACCATGCAGAGAGATGTTCCTCTCACTAATCCCAGGAATCAGAAATGGAGTAGCTAGCTCCCAGAGTGTGAAAGACGTGTATCGCACACACCATCAGTCACCATAAATAATATATCATGTAACAGGTCAGGTCAGGTCAAGTCTAGGATGCATCCATACGCCCCAGGTGGCCAGAGTCTGCCTCTACGTAAATCATAATCATAACAGGGACGGGATAGGTCATCACTCTCCTACCCTAGAGTCATGCCATCGGTGCATCGACTGACATGGACATGAAACCCTCATGCCTAGTGAGTGGCTCGTAGTATCAAACTGTGGGTTAAGGTCAGGTATCATGTATCATGTGTCAGGTGTCATGCATCAGGAATCAGTATCATGTATCAGGTGTCAGTATCATGTATCAGGTGTCAGGTTCAAGTATCAGGTGTCAGGTTCAAGTATCAGGTGTCAGGTTTAAGTATCAGGTGTCAGGTTCAAGTATCAGGTGTCAGGTTCAAGTATCAGGTGTTAGGTTCAAGTATCAGGTGTCAGGTGGTCCAGGTCATGATTTATATCAGGGTTCAAGACATGGTTTAGAACAAAGGATCAGGACAGGAGTTCAAACAAGGGTTCAAGTTGAATGGTTCATATAAAATATTTCAAAGTTCAAGTCAGGGTCTATAGTAAGGTTCATGACAAATCATTATAAGAAAACAAGCAAGGTTCACGGAACAAGGAAACATAAAAATGAACCAGAAATCAGAAATGAGACGAAGGCACCTTACTAGAGAAGGGCAGAATATCTGTACCTTATTGCTGATAACGGAAAATACTGGAAAGATGATCAAGAGCACAAGACTACTCCCTCTTCACACCTAGAGGAGTAACGACATGAATTACAAACCCTTCCTTTTTAAGTAACTTTCCATTTTAGCTTTTAGATTCCTCAAGTTACTCTTTTAGTCCTTTAGGTTTCATAATTTACACTTTATATCCCTTTAGTTTCAAAAGTTACACTTCAGACCCTTAATTTATCAAAGTTTCACAATGGTCACTTATTTTATCATATTATAAAAATGTATCCTCAATTTTACAGAATTTACACAATAGGTCCCTCTAGTTTACAAAGTTACATATTTAGTCCTTTAATTTATAATTTCAACTTTATATTATTCATAATTACATATTAACCCATTAAATCACCAAATTAACACATAACCCCTTGAATATATTAAATTACTCAAAACAGCCCCAAGTTTCCAGAAATTACAAGTTTAGTCCCTCCATTTAATTATTTTATAATTCGTACCTTAATTAAACCCTAGAAACATTTTAATCCTTTAAAATACAAAAATGACACTAGACCCCCTCTTTTTATATTTTATACAGTAGGTACATGTTCCAAAATAAGTTCTAAAAATAACCCTTAAGCTTTAAAAGTTACAAAACTCACCCAAAACATTTTTAGCAAATCGTATAACACTTTATTTAATCAAAACTCTAACCCTAAAAATACAAATCATTCACCAATCATTATACCATCATTAAATCCTCATTAAATGACCAAGAACAAGCCCTCAATCCAAACCCTAAATCGAATTACACTTTATTTCTTTTTTCTTTTTAATTTCTTTAAAATCGGTAAAACTAAATAAATCAAGAATAATTATTTTAGGCCTTAACATTTCGAAATATAATTTTTCCCAGATTAGTATGATCATATGGAGTCCAAATAAAATAAATATGAAGCCTCAAAAATTCGAATTGAATTATTTAGGGTTTATACACGTTTTTAAGATTTAATTCACAAATAATTGTTAGATCATGCATGGATCGACTTTTACATTTTATTTGGTGTTCATAACATATATAGGGTCTGAGAAAAATACCAAATCAAGATTTGAACGTGTGGATAGGGTGTACGAATTGTTTCCTTACGCGTATGAGCAAATCGAACAAGAATTCACCACGGCTTCAAAAATGATCTAAAAATCATGAAACCAATTTTCACAGGTCACATATGATGTGAGGAACACAAGAAAAATAAGAAACGAATTTTCCAAGATCGAATGAATCAAAAATGGAATTTTTACCTTTCGGGTTGAAATAAACAAGAATTTTCGAAAACCCTTGAATCCGGCCACCACAATTCGAAGTATTATTTTTCTAGGACTCCTTGGATGATGATTAATCACAGAAAATTGAGTGTGGAATTTTAGGATGATCGAATGGGGCTATGCAATTTAATTTGTGTGTGTGTATTACTCGGCAAATTAGGGTTTGAAGAGGGATAAATGTGTGATTGATTTAAACAAGGTATGGCCGGTCAAATGGGGGGTATTGGACCATAATTTTCGGCCATAAAGGCTGGAATTAAGTTTGATTTGATTTAGTCTTAATATTTCCATAATTTCCAAATTTAAATACATATAAATGCTTTAATTATACACGGTTTAGGGGTAGGGGTATTTTGGTAATTTTATCTCTTGTATAAATGTTAAATGAAATTGTTAAAATTATTTGGGATCATAACTTATGCATTGCCAGAAGTTTGGAAATTATTTGGTGCTTTACGTATGTTTTATTTAAGTTTTAAATTCCCAGGGGCAATTTGGTCATTTTACATGTTATAGAATTTCAGGTATTACAGTACGATTTTTCCGCTCAACTACCACATTTGATTGTGGAGTGCGTGGAGCTGAGAAATTGTGTGTAATACCATTAACATCACAATATACTCCAAATTGCACTTCATTATCAAATTCCCGACCGTGATCCGTCCTAATGGAAACTATTGTACATCCTAGTTGATTTTGGACTTTCTTACTAAAAACATCAAATTCCTCAAAGGCTTGTGTCTTATTCTTAAGAAATCTAGTCCAAGTGTACCTAGAGTAGTCATCAACTATTACTAAGATGTAGTAGTTTCCTCCGTAACTCCGTACGGCGGATGGACCAAATAAGTCCATATGAAGGAGTTCTAGGCATCTAGAGGTCGAGACCATATTCTTAGCTTTGTGACTAGAATGGGCTTGTTTTCCAACTTTACAAGCGTCACAAAAGTGTTGATCAAACTTAATCTTAGGTAGATTTCTAACTAGTTCCTTAGATGCCAATGATTGTATCAAACGCATATTGGCATAACCTAATCTCATATGCCATAGAGTGGAGTTATCATCTATGGTTGCTAAGCATATCCTATCCAGAGGCTTATTTCCCATTTTCATAACAAATAAACCATTTCTCCCAACTCCTTTGCCTTTGGTTTTACCATCCTTAATGATTTCGCTACCCTCTTCAGAGAATATAACTTTACATTTATTATCTACCATTTGACTAATGCTAAGCAAGTTAAATCCTAAGTTATCTACATGCTCAACATTTCTAATAGTGAGGGAGTTTTGAGTGATCGTACCTTTGCCTATAATGTTGCCCTTAAGTTTGCTACCGAAAGTGACATTACCTCCGTTGTATGCCTTGTATGATGAGAATAAGCTTCGGTTGCCCGTCATGTGGTTAGTGCATCCACTATCCTTGACCCATTCGTCAGGCTCCAAGTCAATTCCCAAGCATATCTCATTAGAAGCATGAGCCATTAGACATGTTTCGTCCTTGGGCTTCTTTTCTTCATCGTCACCGCTATCACTCCAGGAGCCTCCTATGAGAGCTCGTTGGTTGTTGAATTTCGGTGGTTTGGGACACTCTCCTATGAGGTGATTAGGATCTCCGCATCTAAAGCATTTCCTATCACTTGTCCCTTTCTTTTCAACATGGTTCTTTTGTGATGTCTTCTTCTCATCACGAGGTTGCCTAACGAACCTACCTCTTCTCCTAAAGAACTTTTTAAAGTCCCTAACCGCTAATGCATATTCCTCATCTTCACTATCGGAACTCGAACATTCCTCATCACTAGACTCCTTCTTGGCTTTCAATGCTAGAGATCTAACTCTCTCGCTTTTGCCTTTGACTATATCGGAGTCTTTCTTAATTATCATCTCGTGAACTTTCAAGTTTCCTATGAGTTCATCGAGTGACAACGTCGCCAAGTCCTTTGACTCTTCTATGGCGGTAACCTTTGCTCTCCATTTAGGATGTAGAGCCCTAAGAAACTTCCTAACATAATTCTTGCTAGAGTAACCTTCATCAAGAGCTTTAAGACTAGTAATAATAGTATTGAATCTAGCAAAAGCATTATCTATTAACTCATCTTCCGTAATGGAAAATTGTTCATATTGTTGAACAAGAAGATCTATCTTGTTCTATTTGACTTGGTTATTACCTTGGTGAGTGACTAACAAAGTTTTCCAAATGTCTTTTGCCGTATTACACATAAAAATTCTCTCAAATTCCTTTTTAGGCAAAGCATTATAAATCATCATTTTAGCCTCATTATTTTTGGCTAATTTCCTTTTAAGTTCATCACTTTGTTTATCATAAGAGACTATTTCATCCTTTTTAGTTTCCGGATTATTTTAAACAGGTTGAAAGTCACCCTCGGTAATAACATGCCAAAGATCAATGTCTTTTGATTTCACATATGTTTCGAATCTTGTTTTCCAATATATAAAACAATCGGTTTCGAAAAGTGGTGGTCTTTGCATAGATTGCCCTTCTAGATATTTGTCGGAATCCATTGATCGATTCAAGTTTTAAAATACAATATACTTTAAAATCTTGACTGACGTGGCTTCTGATACCAATTGTGGGAAACTATAAGGGGGTTGAATAGTTTACCGGTTTTAAGTTCTTTTAAAAATTCCTTTTAAAAGTTTGCTATTGGAAAGTTAGATTCGAACCTTATGTGTAATCAATCAACACCAATATGAACTACACACTAAACTAACTAATGATAACTAATAAAAGTAAAGAGTAGAGTTGGAAAGATAAAACATAGACAAAGGATTTATAGTGGTTCGGCTATGAAGCTCTTCTTTGCCCTACTCCACTCCCCGAGTACCACACTCGAGAGTTTCAAGCACTGTGTCAACAACCTCCCTTCAGGCGGAGAAACCATACACGTCGCTTATCCTATTACTGACACTAAGCTAGATGTCGAGTGCTAATCTTAGCTAGCACCAATCTACCAAGGTCCACGTGACCAAACACTTAAGCCCAATGGCTTCAAGAGATCATCAAGATCTCAACACGATCACAACGATCTACTCTCACTTCACTCAACTTAATCTAACTACTCTAGATCCTTTAATCACTCACACAAGCCCAATAGCTTCAAGAGATCTTCACTATCTCTTAAGATCACAATGATCTTCACTCACACTCTCACAAAAGAAAGATAATCTTGATGTATGCTAAGATACAACAAGGATGTAACAGGTGTTACAAAAACCTAACAACTATAACTCTTGTATCTTCTTTGATACCTTGAGTTCTTCTCTTGCACTTGGAAGAGAATCACAACACTTTGTATCTTCAAGGATACTTTGTGTTCTTCTCTTGCTATTGAAGAGGAATGAAGAGGATCACTTGTATAGATGATAGGATCACTCTTGAATGGATTTTTGACAATGAACCAAAAATGAAAAACAGACAATCAGATGCACGGCACCGTTAAATGACCCATGGTACCATTAAATATAATGGTACCGTCCTATATTTAATGGTACCGTGGTCTGTTTTCTGATTCAGAACTACGTGACTTAATGATTCGTTCTGAAAACATGACCGTACACTTAAAAACTCTATTCGTATAGTGATTAAAGAATACCTTCAAGCTAGTATGACAAAGTATATGTTGGTCCACAAATTGTATATGGATCACTAAGAAGTCTTGAATACCTAGTAGATGGTTAGGATAAATCCGAACCAATCTAAGTGAGAAACCCTAAGTGATTGTTAATGTTAATGCGGAAACTTAACAAGAACAATTAAGAACACAAGCAGGGATATCACTAACTTCGTATATTGATATTCACTATCATCAATTCATACAACTCACACACACACATATATGAACTAACAATCTTTAGGGATCCTTTTATAACACAAGGAAACCCTAGACGACACAGAAGATATACACAAATCTTCTATAAAGATACATACACGCAATGTATCTTTTCCTAACATAACTCTAACAAACTTTCCTATCTTCACGACCAGACTTAACTTTATAAGTCAACCAGACTTAACATGTACTACCAGACTTAACTTTACATAACCAGACCTAAATCACAAACAGACCTAACTTAGTAAACTACCAGACCTAAGTTGTCTGCTCTTGATACGCATTATAATTCCCAACAATCCTCCCCTAACTTGATCTTCATGCTTCATGAACTTCAAGTTCTTCTGATTTAGCCTTCTGAGGATTGAATCTTGAATACACAAAAATGTATTTAGGTCTTGTTCCTTTCTAGCAGCTTGAATCTTGATAAGCTCTTCTGATATGGTCTTTGCAGCAACATTGACTATATGTACATCAATTCATATTAAGTTTCATATCTATTCTCATCACTTCCAGGTGTGTTAACACCTGTGAGAGGTGAATCATTGAAATTTAATGGATTTGATGTCTCTTTACCAATAGCCATTACTACTGGAGCAGCCAAATGTTTTGGTGTGTAAGACCATGGTACACTGATAACCATATGATTTTAAGCAAATCATCAGCCTATCAACGGATTTGTTAAGTCTTTACCAAAAGCCGTTTGCTTCTGGACTAGTCAATTCTTTGATGGAAAAGCACCTCATCATGGTGAATTGATTACCATTTATGGTTTTCCACAGCCTTTACCACAAGCCATAACCTTGTGGGCTAGCCAACTCTTCACTTATCTTAGATATGGTGAGTTGAGTACCATACAATTTTTGGCAAATTGTCAGCCATAAACGGATTTGAGCAATCTTTACCTGTTAGCCGTTTGCTCAGGATTAGCCAGTCCTTGTGTTGATGAGACAAGGTGGACTGATAACCTTTTGATGTGTTAGTGCAAAACACCTCCACCAAGTGAGAAGTTCCAATAGTCTCACTCAACAACTTGTGAAAATTCTTTCAAACACTCTTAGGCTACATCCTTCAAAGACTGCTTCTTAATCAAATCCAATAACATCTCATATCCTTCATCCTTTTTACTAGCATACAACTTTTTGCTCATCATTTCCTTGCAAACACTTGATGATAAAGGATATTCCACCTCTGCAAGCATATAAATATCAACATTCTGTAATGAAACACAATGTACCTTGCAGGTATGAAAATATCTCCAGCTGACAATGCTATGTTCTTCAGGAAGTTTCCACACTATATCAGACTCAGTTGGTGGCTCAAACATCACCTTCAAATTTCCCCAAAAGACTCTTTCAAATTCATCTTCAGGTGGATGATCTCCATATTTAATGTTCACCAACTGATAAAGTTCTTGAAGATCCTCCCTATTCACATCAATCAAAATGCCAGCAAAATTCATATAAACAATGTTAGAATTATCTTCCCTTATTATTTGATATGCAGCCCTTCCATCAGTCATGATAAGTTGATACTTGACAACCTTAGTAGGTTCCTTAGTGCTTTCAATAGTCCCCATTGTGGCTCCTTCAGATGAAGGTTCTTCATCTAATTCCTCTTCAACAACTACTTTCTTGGATTTACTCTTCCTTTCCAAACCTTTTCTTCTTTGAAACACAATAGGCTTAATTACTTCATCTTGCACTTCTTCTGTTGACTTACCAGCTTCAGGTTGTGTATCAATCACTTTATCAGGTTCAATGACTAGTTCAGTCTCTTTAGCCTTTCTACCTTGAAAGCAATATTTCTGCACATCATCATAATCAGTAGCTTTGTAACCTTGATCTCTCTCAAATGCCTTGAGATATGCTACTTGAATTTCTTCATATGACTTCTTTTTCATCTGTTCCAAAGAAAGATGCATTTGATTCTTAAGATACATCTTCATATCATACTTCTTTTCTGCCATGGACATCTTCTTTGGAATCTTTGATTTCTTTTGAAGTTTGAACTTTTCCAAGAATCCACCCAATGTATCATCATTACTCCTTGCATTAATGAAGTCAGCTAACTGTTTGGCTCGTTCATCAGTAGTTAAACCTTCAATAGTTAGCAGCTCTTCATACTTTGCTCTCACTTCATCATCAACATTGAGTAGTTTTGTAAAATCATCAGATTCTTCAGCCAACTGTCTTGCATAGACTGCATCTAACATCTTTTGTCTTTCTTCATCAGCAATATCTTGAGCCTTAATCCTCTCAATTTCAGCCTCAGATGCAAGTTCTTCTCTTGTTTTTCTTTTAGACTTCTTTGGCAATGAAGTTTCTTCATTACCAGAACTAAGTTCATTACCAGACTTTTCTTCACCAGACTTTTCACCAGACTTTTCACCAGACTTTTCATCAGATATAGTCCCAAACTTTTCAACCTCTTCCTCAACAGACAAAATTAACCTTCTTCTTTTCCTATCCTGTTTGATTTTGCCCATTGATTAAGCCAAAGTCTCTGCAACTTCCAGTGTCTCTGGACTAATTGTGGTGACATTATCTTGAACAAGTGGTTCTTGAACTGGTGTTTGAAGAATATTTTCTTGTTCTTGCTCCAAATTCCTCCCCTGTTTGGAAGAATTTTCAGCTTCATCTTCCTCATCATCAAAAGAGACACCCTTTTTCTTCATTGCTACTCCCATTTTCTTTACTTTCTTCACCAAAGTCACATAAGCTTTTCTAAGTGCCTCATTAGTCTTTTCCAAAATGTCAATCTTCTTTTGTAGTTGAGGAACAATGACAAGGAGATCTTCCACAGTTATGGGATTATGTGCCTCCTCCCTTTCAGGACTTGGAACATGTGGTTGTGGAGGTGAAGATTGTTGGATAGGTGTAGATGATCTTTCAACTGATGGTGAGGGACCTGGTTGAGGTGATGGAATTGGAGAAGACCTAGGTGAAGCAGACCTAGATGAGGCTTGGTCTTGAGCTTCATCAGGGTTCACTTGTGCAGCTCCAGAAGTACCTGCATTGTTAGTACCAAGCATAGCAGCAAGCAAAGGTTTGTCTGTCCCTTGAAAACTCCTTTTTAGATTTGCAAAAAGTTTGGAAGTAAAGGCCACACTGATGTAAGGCACTTTATCCCTAGTTTCAAAATTCAAGATCATTTGCAAAAATCTTGGATACATTAAAAATTTTGGGTTCTTAGCATTTTTCACCATTCCTTCAAAAATTAATTTTGAAAAGTTAAATTTCCTTCCAAATGATAAACAGACCAATGCAGAAGCAATTCTGCTTCCGAATTGATCCCATCCACCACTCTTGGGACTTAAGCTCTGAAGTAAATGATGTACTAAAAACCTCCACTGAGGTGAAAAATGACTTTTCCAAAAGGTAAAACTTCCATCTGTGGGGTACCCAATGCTATTCAAACCCTCCAAAATATCCTCACTAGACAAATCAAATTCTCCTAAAGCATCATCTAATTGGAGACTTTCCCTAATCGATGCTTCAGTAATGGTAAAACCATTGTTATTTATGATTGCCCTTAAACATGGTGTCCCATCATCAAGAGTCTCAGAGGTAACCGACCTCCAGAACTGCTTGACAAGGGACTGATAAATAGTAGGATTATGAGTTAATGAATAACAAACATAAGAACCTTTTAGAAAATCCACAATCTGCTCAAAACCTGCACTTTGATCTGGCTTCTTCAAGAACCCGACTTGATTATGCTTGTCCATAAACTTGAGATTAGCCATGGATGAGTTAATGATTTAGGTCTGGTTGACAAGAAAGGTAGGGTTTTGAAAAATATTTGCGTAGAAACAGAGTCGTGAGTAATAAAGATTATTTAAATTTGGAAGCAAATAAAGAATAAAAGAAGATAAATAATATCAAATTTTAAGCTTATATACTTCATAAATATCTTGTTTTACCGAAAATAGTGCAACGGTAATATATTAGTAAAATCTTTATTTACTCTGACCAGATCTAACGGTCATAAAATTAACACTACCCGACCTAAAAAGTCAACCAGGCCGAATCATACACTTACCAGACCTAACCAAGAGAGTGAACTTACACACTTATTATAGCGAATGCAAAGCTTTTCATCACCTCATTCCAATCTTTTCTGCAAGAATTAGTTGAAACAACAAGAAAGAGGAGACAACAACCAATTTTTGCAAGACATATGAGCTACCAGATTTAACACTTAAGGTTAACCCGATTTAAAACCATTTTAAAACTTGTACATTTGCCTCCCCTTAAATGTACATTACCTCCCCTTAAGTGTAAATCCCCTTTTTTTTTTTCTTTTTCTTTTTTTTTTCTTTTTTTTTTATCACTTATAAATACTTAACCAAAATAAAAACGAAGGTCAACTTTCCAAAAACACAATTAATAACTCTTTCCCTGCAAGTATTAACTCATACACCAACCAAGCATTAAAAGACATTAAACCTTGATTTTCCCTATAAAACCACCCATAGTTTTATCACAAATACCATCACAAACCAGAATAAAACCTTATAAGCATAATGGATCCATCCAACTTAAAAACCATAGAGATTTCATCCGATTCCTGGGATCCAAATGACTCATCTTCTGATACATCCTCAGGAGGATGGGGTGGATACTTCCCACCAGGGTATTCATCAATCACAAGAAACAAGACATTGAGAGAAGCAACTCTGAAACAATGGCTAGCTGCTTATGACCTGTCTGAAAAGGAACCAGACAATGAAACACCAAAAACTTCAAGACCAACTCCTCCTTCTGATGTAGATGATAAAAGTGCCAAAGAAGAAGACCCCTCCAAGAATGATGAAGAGACCTTTCCTTCGAAGATTGTGCCTTCCCTGAGTAGTGGTTCTGTGCCACGTCCCCCACCAAGCAGTGTGATTCTTGCACTTCCATGCCCAAAAGCATGGAATCAATTTGGTGGCAGAGGAGCCAAGAAGACCATTCCTGACTTCATGGGAAAAGGGAAGCAGAAAGTGTAGGTGGTGATGTTTAGCTGGTTTGGGAAAAATCTTTTGTCTTATGAAGCTTTGTAACTTGCATCCTAGAATGCAATTTCTTGTTATTAAATAAAAAGCTCTTTGGTTCTGATGTTTTAATTTTCCACATATGAATAACTTGCAAATAGAAAAGAGCTAACAACTGCAAAGCAAAGTTAAGCACAAAATACCAAACACACATACTATAGAAAGCAAAATAAGTACTGAAAATAAGAATAACCAAGAAGAATAGCAAGATAAAGATCAAACAAATATACAAACTATACAAAGTTAAGAAAGAAAATCAGTTTTTCTTAACAACCCAGGCCTGAGTTGGCTTGAGTCCTTTCTGTGGAGCAACATACTTATAGGTCTTGTATGAACTTGCTCCAGTGAAACCATGTTTGGACTTATAGGTAAATTCATTTTTAAATGGATTCCAAGTCCAGCAATCAGAGAAATTATCAGCAGATCCCCTACTTGAATCTCTTTGTCTCCTTACAGGTGAATGTGCCTTATAAAAATTATTTCTTTGAAAATTTTCATTCACCTGAGGTTTTTGAAAAGGTTGCTTGGGTCTTACAAAACCAGTGTTCACATTAGGTCGCACAGAGTTAACATAACCAGTATTCACTTTAGGCCTCATAAAGTTAACATTTTGCCTATTCACATTAAAGTTTCTGTAGCCAGACCCAAAATTTGGTCTACCAGAATTAACTAAAGAGTTAGGTCTGGTAGTGTTATTTAGTTGAACAGGTCTGGGGAAAAACTGGTTAGCATGGTTAACTCTACTAGCATTGTTCCAAACTGGTTTATTTGAACCATGAACCTTATTAACATTCATTCTCTTTTGCTCAGCCTCTCTTTTCATTCTCTTTTCATGGAAGTCACAGTCTCTTATTAAATGACTCAAACTTCCACACACAAAGCATCTTTTGGGAGCATAAGTGTAACTACTCCTACTTTCTCTGTGAACACTATTGCTTCTAGGTGACTCATTCAATTTAACAGATTCCCTAGGAGTTTTTATGTGATTGACACAACTAGGTTTAACTGTCTCAGCCTTTTGTTCAGTCACTAAAGGTTTAGTAACAACAGGTTCACTCTCCTTAACAACCTTAGGTTCAGGATTCTCTTTTTCCTCACTGTTTGACTCAGACTTAGAGTGATCAGAGGAACCATCAATAGATCCTTCAGAGTCATTGGATTGACAAGAAGAATGTCTACTAGATTTGTCCTCTGAGCTAGTTGGTTCAGGCACTTGAGGACCTTTCTTACCATACACAAAGAGTGAATCATCCAACTCTTCTTTTTCAAGAGGAGTATAGTCATCACTCAAAGGTGGTGGCACTCCCTTAAAGTCACCAGTCTTAACAAACCTATTGTACAAAGGTTTATCAGCATAGTCCTCTTCTTTATTCTTAAATATAGCCCTATTCTCATTTTCCTCATATCCTAAGCCACATTTTTTATTTGACTTAATTTGAGAATCCCAACACTTAAACAGGTTTTTATTTGAATTGTTCCATTGATCTACCCTTTTTCTCAGCTCATCCCTCTCCTTCTGAATTTTAAGCCCTAATTGTCTATACCTTTTAAGCTTCTCATCTTGTTCATATATCTTATTAGCTTGAAAGTATAGTTTTTCATTTAAAGCAGCATGTTGGTTTTGAAGGGTGACCTTTTGTGCCTCTAAAGTTTTTACATCATTTTTATGTGCTAATAAATTTACTTCTAGATCACCTATTTGTTCTTGTTGCTCATCACACAAAGCCTTAACATGATTATATGAGTCAGTACATAATTTAGAGCATAATGATACCTCATTACCAATGGCCATGAGAGCATGATCAGACTCCTCATTTACTCTTGGATGCTCACCCCAATTGACTCCTCCAGCTTCCATTGTCAGCAGGCTCATCTGATTCTTTTCCATCTTCCCATCTTCAACTCTTTTCTCATCAGCAGACTTCTTCTCTGGACAATCTCTTGAAAAATGCCCATGCTTGTGACAGTTGTAGCATTCAACAGTCCTCTTTGTGTATCCCACTGGTGATTTGTTGTTGAAGTTGATAGTCCTACCATATTGCTTCTGAAATCGTTTGACCCTTAAAGCAACCATGGCAATGTGCCATTTTATGTCCATCTCCTCAACTTCAGCATCATTAATCTGTTCAAGGTCTTCACTAATAAAGCTCTCATCTTCCGTTTGATTGGCAAAGAAAGAATGTATCACTTCATCAGTAAAACTTGAAGCAGACCTTTCACTTGAAGGAGTTTCATAGTTACCAGACCTAACACCACCAGATCTAACCTTATAAGTACTGCTTTTGTTTTGAGACACAAAAGCAACATTTGATGAACTGGTTGAAGCCTGAGAGGTGTTACTGATGTCCCTTTCAAACATCCTAAGATTATTGTATAGGTCATCAGGTGTCATAGAATCTACTTCCTCCTTAATCCTCATCGCCACAGATACATTGCCCCATTCTGATGGTAAAGATCTGAGGAATTTGTGATTTGCATCCTCATTTGAGACTGCTGCACCATGAACTTCCAGTTGTGTTAACAGATGTTGAAATCTGTCATAGCCCTTCTCCAAACCTTCAGTCTTTGAAACACTAAATGTTTCAAATTGCTGTTTAAGAACAGCCTTTTGCATCTTTTTGGAGTTAGCATTACCTCCAAATCGTTTCTTGATAGCTTCCCACATCTCCTTAGCATCAAGAATGCCATGAAACCTTTGTAGATGCTCCTTAGGAATAGCCATAAGAAGCAAGGTTCTGGCCTTCTTTTCCTTCTCCACAGCCCTAATCTCCTCAGCAGATACTGGTGGCATTATTCTGAGCTGCCCATCATTCCCTTGTGAAATTCTCTTCTTAGAATTTCCCTTTTGAATCACCTTCCATACATCACTATCAATGTATTCCAGATAATGTTCCATCTCCATGGCCCATATATCATACTCTTCTCTCTTCAGTAGTGGAAGTTTTATGTTTGAGATTGTGGTTGTAGAAGGGATGGGTTGTTGTTGTGTTTGGGAGTTACTGGTTTCGGTTTTTTCCTTCATCTTCATGGTTTGATTGCTCATCCTCACTGTTATGGATTGAGAAAGTTTCAGGCTTATGGAGTTCAGACATTGTGAAGGGTGATTTGAGTGAGAATTAGGTTTTAGGGATTTGGTGTTCTTCGAATTCAGAGTCTCTCTCCTTGCTTTGATACCACTTGTTGGTCCACAAATTGTATATGGATCACTAAGTAGTCTTGAATACCTAGTAGATGGTTAGGATAAATCCGAACCAATCTAAGTGAGAAACCCTAAGTGATTGTTAATGTTAATGCGGAAACTTAACAAGAACAATTAAGAACACAAGCAGGGATATCACTAACTTCGTATATTGATATTCACTATCATCAATTCATACAACTCACACACACACATATATGAACTAACAATCTTTAGGGATCCTTTTATAACACAAGGAAACCCTAGACGACACAGAAGATATACACAAATCTTCTATAAAGATACATACACGCAATGTATCTTTTCCTAACATAACTCTAACAAACTTTCCTATCTTCACGACCAGACTTAACTTTATAAGTCAACCAGACTTAACATGTACTACCAGACTTAACTTTACATAACCAGACCTAAATCACAAACAGACCTAACTTAGTAAACTACCAGACCTAAGTTGTCTGCTCTTGATACGCATTATAATTCCCAACAGTATACTTAACAACAAAACTTGTAAGTATTAGACAACTAATTACTTTTCATATTTCGTCACCTTCATAGGTAATTTGATACATGGATCTTACTCAATTTTGAAAACTATTTGTTTTTAAAAATTTGAGTGACGTGGCTCTGATACCAATTGTGGAAATCGTAGAGGGGGTGAATACGTTTCCATTTAAAACTTAAAACTTTTTGTATCAAACACCCGATCAAGTGTGACGTAATATGAAAAGTGTCAACTATGATTATATAGCATCTAGATATGAACATAGTAAACTACAACATATGCGCAATCAAACCATGGAACATACATAATCAATCACGACATAAGCAACTAGCCACACAAACATATACGCAATGCAAATATAAATATAAAGCGATAACGAATGAAATGAAAGTAAAGAGATAAGTAAGAAGGCGCAAACCGGACACGGTGATTTATAGTGGTTCGGTCACGAAGCTCCTCTTCGCCCTACTCCACTCCCCGAGTACCCAACTCGAGAGTTACTTCACTAATCAACAAACTCCCTTCAGGAGGAGAAAACCGTACACGTAGCTTAAATTGTTTTCCGACACTAAGCTAGATGTCGAGTGCTAATCTTAGCTAGCACCAATCTACCACGATCTACCCGATCTACACGTACACGTCGCTTAACCTATTTTTGACACTAAGCTAGATGTCGAGTGCTAATCTTAGCTAGCACCAATCTACCACGATCTACCCTTGATCCACATGATCAATCACACAAGCCCAATGGCTTCAAGAGATCTCCAAGATCTCGACACGATCACAATGATCTACTCCCACTTGACTCGATCTACCCGATCTACCTTTGATCCACATGATCAATCACACAAGCCCAATGGCTTCTAGAGATCTTCACTATCTCTTAAGATCACAATGATCTTGACTCACTCTCTCACAAAAGAAAAATAATCTTGATGTATGCTATGATACAATCAAGAATGTAACAAATGTTACAAGACCTAACAACTCCAACTCTTGTATCTTCTTGGATACCTTGAGTTCTTCTCTTGCAAATGAAGAGGGATGATAACACTTTGTATCTACTTGGATACTTTGTGTTCTTCTCTTGCTAATCAAGAGGGATGACAACACTTTGTATCTACTTGGATACTTTGTGTTCTTCTCTTGCTAATCAAGAGGAATGAAGAGGATCACTTGAATGGATGATTGGATCACTCCTAAACAAACTAAGACTCTCCAAATGATCAAAGAAAGTTATCTAAGTGAGGAGGGATTAGACCAGAGAAAAAGGACTGAAAAAATCAAGTTGGAAGTATGAAATGGTCTACTATTTATAGGCAAGGGGAAAAATAGCCGTTACAGGGGCACGACTCCACTAATTGTCAGACGGCTCCACTAAATTTAGTGGAGCCGTCGGTACTTTAGTGGTACCGTGGACGCTCCTTCTTTTGTCTTTAGTGGGGAAGGGTTATTTGGGAATGTTGGAGCTGTTTTGGGGGGAAAATTGACTGCTAGGATTTTTAAACTTATTTTTTAAAATAAAACATTTTTTTTAATTCAAAAATAATTTGTAAAATATATTTTTGAAAAAATGTTTTATCACATTGAAAATGTGAAGTTTAGAAAAATATAATCCTTTGATCATTTGTCAAGTAGTAGATTTGTTTGTCCATACCTTGAGTGATTTATATCGGGATGGAAATCTACGACTTCGTTGAAGCATACTTGAGACGTCGGGAGGTGTTGATGTAAGTATGCATTGATGATTTGTGTTTACAAGTAACTTGTACATTTTACGTTATGTATTACAAGTTACATGTTTGTCATTATTAAAACCGAAGAAGTCGTTTAGTTTAAATATCGTAATATTTGCACTAACATATATTTAGGATCAAATTCACATAAAACAAATCCCGTATTGGCCACAAATACTCTTGGCACGTTTCTAACTCAATTATCCCCGTTGAGTCGCAATGTAACTACACATGTTAGGCAAAGTTCAACTACAGATTTTCAAATTAGGTGACGTATATTTCCTTATTGCTTCATATCTATACATTTTCTATACCATCTTCCATCTTGCATTTTCAGTAAATTAACTTTGTATGTCTAACATGTTTTTCTTTTGTTTTTATTATATTAGCAACAAACTTACCGGTACTTCAGAGTAATTCAAAGCAACCAGCAAATGTTTCCACAAAATCTACAGGTCGTGTTTCACTTATGCCACAACAGCCAACACTTTTTGCTACGTCTGCTTCTTCTCCTATTGGGCTTATACGAAGTCCAAATTCAGGAAATTCATTTGGTTAGACACATATACATGTGTACTATACTTATTATATACGTAACATATATATTCTTTCTAACACGTTTATGTCATTCTTCTACAGTATCCCAACGCTCTGTTGTTTGCAAGCCTATTACCAATGAAAATCTTTGTTTACTTTCGCCTAATTCTTTGCCTACAAATGGTAACCAAACTTTCAACATTATATGGCTATTTCTTTCTACTTATATGAACATTTATAAACTTTTGTATATATATTTAGGATCAAATTCACAGACAACAAACACCATATTGGCCACAAATACTCTTGGCACGTTTCCAACTCGATTATCACCGTTGACTCGCAATGTAACTACACATGTTAGGGAAAGTACAACTCCAGATTTTCAGAAACAATTAGGTGATGTATCTTTCCTTATGGCTTCATATCTATACATTTTATATACGATCTTCCATCTTGCATTTTTAGTAAATTAACTTTATATGTCTAACATGTTTTTCTTTTGTTTGTATTATATTAGGAACAAACTTACCGGTACTTCATAGTAATTCAAAGCAACCGGCAAATGTTTCCACAGAATCTACAGGTTGTGTTTCACTTATGCCACAAAAACCAACTGCTTTTGCTGCAATACGAAGTCCAAATTCAGGAAATTCAATTGGTTAGACACATATACATATGTACTGTACTTCTTATATACGTAACATATATATTCTTTCTAACACCTTTATGTTATTCTTCTATAGTATCTCAAAGGTCCGTTGTTTCCAACACTATTACCAATGAAGATCTTGGTTCACTTTTACCTAAGTCTTTTCCTATAGCTGCTAACCAACCAGCTTCAGTTGCTGCAACACGCAAACGACAATCTCCTTTCAATGAGATCTCAAATGGTTTTTTTATAACTCTCATCTTTGATTAAACCTTCTATGTCAAAATTGTTTTGTTTTTACTATTTATGAATATTGGTAAGCAAGGTTATTGGATAACACCATCTTTTACACATATCCGCAGGTCCTGTTTCACGTATGCCGCAACAAGCTAAAAACGTTTCAACAACTCCTTCATCTAATGCGTTGAACAGAACTCCGACTTCTGGAATCTCAATTTGTAAGAAACATATACATCTGCATTATACGTACGCTTTTTAAGAAAAATAGTCTTAGTAACTACGTTAATTTTTTATTTATAGTATCACAAACTCCACTTCCTCTTAACCGTAGTAGACGCACACGTAAATCTGTGACAACAAGTACTACTCAATCAACTCCAGTTGGCGCGTCACGTCAACGACAGTCTCCCATGACAGATGTTTCAAACGGTAAAATTTGAAACACAACATATTCTTTTGGAACAACATGTTTATATGTCAATGTGTTTTGATTATTCTCTTAATGCTGTTTTCAGTTTCTTTCCAAACTCCCGAGGTTTTCCAGGTTAATCAACGCACCAACAACACATCAACGTCTGGTGTTAAAACAACCATTCCCGCTATAATCACAGAAAATTCATCGTACGAAGTCGGTGAGTCCTCAAGACGAACAAAAAGGTCTAACAGACATGCTTTATAAACTCGAACGCCAATTAGGTTTAATTTTGATGATGATGATGATGATGATGGAAATGTTAGAAAAGTTTACGACAAGTACGTTGGTATATCCGAAGGTAATTCTATATCTTCTTTTAGATTCAATGAAAAAGGCTAATAATAATTTAATTGCACATTAAAAAGGTGTTTTTTTTTTTAATTTGCAGACTACTATGACCATGGTGATCCTAAATTTGAGTGCAAAGAATGTCATGTTTTGCTATGGGAAGTGGAAGCCAGAAAAGGGAACGGAAGTAATCCAACAAACAAAGCGTATAGTATATGTTGTAGCAAGGGAAAAGTTTCTATTAAACAACTGGCTCCTGCTCCAAAGCCCTTACACGATTTATTTTTTAATGATGATGCAAAGAGTCAGAATTTCAAAAACAACATTAGAACATACAACAGTATGTTTGCTTTTACTTCAATGGGCGGGAAGGTTGATGATTCAGTTAACAGATGAGGGCGTGTTCCATATGTTTTCCGCTTGCATGGACAAACATACCATAGTATTGGTAGTTTGCTCCTCACACCAGGTGCTCCTCCGAAATTTGCACAGCTATATATATATATATATATATATATATATATATATATATATATATATATATATATATATATATATATATATATGACACAGCAAACAAAAATGAGAATAGAGCAAGAGCATTAAGGTAATTTGCTTTGCGTTTATTTCCATTTATGTATAAACATGTTGTTTAAAACGAGTTGTGCAGCATTATGAATTTTTGTTTAATCAATTCAAATTACTTATATGCAGCAATTCTTCGTCATCCTCCGGTCCTTCGAATTCAAAGCATCCTATAGATCGAAACATTATCAATGAAGTAAAAGATGTTTTAGACACTTCGAGTGATTTGGTAAAAACATTTAGAAGGGCGCGTGACCGATACACAGAAGACACCGAGCAGAATATTAAAATAAAGCTCATCGCAATTACAATCTTCCCACTGCTAATGAGGTTGCTGGTCTTATTGTAGGCGACTTCGATTCATGTGCAGAACAAAGAGATATTGTGATAGACAAGTATCGTGAAGGTTTGCAACGTATCAATATTTTCCATCCTATGTACCTCCCCTTGCAGTACCCTTTGTTGATGCCCCGTGCGCAAGATGGGTATCATTTGGATATACCACTAAGAAAGAAAGGTGGCCAAACGGCCACAGATCAGACGGCCACAGACAAGAAGAACAAAACAGTTACTATGCGGCAGTGGTTTTCTTATCAAATACAGGACCGTCCGAATCAAGAAAATTTGTTTACGCGTGGAGGTCGTTTGTTTCATCAGTCTCTTGTAGATGGTTACACTATGGTTGAGACTGAACATTTGTATTTCCATCGATCAAAACAGTCAAAACTTAGGTGTGATACGTACTCAAACATCCGTCAGAGCATTGCATCTGCTAACACAGATCCCACTGCCCATGGAAAGCCGTGGCGTTGCCTTCTACATTTACCGGTGGCCCAAGATACCTGAAGCAAAACTATATGGATGCGATGGTGTTATGTAGATGGTACGGTTGTCCGGATTTGTTCATAACAGTCACGTGCAATCCTAACTAGCCGGAGATTGTAAGAATATGCGAGAGCATAACCTTTCATCTGCAGATCGCCCCGACGTGCTTACAAGAGTTTTTAAAATGAAACTAGACCAGTTGATGAAGGATTTGAAAGAGTTGCGTTTATTTGGACGTGTTCAAACAGGTACTATACATCAACCTTTACTAATGCATATTCTTCTTGAACAAATTGTATGCATAGAAAATAACAACTTTTGAAGTAACTTTTGTTTACAAAATTTGCAGTTGTATACACGGTTGAGTTTCAAAAAATAGGCCTTCCGCACGCACATGTGTGTTTATTCTTGCACAGGGATGACAAGGTTCCAAACGCTGAACAGATTGACAAATACATATCTGCCGAGATACCGGATAAAGATAACGATCCCGATTTGTACAAGTTAGTTTCTGATTTCATGATGCACGGTCCTTGCGGTGTGGATGACCCAAACCAGGCTTGCATGTCCGACGGTAACTGTACCAAACACTTCCCAAAAAAATTCACCCAACGCAGTTCAGTGGACGCGGATGGCTACCCTGTTTATAAAAGACCTGACAACGGAAGATATGTGGAAAAGAGTGGACATAAGTTACATAACGGTTATGTCATCCCTTATAATGCTCAGCTTCTAAAACATTATCAATGCCACATTAACGTTGAGTGGTGCAACCAGACGGGGTCAATCAAATATTTAAGTATATAAACAAAGGTCCAGATAGAGTATCAGCACAGTTGTGTGAACCAGTTACCATGGCTGACGGTGAAGTAATTGATAAACCTATTGACGAGATAAAGGCTTTCTTAGATTGCAGATACCTATCTGCTTGCGAGGCGGCGTGGAGGCTATTTGGTTTTGAGATTCATTATAGAACACCATCTGTTGAGAGGCTGTCCTTTCATCTTGAAGGCGAGCAGCAAGTTGTGTATGACGAAGACGCTGATCTCGAAACAGCTGTTGAAAAGCAAACAGTTGGTGCTGATATGTTCGAAGGTTGGATGAAAATGAATCAACAATTCCCGGCGGCAAGGGAGCTAACGTACGCTGAGTTTCCTACAAAGTATGTCTGGAACGCTCCAAAAAGAATTTGGACGCTTAGGAAGCAAGGAAGATCGATTGGAAGAATTCACAGCGTTCCTATATCAGCAGGAGACGCTTACTATTGCAGAATGCTGCTAAACAGTGCAAAAGGATGTCGGCACACGCTGAGATTAGAAAGGTTAACGGTATAGTGTATCCAACTTACAAAGAGGCTTGCTACGCAGCGGGTCTTTTAGAGGATGACAAGGAGTATGTTGAGAGTATTAAAGACGCAGCCCATTGGGCTTCCCCTGAACATCTTCGTGACCTATTTGTCACATTGCTTTCGCAAAAGGAACTTAGCACGCCTTTGAATGTTTGGTTACAAACATGGCATTTGCTTGCGCAAGATGTTCAATATAAGAGAAGGCAAATTCTACAAATTCCAGGTAATACTTACAAAATGTCTATGTTACTATAATCTCTTATGCATTTTTCTTACTACATCAACAGCCTGTGATTGTTAGGTTATTCAATATTGATCCAATGTTTGTTATGTTTGCTGACACTATTTTTGCAACAGATTATGTTTAACGTTTTAACAAGGCTATTGTAAATTAAGTATTGACATTACCTTTATTTAATGCAGATGCTAACAACCCAATTAGCGCTCTTTACCATTCTGTCATTTACTTTTGCTGCTGCCCATTCAGTAAGTTCATCCTTTGATGCATCTAAAATTAAAAAATAAAATAGTCTTACAAAAATGAAATATTAAACATGTCACACCTCGCCGATGGCGGAAACGCGAGTGCAACATCATGGATATCATCACAACACATGGCGTCTATATAGAGAATTACTATATGCAAACATAAAGAGTAAAGAACAGACACAAAGTATCGTAACGATACCCCAACATAAAATAACCGAAAACAAACTCCAAGGTATCTTCATTAAAACATAAATTACTAATGAAAGACATTCAAGTATCATAAACAAAATCCAGCTTATTCAAATTTAAACTTAAAGATAACCATCCTCAAATGCAAATTAGGTCTCTTCTAATCGCGCCCTTCTATCTTAGCCTTAGAATGCTCACCTGAAAATGATGCTTAAAAATGTCAACATAATGTTGGTGAGATTCATAGGTTTAAGACACACAAAACACCTTGATCATCAGTCCACTGTGATTATAAAACATAGCATAGCAGGACAGCAACAATATAGTTATTATACAACTAACATGCAATTATAGCTTACGGGACGGAACGTGCCCACCGATCCAAAATTTGGGACGGAACGTGCCCACCGATCCAAATATCACCACAATTGGGACGGAACGCGCCCACCGATCCAATATAATGGGTAAACTAATACCCTCCGGCCGGACCACACAGAATAATAATGAGTAGAGCCACTAGGACTTTCCCACTCAAATAATCACCACAATTAAACACCACAATAACATGTAGTAAACATATAATAACCATTACAAGTCCATGCTTTTTAATAACCACATAATCACAGTAACTTAAAACATTTAAACAAGCATCATCTCCATCCCAAGTTTAAAAAAAAGTAAAAATATGGGACTATGAACTCACCTCAACCTTGCAGCTTCCAAATTATCCACACACAAATCTATACAATAAAACAATACCACATTACACGCGACCAAGCTAAAAGCTATAGTCCATGTAACACATATATATGATGGATGTCTTAGGTTCATATAACCCACTACGGATTACCTAGACTCCATACTAATCCACACCAATCATTAACACTCACTAAATCCCTTAAATAAAACCTTTCAGAAAACGCAGATTTTTAGGGCAATTTCACCCACATGAAATCATGATCAAAAACTCTTTACAACTCACACCAAAATTCACCATGATCCTTCATAAGCATACAAGCTTGTCCCATAAGGCCATGCACTAAAAACACACAGAAGTACCCAATGAAAAATCAAAGATGACAACACTATCCAGATTCGGATCTGATCGGACACCAAAAAGTAATGACCTTGTAGATCTACTCGCACAAATTATTATCGCCCAATTTTCGCGTGGAAGTCTAATATAATATAGAACTTAATTACCACAGAAGGCCTAACCCTAATACCACTTTTAAAGCCACTATTGACCTCACTACTTTTACCCTAATTCTGTCCTGGTTTAACAGTTTTGACACCTTAACTCATAAAATTCGTTTGACCGACTTCCCTACCTCGAAAACACTCGTGGCCGGACTTTTTGGAAAGCTCTTTCACTGTAATACAATTTAGACCTTAAATTCGTGATCTAACTCATTTCCATCTATTAAATACAATCGTATCTTTACAGCCTATTAATTCTGCCAGATTCATAACTCATTAATTAACATGTTTTAAACCCTAATTACTTCACCAATCATTATAATATCACTAATTAATGATTCCCACATGTTTTATAATTATAATTTACAGATCTAAATATAAACCCTAATCCATCATATTATTGCTACATGAATTATAAAAATTATTTAAACACAAGTATTATAAATTTTACCTTAATTATTGGAAGATGAAAAACCCTAAAAAAAATCTCTTCTCTCTTTTTTTTCCCTTGCTTGGTCGAAATTTTCAATAGGAGAATGAGGGTTGTTTTGGTTTTGTATTTATAGTGGTCTATGGAAGAATCTAGATATCTTTTTCTCCAAGTTTTGCAATTAGATTACAATTTGGTTTCCTTTTTTTTCTTTTTTTTCTTTTTTTTTTCCTAACCGATTTCTTTATTATGTATATATATATATATTTTTTTTTTTTTTTATATTTATATATTACACTCAAAACCTTATACTTTTGATATTTTATAAAAACCCCATATCAATTTTAACACCATACGCTATAAACCTTCGTTTTTACGACAAACCGAAAAAATATCATTTTCAAAATAAAGTTTCCAAAAATAGAAATTTCACTCTTATTACTAATATAACCCACAAAAATAATCTCCACGTAACTTACTAACGCTCAAACAATCGAACGGAGCCTCGTTACACAAAACCACCAAAACACCAAAATTACACAAGTCATTTCTACACCACAAAGGCGATCAAAATGAACTTTTCCCAAAATTTAACACTACTCAACATGACGAAACTCTCACACCAAGGGATTTAGTGCCAACTTACATACATACCACACCTATATCGCACATTTACCACATATAATTCACACAAACACACAATACACATTAAAACAAAGTTAAACGAGTTGAGACTATCAAACTAACCTGCTAAAATCACGGTTGTTACAAAACAAAACATAATACACAAATTTTTTATTTAATTACCTTTGTATTTTGCGCGACGCTCACAATACCATTTTTGTAGAAGCTTTCTGTAGTACTCCATAAGCATGGTTATTGGAACTTTCCGAACGGATGCGGTCAAAGAGTTTACTGATTCTGCACTATTTGAGGTCCAATAATTGTACCTGTCTGCAGGGCAGTAAGCCCGTGACCAGTTGCCAAATCCAGCGTCTTGTAGTTTTCTGTACACATCTGGTTTTCCGCGTTGAATTTCAGATATTGAATCGTCAAAGTTCTTCTCTGTGTATGTTTTGCATGTCCTCCAATATATAGCCTTCCACTTTCTACTCTTCAATTTGCAATTCATCATTAAATGACGACAGCAGTACCCATGAAAGGCACCGGGAAAAACAGTACGGCACGCATGTGCAATTGCCAGATGCCTGTCAGAGATGATGGTCAGATCGCCAACATCACCAATGCATTCTTTAAGTTTACTCATAAACAAAGACCATGATTCGTTTGTCTCGCCTTGACAGACAACGGTGGCAATAGGTATGATCTGGTTGTTACCGTCCATTCCAACAGCGACCATGTTTGTTCCACTATATCTCCCTTTAAGATGTGCGGCGTCAATTATTATCAATGGCCGCATAAAACCCAAGAAGCTCTGAATCTATTTTATCAAACCACATGTTGGTTAGTGAATACTAGATAGACAGTAACCAAGGTAAAAATTAAAAAAAAAAAAAAAAATTTAAGACAAGCTTACCGCAACACCGAACCCTATGAATACCATCTTAAATCGATCTTCATCATCTGTCTCGATGTGTGTTATCGTCCCTTCATTTTCCAACTTTAAGTTGTAGCAATAATAGGGTAACTGCTCAAAAGAATCCGTGGGGCTACCGTTTACCAACTGTAATGCAATGTTTTTCCCACCCCAAGCTCGTTTATAAGAAACGTCAATTTTCCATTCGATATTCAAATCTTTTTTGTATGTCCTTACATGTATAAATCCTTCTGCTATCCTTCAGTTTGTCTACCAGCAATCGACCCATCAATTGTTGGGTAGCATTTCGATGATTAGGGTTAATTCTAGTTCGCGAACATGTATGCACATCGTTAATGCTTGACACATAGAATCTACTTGTTATAATACTTTTTCGTGCGTGAACGTACCAGTTGCAACCCTTTTCCACACAGTTGACACTCAACCTACACTTGCTAGACCTAATTACTTTAAACTCAAAACGTTCAACTAAAGCTTTTATTCCTATTGCATAAAAGCACTCAGCCTTATCATCAAACCAAATACCAAACTGAACTTTTGATACCACAACGTGTCTAAGGGTATTAATCATTTTAATTATAGGATCAGGTGCATTGGGTGGGTCAGGCATGTTTTCAAATGTGCATTTCTGCCAACGGGGCTGAACATCATCAAACACATGTTCGCTTTTAAAATCATTATCATGATTTTCAACTTTCGGTATTTCATAATCACATTCTTCAGGGAACAAAGAAACATTAAGATCGATATCAAGAGGCCTAAGAAGAAGATGGTTTTACCTCCAAAGTTTGATCGATACGTTCGATGTATATTGTCTGAACAATGGTATGCCTACGACATATTTCATTAACAAATAAGGCAACGTCATCATCGTCACAGACTTCAATTTTCTTGGATCCAGATATGTAGTGTAAGCTGATGTGCTTAGCTGTGATTTCGAATTTTGCCTTGATATACGTTACCAACATGATGTAATTAACGTATACTGGAACTAAAACTCCGTGAGCTAATTTTTTATACTCAAATAAAACTTTTAATTTTGAGGGATTAGTTGAGTTCATCTTGTTTGGCGTGTGAAAATATCACAAGTTTTGCTTTATTTGTGTTGTGGGGTTGTGAAGAACCACAAGTTCAAAGTCGCTTAATAGTTCTGGATCTGGTCGCTCAAATAAAAAAGTCGATTAAAATTTTCCCTCCAAACTTTCGTTTCCCTCTTAATTGCACTGTAGGTTTCCCTCCAAGATTTATTCTCGCGCTCATTTCGTATGTACATATGGTTGAAATCTTTTTTGCCAAAATGACTTAAATAATGGCTTCATCTTCATCCACTTCCAAAATTAAATAAAAAGACAATCGAAAACTACTGAATGCAACACATTGCGAATGTCCAAAACCATTACCAGTCGCACTACAAAGTAGAAGCTGCTTGGTCCCCGACAAACCCTGTTAGAAGATTCAAGGGCTGTCCCATTTATGTAAGATTGTTTTCCTCGAAATTTTATACAACTTGTTTAAATTGTCGTGTTGAAAATGTGAATCTGAAACATAATTTGTATAGGACAATGACATGAAATGTAAAGTTTAGGGGTGCATAGACACGAATCTACCAAAATGAATACTGCAAAGATTTGTTTTACCATGGACATGCGGAAAATTACCTGATATACCAGAAGGTGGGAAAGATCACAGTTCCAAATGAAGGGGTTGCACTTTCACAAAATGAGCTGATGATGGAAATGTATGAGACTTGACGTTTAACAATTCAAATGTGAAAGTTCATGACAAAGTAGTATTTGTTTTAACTTTCGATGTTCTCTCCATTGATTTTGTTATAGCAACAAGTGTTATGTACTAAGTGTTATGTACTGGGCTTTGGTAAACTGTTATGGCTGGAATACAAGTTAGCGTCTTGTTTTAATGCGCATCACATGAACTCACAGTTGTGGTGCTCTACATAGTTGAACAGTCGATCAATATGCAGAAACCTACAATTAATATATAAAAAGATACAGAAACCTACAATAGTTAAACGTACATGAGTTCAGACTAGACTACCATCTCAGACCAACTAACAAGATTGATCCACTCCACTATACTAACACCCTTTTGTGAACCTCCACACGAGATTGATCCAAATCGTCACTCGGCTTTCGCTGCCCCAACACAAACTTCGTTCCTCCACCTCCAAAGATCCATACAAAAATCACAGATCACAACATTTGCTAACATTCCTAAAAGACACTCTACATCCCCAAAACTCCATCCAACCATCACCCACTGTCCCTACATTAGTTAACAGCACACAAAAAAAAAAAAAAAAAAAAAAAAAAAAAAAAAAAAAAAAAAAAAAAAAAAAAACACTGTACAAAAATAAATATTTACAACCGACATATAAACCATGATCTATTCAACATCTGAATTCACAGGAACCTTATACTTCCAAAAGTACCTTACCATGTGCTCTAGATAGGCTAACGCTACCTGGAGAGGATCATCAACACTCATACTCAAGTTGTTAGCTAACCGATGCAAAAAAATACACACCCAAACTCCACAGTCACCATATACGTCACCTTGTCTAGGGATATTATCTGCCACTCGAAAAGTTACCTTATAATTTGAACCGGATATGGATTTGGCATCGAAAACTTTACACGACTTAAGATACTTGGGGAGCATTTTCTCGAAAGTGGCCCTCATCTTGAGATTGTCCTTTCTGGTCTCTGGATCTGGCGTACCAAGTGAGTCGTAAATCGTTACGACTCCGGTGCTAATTTCTAGCTGTGCCAGAAACCAGTGGTCAGATGGAACGTTGACCGGAAAGT
Source organism: Artemisia tridentata subsp. tridentata (assembly GCA_021014915.2). NCBI lineage: Eukaryota > Viridiplantae > Streptophyta > Magnoliopsida > Asterales > Asteraceae > Artemisia > Artemisia tridentata. The sequence goes on from CP139509.1 coordinate 152,969,968, forward strand.
AGACCTGCATTTGAAGAAAATAAATACTACGATTAGAATTAAAAATAAATTGAATAAAGGTTTGTGAGAACAAATGCAGTTTATACACCCACCTTGTCAACACTGGTCCATGGCACAGGATACAATTTTCCATTTGCATAACCGGCACGCACTCTTCCCTCGAGAAGAATAGCCGATAAGAACGGACCCGCCATAGCCCAATCAGCATTGTCTGGTCTGAAGTGCCACATTAGATCAACCCAAAGATCCAAATGCTGTGAGGTTTGTATAAAAATCACACTGTTAAACTATTCAAATATAAAGCCATTGTATTATCTAAACTAATAAATATTAAATAAAACACAGACACCAACTGATTCATTTATTACCTCATCCCCAAGCCATCCTCCTTTGTGACCTCTTCCATATGCCAACAAAGCTCTCCAGAATTTGCCACGAACAACAATGTCTGATTTTCCCCAAGGAAACGTATAAGCTGCATTTTTTCCTTTTTCCAGAAAATCGCCCATACATTCTGGCTTAACTACGTTCTTCACTCCCTTCTTGTTACTAAGGAAACCAGCAGGACGTGACAAATTCTGGAAAAAAAAAATTTCAAATAAAACATATCAATGCATCGTATAGTAACTTTGATTACCAGGATCCTATATGACCAATTGAGTTAATTTGTAGTATACCTCTACCCAAGGCTCCACCTCATTGAAATGGGGGAAGCTAATTACTTTATTCAGTCTTTTTGAACGCCTTTTGGCCACTGGTGGAGTTGTAGGTGGTAGCTTCACGTAGGGGTCCTTCAAAGACTTACCAACATCTTTCGTCCTCTTTTGTTGCACGTCTGGTTGGAACTCAATTGTCTTCTTTTTGGTAAACTTTCGCCTACCGCGTTTCTTTTTTGGTTGTCCGGGTAAGGGTGCCATTACATCCTTAACAGACTTCCTCTTCCTTTTTAGACTCGTGAACGTTTCCTGTAAGCAAAGTTAGACATTCATGTTCATCTCGTTTTTGACCTTTGATATATGTAATAACAATGATACTACTGTTGCTCTGTTTCATACAACTACGGGGAAAAAGGTAAGAAGGTGAGGTAAATACACCAAGTGGATACTACTGCTAAGTAGATGCGACTGCAAGTAACAATGATACTATTGTTGGTGAAGTTAATACACCAATTGTATACTACTGCTAAGTAGATGCTACTGCAAGTAACAGTGATACTACTGTTAGTGTATTTCATACTACTGCTGGAGAAGGTTAGCAGGTGAAGTAAATACACCAACTGGATACTACTGCTAAGTACATGCCACAGCAAGCAACGAGGATACTACTGTTAGTGTATTTAATACTACTACTGGAGAAGGTGAGAAGGTGAAGTTAATACACCAAGTGGATACTACTGCTAATTAGATGCTACTCCATGTAACAGTGATACAGCTGTTAGTATATTTCATACTACTGCTGGAGAAGGTAAGCAGGTGAAGTAAATACACCAACTGGATACTACTGCTAAGTACATGCCACAGCAAGCAACGAGGATACTACTGTTAGTGTATTTAATACTACTACTGGAGAAGGTGAGAAGGTGAAGTTAATACACCAGGTGGATACTACTGCCAATTAGATGCTACCACTGCTGCTATGAATTATAGCACTGTTACTGTATTTCATACTACTGCTGGAGGTGATGGGAAGGTGAACTGAATACACTAACTCATATATTTAAAAAGGTACCTCAGGATCCCGGTCGACAACCTCCTACCCAGGGTTATTTTGAGATTTAAGGAAATAGGCGTTTCTTGCCTACTCAGCATCCCGGTCGATTTTGGCAACAGCAATTTTATCAGAATCATTAACAATTCTGTCACCAACATCCTTGTACTCACCACCATTCGGATCTTCCATGACTAGGATACCCTCAGTTAATTTCTCAAGACCGTTATCGTATGTATCAGTATACACACCTTCAAGTTCACGATTACCAGAAACATGACCGTGCGCAGTGTTGTCTGGAATACGAAACACCGCATCTTCTAATTGGTCACAATTATTATCATACTTCTCAAGAGCAGGTCCATCAGCCTTGCTCTCTTGAACGGCAGGCACAGAATCAAATTCGACGTACGGCTTCTTTACGTTTATGAAAACCGTATGAAGGAAATCATCAGAAAAGTTTTTGGGCTGTAAGTTTACATGAAAAAACAAGTATAATAAGAAGGTGAATGTAACAAACAACTATAACATGTGGATTTTTTATAAACTGCGTACTTACATCAATAGACGATTGAGAAAAATGCTCAGGTAATTTTGGTAAACAGATATCACTAGCATTGTCAACTTACATGTGAGCAATCGCCGGGTAATCATCAACTCCAAGATAACTGTACTCAAGTTGTGACATAGAGGATGGATACGCAGAAGCGTCAACATAATAAAGCTTCCCGTGTTCCTCATTCTTTTGATCAACCGTTTTTGGACTTGGGTTCTGAAATTCATTCTCAAATGGGATTGATTCCTGAATTTGGAAATATAAAATAAAAGGAAAAATAAATAAAAAATATAAAAATAAATAAAAAATTATTATAACAAAACAAGGATACCTATCGGATTAAAAAGTTTACTTAAAGGATGTTACCTTGGCATCTTTGGAAGCTAAATCCTCATCCACTTGGGGGTGTACATCTAATAAATCATCATCCACTCGGGGGTGTACATCTAAATTGTTGTGAACAGGAGTTGGATTCTGAAATTCAAAAAGAATGTGAATTTACTATAAAAAAATGAAATATTGAGGTACGTGACAAATTTATAAACTCTTCTTACATTTGCATCTTTGGAGACAAAGTGATCGCAAACATTCACCCTTACTTCAGACGTTTCAGGGATAGATGTTGAACACTGTTTCAATAAATATATATGTATTTTGTTCATACTTTTTTGTGACAAAATAAAATAAATATGGTATTCTCAAAGTAATTTTGTGGTTAAAATATAAATTTAGACATCTAACCCGCTGTACTTGAACCTCTGAACTGTCATGAACAGGAGTTGGATTCTGAAATTGAAAAAATAAGATGAGTTTACTATTATTAAGAGTATGTGCAACTTTGGAAATATCTTCTTACATTTGCAACTTTGGAAACAAAGTGATCACTAACATTTGCCCCTACTTCAGACGTTTCATGAATAGATGTTGAAGCCTGTTTCAATAAATATATATATGTTTCATCATATTTTTGGGGAAAAATAAAATAAATATGGTATCCTCAAAGTACTTATCTTGGAAAAGAAAAAAATTTAGACAGCTCACCCCTTGAGGTTGTATGTTCAGATATTCCTCAATATTCGTGATTCTTTGTATAACTTCATTAATCACGTTAACATTGAGCCCCTTAACTAGTGACTTCACGGCCGCAAGCTCAGCAAATATGTTACGTCTTTCTCCGCCATCTACAACAGCATTTACCTACAAGAAAATGAAAATTGGTATCAAAATAATTTTGAAGTGCAGTTATAGAACCCAACTGGTGCAAAACTTTCTAGTAATGTCAATTTACCTCAACGACAAATATGTTACGTCTTTCTCCACCATCTACAACAGCATCTGCAACGTCTGCTTGGCTTTGAATACAACTAAGCTCAACTAAATACTCATTACTATGTACAAACCATGGTTGCAACCTTTCTTCATCAGTTGCAACAAGTTTCAATATTGGATTCGAACCCTAGATAACAAATTATACTAATGTCAAAAACAAATACACATAATTCGTAAATTATCTACTAAAAAAAAAATAATAATGGAAATGCTTACCGAACCACAAAGTAGATCATGATGACATTTTTGGAACCTTTTACCGTGTGACCAAGAAATACCACGTGGGATCTTACTCGAGTCTTTCTTCCACCATGAGCTGTTGTTGGGATAACTCTCAAGAATCCAAATCTAACAAGAAAACAATACAACTAATGTTACTCTTAGTACACGAAAACACAAAATTAATTATTAAAGGTTTTTTGCCAAAATCAAACCTTAAAAGCCCAAATAAAACCAGAGAGTGTATATGTGGGAACTACAGAATCAGATGGGCTTAACTTCTCCTTCTTCTTGGAGTAAGCTGTAACACCCCCAAATTTGGTTTTGTAGCAGCGGAAAATATTTGGGTGTTACACTCAGGATCGAAGTCAAAATTTTAGAAAACGGCTCGGGAAAGGCATTTTTAAAAGTTATATGTCATTCAAAAGATGAGTTTTAGTAACAAGTTTGTAACATCTGATTTGAAAACTCCCAAAAATTACGATGATTTGGAAAAGAATGACATATTTGATTTTCACACCATTTAAGTTATCAGAGTATTTAATGCCCGCTCCGTGTCTTGTCCTGCTTCGTTGATTACCTGTGAAATACATGCTTAAAACGTCAACACAATGGTTGGTGAGTTCGCGGAGTTTGATAGAAAATAACTTTCTTTCAATGTTTTCAAGAGTTGAGAGTTGAAATAAATACTAGTACTTCTTGAAGTAACTAGTAAGTTTGAAATTGGATAACAATCCATGAGTAAATCGTTTATGATCTCAAAGGATCATAGGTTTCAAGTTTAAAGGAAAATGAGCTATGCTTGTAATGAAATAATGGTTAAGCTTTTATAATACGATATGCCAAGCATTATGTTGTCTTTATCATAAAGTACAATTAAATCACATAGGATAACAGTTAAGTTCCTAGTACAACACATAGTACAAATACTAGTATAAGGTCTGATGTCTATCAGTGTAAAGTGGTCGTTACTAAATACAGCTGTATCCGAATATATATATAAGAAGCCATATATATTCAAAAGTTATATTGCTCTAAGCCTCATGACGCGCAAAACGTTAACAAGAGTACCGTAAAATGGAGAAAGTCACATCAGGGTTACTGATGGTTTTGCCCTAAAGAATAGGTGATTGCCTCATCCTATTTGTGTCGAATATAGTGTATCGCCACTAAATACGACTAGCCATCCGGCATTCCGCCCATATTTAGTGTGATAGGTCGTCAGCCTTAACAGGTTTCGAAGCTGTCCACTATATTCGCGCTCACCGCAGTGATTAATGGCTCATGATCGAGGGACTTTATGGCAATATAGTTAAACTTAGGCAATATAGGGTTCGGGTTTCATAGAATACACATACTTTAGTTTGGCAATTATTTCCAGTTGAGATGTATAAACATCACAGTTTAGTTAACAGTACATTCAGTTGTTATATGAATGCATAAATGAGCCTCAGTATCTTGTTACAACAAGTAATTTGATAATGTTATCCTTCAGATATAACATTTAGGCTAAGCAAGTAGGTTTTGCAATTATAGCTAGCATATATTCCCGTCAAAGGGTGGTTCAAAACATGTAACACATAGTTGATGATTTCGAATGAATCATGAGAGTTTTCAAAGTATAAAATACTTAAAACAGTTGAAGCATGTATCTCCCCCAAAGAGTTATAAAAACAATTATTAAAAAGTAGGGGCCACGACTCACCTGGAGTGTAGCTGACAAGATGGAATTATAAGATCAAGTAAGACTTATAGAAACGATCACGTAAACGTCTTCAATACGAGACCTGAATATGAGGAATATCTAAGTATTCGACTTACTACTAACGATGAGTGTGAACGTGAGAAATCGTGCAACGATTTGATGATGTGAGTGTGATATGCCTAAAATGCCTCAAGTTAAGAAAATATAATATCATACAATGATATTATCTTTATTCTTATATCACTTGACTCGAGGTATTACCTCTTCATATTATGATGAATTGATATGCATATGAAATCGTTAAATAGATAACGAAAGTTAAATGTATGTAACTAGAATGTATGAATGTATGTGAAGTGATGTGGTGATGAGAATGAGGATGTTAAGTGAAAAGTAGTTGGTCCTTGACCTTTCCCGATTTTATACTTTTTATCCTAACTGTATTTGCGTTATGTAGTTAGTCCTTTGTTAAATATAAAGTTTAACAATATTCCAAAAATAATTCAAATATCATTATAAAGCTTGGAATTTATTTAAAAGTCATTTTAGGTCCTTTACAACCTGTTTTCACAGTTTCAGCCCTCAAGTTTCACAGTTGGCAGTTTTAGTCCTTTTAGTTAAAATGCGTTACGTTTCTAGTCCAAAAATGTCTAAATGATAAAGAAAGAATGTGTGACTTTTTACAAGGCTTATTTAAGACCAATGGAGCTTATTCTTCTAGCTTATTCGACTAATAGCTTAATTCTTACAGTATTGGGCCCTTTAGCGAAGCACAACTCTAGGCCCAATATTGTTCTTAGTTAGTTTTTAAAACATGGTTTACACAATTTACTCGAGCTGTTTAAAGAAATTGAAACACGACTATTTTTGTAAGATGTTTATATGAAAGACATTGCTAGTTGTGTGCTCTAATAGTTCGTATAAAGGTAAGACATGTTTATTAAGTTAAATCACGAGATATTAATTCATTTTTGGGCTAGTTGGGTTGGTTTTGCTATAATAAAACTCTTAGGAAATTCTAAACGTTTTCGACTTTAGTTATAAAGCGTGAGGTAAAGTTTTCATTCGTTGAATCTATGCATGTAACAAAGGTTAAATGTGAAAATTGTAAGAGTTGTGACTCTAGACCGTCCACAGTGGAGGTCGACACATTCCTATGGGTTTCATACGTACCACAATATGTAAAAGGAGTTTTTCTCTTTCGAATAAAAGGTGGTGCATGCATGGTTGTGAGCTATTAATCGTGTAAGTGAAATGTGGGTGGTTACTAGCTTCTTTCTCAGCGGCTACATGCCACTTATTTAAGCTATTATGAATCTAAATAATATGTGAACAGAAAATACGTTCGAGTTGTTAAACAAAAGAAAGTGTGTTTGCATGGATGTCACCTAATTGTGAAAATGATGAGCGTGAGATAACTGTCGGGACTTTCAACAGAGTTCTTGACATGGCTCAAAGAAGTTGTCATGTGTTTTATAATATAAATGTTTATTCGTTCCAGTGGCAAAACAAAACAAGGGAAAATACATGCATGTGTTGCTAATATGTACTAGGGTGGTTTTTAACTTGTCCTTAGTGATAGTTATGCACAAGGGTTTCTATGCAACCTATTCGAATAAAGAGATTATACTGTCTAAAATAAATGATAGGTTCGAATGTAAAGTTTTTAAGATGCATGTAAACTATACGAGTGTGAAATAGGGTATGCATGCATGTTGTGTTTTGTGTGTGCGAGAATGGAAACGAGGAAGGTGAATGAGTACTTACTACACCATTTAAGGTGGTGAAGGAAAAGCAGTGGTGATCGAATGAGACACATGAAGGAAGTAGTGATGATTCGAGCAATGCACAAAGGTGAGACAGTGAGTGTGGTGAACTACATATGTTTTATGCACCTATCTCCTACTCGATTTGTAATTTCCCACAGAAAGGCAGTTGATGCTTGTGGGTTTTAAGGTTATTTAGTAAGTGTGAGGTAAGTGAGATAAGTGAGAGTGGAACGTGTAGTTCTTTGGCAGTGAAGTTCGAGTGGGTTTTTATAGAGACAATTACACAAGATTTTGACTAGTTTGCCCTCAAGTATAATCATGTCCTTTACTGTATAGGACAGTAGTGATTCGCATGCTACTGGCTGTAGTAATTATTAGAAAGTCATGAAAAGTTTGAGGAGCTTTTGTTTCTAGTCGATGGAGTGTATATGTAATATTTATGCACACGCTTTCATCATTCGAATTCTCACATGCTCCTGCTGTTCTAGTTGTTGGTTTATGTTAGATATTTTGAGTTGTGTGTGTAAGTGTCTAAGCGTGTGAAGAAGAGGGAAGGAGTGAGGGTTCATCTATATAAGAAGTTACTGACAACATTCATACTTTAAAGCATGTGGAGTTATGGAGAAGTTTGTATGCTTGTTTCTAGTCGTTGGAGTATATAGGAAAATATATGCACACGTTTTCTTATTTGGGTCCAAAAAGGAAGAGTTAACAAAGCATTATGATTTTCTGTTCTTGCAATTATAGTAATAGCATGGAGAGTATTTGTAAGACTTTGTCTCTTGTTGTTGGAGGATATGTATATTTGGTTGATATTTTGGTTGAGTATGGTAGTGCCTAAACTTGTGAATTGAGTGAAGGTTTGGCTAAGGAAACAAGCTTGATCATATTTTGTTTCTAGTTGTTGGTTTGAGTATATATATTCGGTTTATGCAATTGTTTTGGAGGGACTTGACTGATCGATCTTTACTTAGAATCACAAAGTTAAACTTTTGAAATGGGAAGTGGGCTGTTCGAATTGCATGAATAGCAAAGGAGAGTTGGGCTGGACAGTGGGCTGGACGAAGAGTGAAATGGGCCAAGGATTTAGACAGCAATTGGGTTTTTGGCAAGGAGAATTAGTAGAGAGTTTAGTAATTATTAGTGGAGAGTTTTAGTAGAAATTAGTTGTGAATTTAGGGTAGTAACTAAGAATAACTAGGGAAGGTGTACATATCTTTGCGTAGAAATTTTATCATTACTAATTATCATTATTTGCGAGGTTTCGGATTTAGTGAGAATGGAATCTCGTGAGTTGTTCGGGGTTCGAGTAGAGGTTGCTATTTAATATATATATCACGAAAACATTTCGTGATAACAATAGTGATGATAGAAAAGTTTAAATTTTCCCATAAAAATGGGTTTTGTTAAACCGTAAGTTGTGATTATCATTAATCAGTGAGATTTATTACGAGGGATTTTTACGGGTTGTCACATAAGCTTCACGACACTTGGGAACAACATTAGCTAAACTGACGTATAAACTTCTCCACAAGAACTCCCCCCATGGATAGGCATTCCAATCAGTAAAATTCTCAACCAGTTGGAACAAATGATTAGGAACAATATACCAAGATCCACGACCATTGAATATCACGTCGGCCACAATCAACAGGCAAACTCTAACCGCATCCTCATTAGATAATGCATCAAATTATGTATCATTTTCCAAAAGTTCTAAAAGCTCAGAAGCGTACACAGTGAACTTTTTTTCTAATTTTTTATCAGGAAAGAGTCGCAAACCTAACGGGGTTTCATCAACTACAGCAAGGTCAGGCAAAGGACCAAAAAGTAAACCAGTAATCAATAGAAACTCCCAACGACCAAATTGCAAAACGTTATCCCCCATTATGAAGGAAATAGGGGGCAATGATCAATCAATTTTGGAATATATACCTGGTGGTGTAAAACGAGGTTTAGCAAATGATTATCATAAGCATGAGAAGAGGGTACATGCAAATCTAACCATGGACCGAAAACACTTTCTCGAAACAGGCTGATTCTAGATTGATTCTTTTCCAACTTAGTTTTAATCTTTACTAGAACAGATACCTGCGACCGAATGGTGATCTTTGCATCAAGGTATTCATCTGCCATGTGGATCTTCAATAGTTAATAACGAACAGGTTTAGGGGATATTGAAATTGATACCTCTATTGAAATTGGAATACAGAATTTGGGGTTACGGTTTGTACCTTGATTATGATTTTATTTGTATGTTTGATATACAGTAGGTGATTTTGGGGAATTTGAATGTGTGTGTATGTGTAGGGGGGGGGGAATGGAAAGGTGTTTTAAAAAAGATTCTCCATTAAATAAAACACAGTCGTTTAAGAGACTTTCAAGTCGCTTAAGATGTTGAATACAGATTTCGTTTGTGTTATTTTGTGCCTCTCTAATTGCTAGAATACCCCTTACACGAAGAGTGTTCCATACACTTTTTAAAAATAAAGGTATAAAAGTATAGAAGGCATAAAAATATATAAAAAGTATTCAAAGAAGTGAAGACAATTGGATAGCACAAAGTTAACTGGCAAAAGTCAAAAATATTGTCAGGTGAAAAGGTCGCTTAAAGTAAGATTGTCAGTCGCTTAATTTTAAACAAAGTTGCTCAGGGTGTGGAAGGAGCAACAAGCATAAAATAACATTTTTCGATGTTTGACTTTTTGGTTAGAAAAAAGACAAAATAGAAAGTCGCTTAACAAACGTAAGTCGCTTGCACAGGTACAAACACACATGTCACACCCACATTTAGTCGATTTTTGGGAGGGCTACTTTGGGTAATCGACTAATTTGGGGCCAAAAAAGGCCATCAGCTCGAGCGACTGGGCTATGTCTATATTTAGCCCTTATAATAAAACATATACGGTAAAACCTCTATAAATTAATACTCGATAAATTAATAACCTCAATAAAATTAATAATTTGTCCGGTCCCAATTTTGACCAGTACAAATTTCGACCCCAATCGATAAAATAATTGGATAATAAAGTGTATATATATTGGTACCAACGAAACTATAAATTAATAACTACTAAAACATTCCATTTATATTTTAAAAATGAAACTATAAATTAATAACTACATGGATCAAGTTTTTGGTACGATGAATTAGCTTTTTACCTATTAAAAAATAATGAACGTGACAAACAATTAATTTGTAAATGTGAATTCATAAAATGTTATTGAAACTTGATTTTCTAATTTTTTTTTTTTTTTATCATCTCTAGCTAGTATACATTGTAGCTAGTATATTGAACTTGAAAATCTAAAAGCCACACGTAAAATATCTTTAAAATAATAAATTATTAATTTATTAATATAATAATTAATAAAATATCCCGATACCAAGAGTAATAATTTATAAGGGAAACAAAAATAAAAATTATTGGGAACATAAAAAATTAAAGTGTTAAATCATGCCCGTCATTGAGTTGGATTATCGCTCCTTTTTATGAAGAGGGTCCATACCACCTCGACTTGAGTTTGACCGAGTTTCTTAATACTGTATTACTTTTATAAGGAAAATTAAGAAAGAGAATTAATCCATTACACATTTTATAATTCACCTCATGCCAAATGTAATACCTGAAATTCTGAAAACCTGTAAAATTACCTAATTACCCCTGAAATCATAAAACTTAAATAAATCACTTATAAAATTCTGAAATGATTCCAAACCTCTGAAAACGAACTATACATGAAGTAAATTAATTTCTGGGACAACATTATATTATTTCTGAATGTCTAAAAATTATAAAGTCACATACAAATATATATACAATACCGAAAGTTTTTATAATTTATTTATTTATATTTATAAAATCATTATAAAAAGATAATTGACATATAATTTGGAAATAAAAATTTTGCATTCAAAAATATGATTTTGTCAAATCATGGACCGGATATTCAGCCCATTTACCCCCCCCCCCCCTAATCTCGGCAATAGCAATGATTTAGTTGCCTTCCTATTTCTTTTCACACCAAAAACCCTAAATCGGCACACAAAATTCTCTTCTCTCCATCCGAATTTCTGGAGTTCATTGGGTATTTTTCTGGTGTTCTCCTAAGTCCAAAGAAGGTAGGAAAAATAGCCTTGAAGTCGTGGGTTCGTTGGTTCGACCGTGGGGAGTTTTCTCTTGCCGACTTATTCTAGCGAGTGGTACAAAATTCATACACTTAATCCGATCATTCCAAACATCATCTGGTAATTTTCTGGTACTCTTTACATCACATATGATCTAAATAAAATGCTAAACAAGATCCATGCACGCTAGATAACACGTACGAATTATATGTGACAAAAACGTGAATAAAACCCTATAGCGACCATACAAATTTTCTGGGCATGGTTCATATTTTATCTGAGTTCTATCATCATCATATAGCTCTGGAAAAATGTTTATTTCATTTGTTGAAGCCTAAATAATCTGTGATTGAATTTATTTTGTAATCGGTTTTAAGAAAAATAAGGAGAAAATAGAAAACCTAATTCGAATGGAACTAGGGTTAATGTGTCATGATTTGATGATTGGCTAATGATTGGTACAATTAGGGTTAGAGTTTTGTAATTAAAAAGTTATACCGATGGGTTTTTGAAAACTAAAGGGGTGTGTTTTGCCAACTTTGAAACTTGTAGGGTATTTTTATAATGTTATATACATCTGTAGGAATGTGGGAAAAATATAACTTGAGGGTCCTAAGTGTAAATATTGCAAGATAATGAATTAATTGTATTTATAAGGGTTGTTTTGTAATTAATTAAAATAGAGGGACTAAAAGTGTAAATTCTAGAATCTTGATGTTTTTCTGAGTAAATACTGATATTAAAATTATAATGTGTAATTTTGAGGATTTATGGGCTTAATATGTAATTGTTATGAAATTATGATTTAATTTATAAGTTTTGTAAACTTAAAGGACCATTTATGTAAATTCTGAATTCTGTGGGATCTGATCTGTAATATACTTAATTCTGATGTTACATTCTGTAATTATGTAAAATATGATGCTTGGTTGGTAAATATAAATATTGTAGGGATTTAATTGTGAATATTGTAAATCTAGGGTTTGGTTTGTAAATATAGTAACTAGAGGGGTATAATCTGTAAATTGTGAAACTAAAAGGATTAAGATGTCATTCTGAATAAAATAAGTATTTAAGTCAGTAACTTAAAGTATTTTCACTTTATGCCTTTGAATTAGATGAATTTACAATTAAAACCCTAAACTATGAAAATCTGTCATAATAAACCCTAAACTTTTGTAACCTGGTAAAAGATACCTTAATGCCATAATAAGCCTTAGATAAGGACTTAACATAATCTGAGATATTAATATCTGGTTAAATATGGAAATCTGTTAATTCTAGAAACCTGCTAAAAATAGAAAGTTACTTAAAATGGAAAGGTAAACTAAAGGTAATAATCTGAATTAGAATCTGTTGTAATTCCGTCTTCTACTCCTTTAGGTGTAAAGAAGGAGAAGTCCTGATGTCTGTTCCGTGTCTGTTTTGCTTATTCTGCTTTGCTAATAAGGTACAGATATTCTGCCCTTTTTCAGTAAAGGTTTTCATTCCCTTTCCTTTCTGTTTTCATTTCCTTATTAGGATTCCCTATACTATTGCTATGTTCCCTTCTGTTTGTAGATCTTTGTTGTGATCTGTTTGTCTTGAACCTTTTGTTTGAACCTCTGATATGATTCTTTTATTCTGAACCTTTTTCCTGAACTCTGATTGTAAACCTGTTTGTGAACCTCTAATGTGTTTCTTTGTTCTGAACCTTTCTTGAGCCTTTTGTTTTGATCTCTTGTTCTGAACCCTGATCTGTGAACCTTGTTTTGAACCTTAATCTGATATACTTGTTGTAAACTTTGATTTGATTTTTGATATAAACCTTAATCTGTTAAATCTTTATTTGAACTTAATTGATTTTGAACCTTTCTTAAACTACATATGAAACTGTATGAGAAAAGCTATTTTAAAAAGAAGTGATACCACTTTAAATGAAAGTTACTAAAAGTTTTGGAAGACTATTTTTATGAAAACTATGTTGTAAGATCAGTTGTTATGAAAACCATTTTTGAAGGATTGTTTTAATGGGACTTTTAAATAGAAACCTTTCTAAATAAACTGTTGCTATGAAACTTTGATTATGAACCTTCTGATACATGTTGATCTTGCTGATATTGAACCATCTGATACTGAACCTTTGATATTTAATTCTGAAACTACTTGACACGAACCTTTTGCCATGAACCCTTAGATATGACTCTGATAAGTGTATGACATCTGACCTTTTGACCTACAGTCTGATATCCGAGCCAATCACTAGGCATGAGGGTTTCATGTCCATGTCATTGATGCACCTTTGACATGACTCTAGGGCAGGAGAGTGATGACCTGTTCCGTCCCTGATTTTATCTGTTATGTAGGAGAAGAATCTGGCCTACTGGGGCGTATGGATGCATCCTAGATCTGATCTGATTTCTGTTATCTGTTACTGTTTACTGTTATATATATATATATATCTGGTGACTGATGGTGTGTGCGATACACGTCTTTCACATTATCTGGGAGCTGATCACTCCAATTGATACATGAGGTCACCCCTCATATTATCTGGTTACTTGAGAGGTATCCCCTCTAGATTGCTTATATGTTCACACTGTTATGATATTATCTGTTATCTGGGCTCGTGATAGATTTCTGTTTTCCTTATTCTTAAACCTTATTTATTTCTTATTCTTATTTCGTTTCATTTATTCCATTTCGTATTCCTACTCCTTCATTTGATTTTGTTTCTGTATGATCTGTATTTTCTGATTTCATTTGTACTGCTATCCGTTATCATTTCTGTTATCTATATATCTGTTCACTGAGCTTTTGAAGCTCAGCCGCATTTCTTTTCCTGCGGCAGGTTTTTAGTAGGAAGCTGGGAATGAGTGAAGAGTGTACCTTTGGACTTAGAAGATTTGATAGCTATTCTGGATTAGAGTTGACTAGAAGATAATGTATTTTAGAATTAGTTTTGGAAGTTTTCGTTTGTAACCTTGTAGAATCAGTATTTCATTTGTAATCCTTTGAATTTTGGTATTACTGTAAGATGTATGCTTTGTTTTGTTCTGATATGAATCCATATTGTGATATCTTTACCCTTGTCGGGTTGGGGTGTTACACCAAATTTCAAGAACGAGTGATGTGCACTTTTGTTTCTTCAACACCATACCTTACCTACCTGTTTTTCAATGACTTTAAACAATCAGAATCCTTTCAATAAATCTACACATCATAACTCATTAATTAACAAACCTTTATTAATCAATCTCCCCTAGATCTTATAATAGACAAACACATACAATAATTATTTAAGAGTAAACTCCAAAATACATCCCTGTGGTTTGACTAATATCGCACGATACATCCTTCTCGAAAAAGTTGCAACATACACATTCATCCGTTAGTAAAAGTCAAACACAATACATCCCTCCGTTAAAATAAGGACTAACGGCGCAAACCATTTCTTCGTTATCTCCTAACGAGATAGAAAATATTTACACCGTTAGTCCTCTGGGTTAACTCTATTTGCACCGTTAGTCCTTTTTTACATTTTCGTCATTTTTTACGTTTTCGTCCGTTTTTTTTACGTTTTCGTCCGTTTTCTTACATTTTCGTCAGCTTTTTTACGTTTTCGTCCGTTTGGTTTCAAGGATTGATACAGCTAACTCGAATAATTTATAAAAATTCGAAAAATTTATAAAAATTCGAAAAATTTTAAAAATTTTGAAAAATTTTATACAAGTTTGAAAAATTTATAAAAATTCGAAAAAAATTTATAAAAATTCGAAAAAACTAATAAAAATTCGAAAAATTCATAAAAATTCGAAAAAATTTATAAAAATTTATAAAAATTAAAAAATTTTATAAAAATACGAAAAAATTTAAAAAAATTCGAAAAATTTATAAAAATTCAAAAAAAAATTGAAAAATTAATAAAAATTTATAAAAATTCGAAAAAACTAATAAAAATTCTAAAAAATTTATAAAAATTCAAAAAAACTTATAAAAATTCAAAAATTTTATAAAATTTCAAAAAATTTATAAAAATTCGAAAAAATTGATAAAAATTCGAAAAAATATGAAAAAATTTATGAAAATTCGAAAATTTTATAAAAATTCAAAAAATTTATAAAAATTCGAAAAAATTGATAAAAACTCGAAAAATATAAAAATTCTAAAAAATATAAAAAAATTTATAAAAATTATAACAATTCCAAAAAACTTATAAAATTCGAAAAATTTATAAAAATTCGAAAAAATTTATAAAAATTCAAATAATTTATAAAGATTCAAAAAAAATTATAAAAATTAAAAAAAATTATAAAAATTCGAAAAATTTTCAAAAATTAATAAGAATTCGAAAAAATTTATAAAGATTCAAAAAAACTTATAAAAAATTGAAAAAATTTATAAAAATTTGAAAAATTTATAAAAATTAGAAAAAATTGATAAAAATTCGAAAAAAAATCAAAATTCGAAAAAATATGAAAAATTTTATGAAAATTCGAAAAATTAATAAAAAATAAAAAAATAATTGATAAAAATTTGAAAAATATAAAAATTATAAAAAATATAAAACATTTTATAAAATTCGAAAAATATGAAAATTCAAATTTTTCGAATTTTATAAATTTTTAGAATTTTTATAAATTTTTTGAATTTTTAAAAATTTTACGAGATATTTATAAATTTTTTCGAATTATTAAAAATCTTTCAATTTTTATAAATTTTTTCGAATTTTTATAAATTTTACTAATTTTTGTAAATTTTTTTCGAATTTTTATAAGGTTTTTTCGAATTTTTATAAATTTTTTCGGATTTTTATAAATTTTTCGAATATTTATAAATATTTTCAAATTTTTATAAACTTAGTTATTGGTTTATTTTATAAATTTTTTCGAATTTCTATAAGTTTTTTCAAATTTTAATAAATTTTTTCGAATTTTTATATTTTTTTCTAATTTTTATAATTTTTTTCTAATTTTTATAAAAAAGCGGACGTAAACGTAAAAAAAATGGACGAAAACGTAAAAAAGCGGATGAAAACGTAAAAAAATGGACGAAAACGTAAAAAACAGACGAAAACGTAAAAAAGGACTAACGGTGCAAATAGAGTTAACCCAGAGGACTAACACTGTAAACATATTCAATCTCGTTAGGAGATAACGGAGAAATGGTGTGCGCCGTTAGTCCTTATTTTAATGGAGGGATGTATTGTGTTTGACTTTTACTAACGGGGGATGTGTATGTTACAACTTTTTTGAGAGGGATGTATCGTGCGAAATTGGTCAAACCACAGGGATGTATTTTGGAGTTTACTCATTATTTAATCAATAACATAGGCTATGTTTGGCGCGGAGCTTTTTGAAGCTTTTTGGGGCGATGAGCGGTGAGCAATGAGCTTTTTTATATTTATTGTTCGTTTGGCAAAGGAGCGGTAAGCTTTGCAATTTTTTAGGAATGCTCATTTTTCCAATGCTTCTTTAAGAAGCTGTGAGCTGTGGCTACTGCTTACCGCTCACTGCTCACAGCTCACTGCTACTGCTACTGCTACTGCTACTGCTACTGCTTAGTGCTACTTTTACCAAACACACCCATAATATGGTTTATTTAACATTAAATTCCCCCAAACTCGACGGTGTTTAAGATCTTTACACTCATGAATTACATATTTCAAATCCTAAACTCTATAAGCATTACCATAAAATAACTTGATTTAACGCAAAATCCAACCTAAACTAAAAGCCATTTTATATAGTCAAGTAATCAAATAAATTTGCCTTTCTAAAAATAAAATAAATTTGCATGAATCAATTGCTTCAAGATGTTATGAAATATTTAATTGGTGAATGATTCTCCGTTATTTACTTAGGTGCTGTTTCTTTTTTTTGTCTGTTTGCAGATGGTATCTTTTTACAAAAACCTTCTTTTTGGAGTTGGTCCTGTATAACCAATTCGTGTTTCTTTTTTTGGCTAGATATAAAATATTGATAAAGTATATGACAATATTACCCTTTTATTCATAAAAATCCCCAAATTGAAATTCAACTTATCTGTAGAATCAAACCACAATATATACTCATCAAAATCATTACAACTTGAAATGATACAATATCAACCGAAAATTCAAATTCAATTGAAGCACTAATCCTATCTTGTTTTCATAATCAATTGGCTAAACATTATTTAGAAAGAAAAAATAATAAAATACAATAATCCACAAGTTTACACCATCTTCTTCATACACCTTCCACCATTAATGATTCTTGAAGTTCTAGTTCAATGATTGAAAAATAAATCGGATAATAAAACCTTTAGGGAAGCAAATCGGAGTGAAGAGTGACCACCCATCTAATGGACCGCAACGATGATGAGAACGCCGGCTGTGAGAAGGGGCTTCGGGGGGAGGAACGCTGGTGGGTATGGTGTTGGCTGGAAAGAGTTTTGTGGCGTGTGGTGGCGAGTGGGTGAAGGAATCGTGACCGGGGTGGCCCGATCTACAAGTTTAGGGGATAAAAGGTGTTGGCCGGAAAATAATTCCAGTGGCCGGAATCTGCTGGTGTCGCCGGTGAGCAAGAGAGAGAGAGGGAAGAGGAGTGTGTGTGGGAGATATGTGTGAAATGATGATAATTGAAAGGATTGATGACTGATATGGAAGATAGAATGGTGAGGGTATGTTTGTCCATATTATGTATATTGGATCCTGGTTAGGAAAGACACAAGTTTTGTTACCTTTTTGCATTCAGGATATCTTTTTAGAATAAGCAAAAAAGAAACATGACAATTTTCTGTTTGGATCCAAGTTTGTTACCAAAAGGCCCATTAAGCAAAAAAGAAACAGGCCCTTAGTATAACTTGTAGTTAGCCCTGTATATAGTGGCCCTATGTAACCATTGATAACCATCTCTTAATAAGATTTATCCCTCTCTCATTCTCTCTTTTCTTGTTCTTTATATGTTATCCCTCTTCTCTTGGTCATTTACGTTCAAGAAATTGCAGAGCAAATTGTACCTTTTCGATGATGATTATAGGAAAAAGAAGGGATTTTACTGATAACATACTAAATTGGTAGAGATTATTGTTCAACACAAATAGACCATCTAAATAGTTGCAGCTAATCTTGATAGCCCTATAAGTTGCTCACTACTTCAAAACACAAGTATTCAACATTAATGCCTGTCACAATCTCGTAACTTCCATAATCAACTTCAGCACTAATAAATTCCATAATCAGCAGAACCTCGGCTCCAACAGGAAGTGAGCAGGCTGGGTACGTGCAACATGACCATATTTTCAAGTGCCATATTTCTTGAACACTGACTGGAGTCTCCCACTGCCTGACTTCTGATGTAGACCGACCGACCATTAACTTTGAGCATTCTCTGCAAAAAAAAAAAAATTGGCAAATTGTTAAAAACAAACTTGTATTTAATAAAGACGCCAACAAACTAGAAAGGCTTTTGTTTAGTTCGGCTTATGTATAGATGAATTTTCTATTACCAATGAAGATTTTTACAGTAACTCCCTTAAATTGTTTCTCAATTTGTAAAAATTACCAAAAAGCGGAAATAATTAACATTTCACTTATAATCCAAAACAGAAAACAAAATCATTGAGTAAAAGAAAAAAATAGCCTATCGTATTTGTCACTCCTTATCCAAAATTAATAAACTTAAAGAAAAGCAAAGAACAGGAGCGTGATGTGTTGGAAAATAACTCAGATCACATGCTAATTAGTGGAGCAGACTTTGCTGGAATATTATGGCAGTGAATCAGTGAAAGCATTGAAGGAGAAGCGTATGAAGGCTAAGACCGCTCTCTATCTCTTGTTTCAGTCGGTGGATGAATCGGGTTTTGAGAAGATTGCTGGTGCTTCAATAGCGAAAGAAGCATGGGACACGCTGGAAAAGGCGTACAAAGGTGCTGATCGAGTAAAACAAGCACGACTCCAAACCCTGCATGGTGAACTCGAGGCCATGAGAATGAAAGAGACAGGAGTCTCAGATTACATCACCCGCATACAAACGGTGGTGAATCAACTTAAACGAAATGGTGAAGCTCTACCGGATACGAGAATTATAGAGAAGATTCTTCGTTCTTTAACAGAGAATTTCGAGAATGTAGTGTGTGCCATTGAAGAGTCTAAAGATCTGGAAGACTTGACAATTGAAGAACTAGCACGTTCATTGGAAGCACATGAGCAAAGAAAGAACAAGAAGAAACAAGAGTCCCTTGATGAAGCATTAAAAACGAAGGCGACAATCAAGGATGAAAAGGCCTTATTTGCACATCAGAATAACCATGGGAAAAAAACTAATTCTGGTGGGCGTAATACCAATCGTGGTCGAGGTCGTGGTAGAGAAAATAACATCCAGGAAAGGCAGCAAACGGGTGAACACTTGAATCAAAATTCGCTTGGAAGAGGACGCGGACATAGAAGAGCCGGACAAGGATACCGTCCAAGTGTTGACTGTTATAATTGCGGTAAGCATGGTCATTATGCAAGAGACTGCAGATGAGTGAAAAGAACGGAAGAAAAAACCAACCTGGTGACAGAACTAGAAGCCTAAGAAAGTGGTATTTTATTGATGGCTCATGAAGAACCAATCTCAGAAGTTGAGAATATGTGGTACCTAGACTCCGGTGCGAGCAACCACATGAGCGGGCAGAAAGATTTATTCATTGAAATGACAGAAGTTGTTCAAGGCCATGTATCGTTTGGTGATGCATCAAAGATAGATGTGAAAGGACGTAGGAAAATTCATTTCTTTCAGAATGGGAAAGAGAGTATGATTGAAGATGTGTACTATGTTCCTGCTATGAAGAGTAACATATTGAGTTTAGGCCAACTTATGGAGAAAGGCTATTGGGTACTGATGAAAAATGGGAAAGTACTTTTGAAAAACAAGGAAGGCGTGATAATTGCATTAGTTAGAATGTGTGAGAATCGCACCTTCAAACTAAATCTCAGTAGTGTTGCTGGAACATGTTTAAAGAGTGATCTATCGGATGAAGAATTTATGTGGCATTTAAGGTTTGGGCATTTACACTTCAGTGGGTTAAAGGAGTTAACAAGAAAGATCATGGTACATGGGCTTCCTAATCTCGAATATGATGGTCGGTTTTGTGAAAGTTGCATTTTTGTTAAACAAACAAGAAGTTCTTTCCCATGAAAAGCAACCTACGAGGCAAAGGAGTTATTGGAATTAATCCACAGCGACTTGTGTGGACCGATCTCTCCTGTCTCTTTTGGAAATAAAAGGTACTTTATTACGTTTATTGATGATTTCACTAGAAAGTGTTGGGTGTATTTTCTGGTTGAAAAGACAACAGGCGACCAGACAGAGGTGGAGAGTACTTGTCCACTCCATTTACAAAGTTTTGTGAAGAAGAAGGAATTAAAAGGCTTCTAACACCACCCTACTCACCCCAGCAAAACGGAGTAGCCGAAAGGAAGAACCGAACTATTATGAATATAGTTCGTTCAATGTTAAAAGCAAAAATATGCCAAAAGAATTTTAGGTAGAAGCGGTCCAATGTGCGGTGTACATTCAGAATAGATGTCCTCATGTCAAATTGGTGGATAAAACCCCTCAAGAAAGATGGAGTGGTGTGAAGCCTAGAGTATCTCATTTTAAAGTATTTGGTAGTGTGGCATATGCACATGTACCTCATCAGACACGAAGAAAGTTAGATGATAAGAGAAAAATGTACGTTTTCATTGGATATGATGAGAGAACTAAGGCTTTCAGATTATATGATCCTGTTGAAAAAAAAGTTACGGTAAGTAGAGATGTGTATGTGAACGAGGAGAGTACATGGGACTGGAGTAATCAACGTCTATATGAGTCTAACAACAACACCAAACAGGACGTGCCAGAAATTTCTATTCCAACCAGTTGCTACAACAGATTCGGAAAATGAGGACGAGCCAATACGACAAAGAAAAAGGAGTCTACAAGATTTATATGAATCTACTGCTGAAATGCATTTACTTTGTCTTGGATATCACGTTTGAAGAAGCAATAAGAAATAAGAAGTGGAAGGAAGCAATGGATGAAGAAATAAGGGCTATTGAAAAGAACAAAAGCTGGGAAATGGTCGAATTACCAAAAGGGCACAAACCCATAGGTGTAAAATGGGTTTATAAGAAGAAGATGAATGCTACAGGAGATATTCAACGTTAAAAAGCAATGCTCGTTGCAAAAGGTTACCGACAGAAAGCAGGTATTGATTATGACGAAATTTTCGCTCCAGTGGCAAGAATGGAAACAATTAGATTACTTATCTCACAATCTGCACAAAACGGGTGGAAAATATACCAAATGGATGTAAAGTTGTCTGCGACTCGATGAAGTGGTTTATATAGAACAACCACCGGGTTATGCAAAAGTTGGAGAAGAGGCTAAGGTTCTAAAGTTGAAAAAAGCATTGTACGGGCTGAAACAGGCCCCTCGAGCCTGGAACACTCGTATTGATTCATTTCTGAAGAGAATGGGGTATGTTCAACGTCCTTATGAGCATGCTTTATATATTGAAAAAGTTGAAAACCGAGTATTGGTGGCTGCCTTGTACGTAGATGATCTCATTTTCACAGGAAATGACAAAATGATGATCGATCAGTTTAGGGAATCGATGTGTCAAGAGTTTGATATGACAGCTTGGGACTAATGAAGTATTTCCTCGGTCTGGAAGGGAACTTCTGAGGCATACGCAAAGGAGATATTGAAGAAAAGTAAAATGGAGAATTCTAACCCAGTAGTAACACCAATGGAATTGGGTACCAAACTCTCTAAGTTTGAGGGAGGAGAACCCGTGGATGCAAACTTATATCGAAGTTTGGTTGGGAGTTTACGATACTTAACTTGTACAAGACCTGAACTTTCGTATAGTGTTGGGGTTGTTAGTCGTTTTATGGAAAATCCGAAGTATGCACACTTGAAAACATTAAAGAGAATTCTGCGATATGTTAAGGGCACTGAATCACTTGGGTTATTATACTCAAGCTATAAAGAATATAGGCTTAAAGGCTATTCGGATAGTGACTGACATGGAGATGTGGATGATCGAAAGAGCACTTCTGGTTATGTGTTCTTTATGGGGGAAACAGTCTTCACATGGGCTTCAAAGAAACAACCAATCGTAGCATTATCAACCTGTGAGGCAGAATATGTAGCAGCATCACGGTCCAACAGAGATTAAATTCGACAACAAGTCAGCAATTGAGTTGGCAAGGAACTCGGTACATAACGAAAGAAGCAAACATATTGATGTACGCTTCCATTTCATCAGGGAACATATAAGAAACAGGGAAGTATAGTTGAATCATGTAATGATTCGTGATCAAGCAGCCGACATTTTCACTAAGGCACTTCCAGCAGAACTTTTTAATTTTTGCAAGCAAACGATGGGAATGAAGGATGCAAGAGATCTGAGCTTAAGGGAGGAATTTGTTGGAAAATAACTCAGATCATATGCTAATTAGTGGAGCAGACTTTGCTGGAATATTATGGCAGCGCGCCTTCCCTCTTTATAACACTTCGGAAAGATTTTGCAACCAACCCGGCAGAAGTCGATCGGAAGTTGACTATTTGACAAAGGGGCGCGTTAGCGGCCAATCAAATCTATTCTAAGGTGCCCGGAGGCAGGGGAAACAAAGGAGGGATTGATCGACCAACTTGAACAGATCCATAACCTGGTTCCATCTGTCCTGAATGAGGGAATTAAGGGTAGTTATATTATTAAAAGTCACAATGGTTAGTATAAGACAAAATGGTTATTAACAGTCACAATAGTTGACATGTATATATATATATGTAATATTGCATTAACAATTGCAATTATCAATGAATATAGCAAAGTACTCAGTATCCTCTGTATTCTTCTTGTTTGGTTAACATTTAAATTGTTTAAAGCCTTATTTCCTTATCAGCATCATCAATGTCCACTAATGGTTCTTCATATACATCTTCGTCCTAAATTACAGATTTGATACATTAGACTTTTAAACAGGCAAAGATGACACTATTTTCCTATTGAAAGTAAATTTAGAATCAAAATACATAAGACTTAAAGATTTGCTAAAACAAGATCACAAGTAGAAATCATTGGTTTAGACATACGAAATATTCATTTAGATTTAGCAATACCTGATGAGCACTCTAGCAAGATGGATGGACTTGGCCATACCAGTTTTTAGCACGAGGGTCTGCAGACGACGCTCAAAGAAGTTCTCCACAGTAAGAGCCAGCACGTAATCAAGCTTGTTCTAGCTTTCATCCACAATGAGAAGCATTCTTGCGGCATTGCAGATACGGCTAAGAGCATACTTTTAAGCATTCTTAAAAGTCCTTCCATCTGAAATACATTTTGACATTAAATCACAGTCCAAATAAGTGTTGAAAGTTAAAAACACCACATAAACTCAAATTAAACTGAATAAAGCATCACCAGCTGTAATCTCAAATCATTAAGTACTGCTTTCTAAGGTATTTGTATAGCGATTTACTAGTCACTTTTACAAAACAACGATTTTTTAAAAACACAATCTCACTATAGAGTGAATCACAAAAAGTTTAATCTGAAAACAGCTAGTAATCATCAAATAATACTTGGCCAATACTTTAAATGGAAACTCCGTAGTTGAGCCGCAATCCTTCCATATAAAATTTTCAATATTTTATACTCCCTCCGTCCCACTATAAGTGTCCACAATGGTATCTTTGCTTGTCCCATATTAAGTGTCCAGGGAATATTTTCAACCAATGAGAAGAGAGTTTAGTGGGTAATAGTGATATTTAATTGGTGGAGAGTGTAGTTGACCCCACTTTCCTAAAACTTTGTGCAAATGGAAAGTGGACACTTATAGTGGGACAGAGGGAGTAATAATTATCCAACAATGATCTAATCTTTTGAATACTATGATCTAAGAGATTTTATGCATCAAGAATAAACTTTAGTCCACTTTCAACCCGTTTGATCAGATTCTTTTAACAACTTTTACCCGTTTAACCCGCTTGAGATATAAGATAACCCGAATTGACCCGTTCATGAGTTACTGGAGCCTCCACCTCAGCCATTTACTTATACAATATAGTTGTAGACTTTTGCTGATTTTATATATAACATATTACTCGTATAAAAGAATTTGCGAACAAAAGCAAGTCAACCTAGCCTTACCCGACCCATTAAATGTTCTCATTTGACCCATTACCTAGCCCGCCAGAACCAAAACTCATTTGCTAGTCAAGATACATACCAGTCATGATAGATGCTTGTTAGTCCACGTTCTTATATAACTCCAAGAGTGTTGCTCTCAGTCAAAGTCGGGAGAACGTTCATAACCCATAACCCGTGTCTAAAGCAGTCCCATTAAACAAACATGACCGGGAGCTCATTCTTCATCATCTTCATCAGCATCCCCACCGGCTGCCTTCTTGGCAGCGGCCTT
Source organism: Artemisia tridentata subsp. tridentata (assembly GCA_021014915.2). Taxonomy (NCBI): domain Eukaryota; kingdom Viridiplantae; phylum Streptophyta; class Magnoliopsida; order Asterales; family Asteraceae; genus Artemisia; species Artemisia tridentata. The sequence continues at coordinate 152,994,802 of CP139509.1, forward strand.
TTGGTTCTTTCGCTTCACTTTGCTGCCACTTCCAAAGGGACTTGTGAGTGAAAAGTCGATGTGTTTCTGTGAGTCAACTCACCATCTAACCCTGTGATCACAGCCACAATTAAGTAAGTAGAACATCACAATAAATGACCATAATAAAGCAAAAACGCAAGTCAAATAGAAGTTGAAAAAGGTTGTCAGATTACCAGGTTAGGTGAAAACAAACAAGATTCAACAGGGTAGCCTGGGTAAACCAGTTTCTTTTGGCTACTTTTTACAGATAAACAAATACCAAAATCACTTATTCGCAAGTGAATTGAGTCAAAATATGAACCTAGCTGAAGCTGCTTTAGAGTGTGTGTTGGATAACAGTGTTTTAGCTTATGCTTACAGCATATAAGCACTAAAATTCACCTTCTAACCATAATCCTAACTTAAATCAAAATACAAACATAAATCCAATAAGAAATCCAATAAGCACATTCCAATCCGTTCAAAAGTGAGATTTGTCTAAATAAAACGCATAAAAGCAATAAGCACCAAATACTTGCTGTCTTGGACATTTTCTTTTAAAAAACTCTTAAAGGTATTTTGATTGCAAAAACAGTAGATACATATGAAATAGCAATTAAGATTTGGCAATACCTGATGTGCCTATGCTTGACGAGCACTCTAGCTTAATGGATGGACTTGGCCATACCAGTTTTGAACACAAGTGTCGGCAGATGACGCTCAAGGAAGTTCTCCACAGTAAGGGCCAGCACGTAATCAAGCTTGTTCTGGTTCTCATCCAACAACCCATACCTGTTCATTCTCCTCATAAGGGCTTCACCCTCCAACAAGTTGCATTTTGAGCTTGTTTTAGTCATTTCAAAGACCGTATTCTCCAACAAGTTTCAACTCACCATTTAAAAGCTCCTTCTGAAATACATTATGTATCAAATTAGTCAAAAAAAATAAAAAAATAAATAAATAAATAAAATAATAAAAAATTGAATGTTAAAAGAACCTACATAAACTAGAAATAAACTGTATAGAGATTCTGTAATCTTAATCATCAAGTACTTCTTTCAGAAGTTCTGATATAGTGATATATTAAGAACCTCATAAACACAAACTCGCTACCATACCGAGTCATCAAAAGCTTAATTCGAAAACAGCTTCCATAACACCAAATAAACAGCTTAATAGTATAATGTTTCAACAATAGTTTATTGAAAGAATTCTCTTTTAGGTACTAAAAACGTCCATATCCATCTATATAACATTCACAGAAGTTTCAACAATAGTTTGATATTTTTGTTACTCTGTAGCAATTGTCACTCTATATCCATAATTAATCACTGTAAGAATAATCAAAGGACAAACAGAAATAACCTCTTTTTGAGATTGACCAGCTTTGGGAAATCGCTTGATAAAAACATACAAATATACAATGTGATGTCACAATACATGCTTTGGGAGGCATAGATATGCATTTTCCTACACTTTGGTTACATAGAACATCGCATATTGATGAAATAATAGGAACGAATATTTAATATCTTCAGATATATGGTGGTTTAAACTTGTAAGCTACTCTTCTTTTGATGATCACATTTATTATGAGCAAGATTGATGAGCAAATTATCATAAAATGTTAACTTTCCATCTTACCAACATTTATTGTCATAGATGACTAGGAATCCTCAAACAAAAGAATACAGCACTAACAAGAAACAACATACTATAGAACCAAAAGAGACACATGCCATCAAGATGATTCACAGAGGAAAAAAAAACATGCAGGCGACCTTCTATAGAATCAATACACAGCAGTTAAGCTTTCCAAAGAAACAATGATATCCAGTTTCCTATATCGTATTACCAAGAATAGTGTAACAGCAATCACCACTAAACAAACAAAGATTTTTCAAGACATACCTTATAAGAAATACTTTGAAATCTCTGCCAAAGCGTTGATAAAATCGCCTCATCACCAATATCACTGACAAGAACAAAAAATTGGAAGCTTGGTTTGTTAATAATGTTGCATCATATAGGAAACTAAATTTAGAATAATACAAAGATGACCAAATGCTTAATAAATGCATGAAAAACATCCAGAATTACATATGTGCAGCCATCCAAGGGCGCCCAAGCACCTAGGATAAAAACTAAAAATTATAGACCAAGACCATATGAAACTTTAGACCCAAAGTTGGAGTCTTGGAGAGCAAGCCATACCCTATTTCGGTTTCATATAAATACAACCTCTATGTAACCGTAAGGCCTGTAATCATATTTATTAGAAAACTTGTGTTGATTTACTTCTCTGCACAATTAATTTTTTATGCATTTGTTTGGATCCGTTTTCCTTAGATCGGGAGAGTGTGAGGCATTCTGATGTTGCTCTTATCGATACCCTAACTTAATTGATCCTAGTTTGGTATATAGCGATAAAAAAACGGAGAATATCATAATTGTTTGCTACTGTAATTTTTATTGAGACATTATTATTATAACTTTGTGCTATAAACATTCCTTTTGTAGTTTTTGCAATTTTAAAAATACAGATAACGGTATCTTGTTTATGCTACTACAAAGTACAGACTATACATCTTTGGTTCTCACAGGCTTCAAGCTTCATTCTCCTAGAGTTGATTATACCTACGTTTCTTTCTCACAGGCTTCAAACATATAATTCAATGCTCCAACAAGCTCTGACTTAAACTAAACATCATCGTTTCCACAATGATTTATTTATTGCTAACTCAAATGTATAGTTACTAAAAAATCAAAACAGTTCACATGATCACTTACAGGCAACATAGATATTTAGGATTACTGCCAGAGCCCAGAACATCCAAATCTTAAAACTAACGTAGAATCCTACAAACGATTCATCATACATTTCCCATGCTTATAAATACTTACTGTATTGAAATCAGAAAATACTGAAAAATACCTGAATTGAATTTTTGGAGACGGAACAGGGAACCTGTGAGAAGGTGACCCTACGCCAAACTCACCACCGTAGCCTGATGTCCTCCAAATAAGACCAGCAACACCTTTTACGATATTCATTCTTCCACCGCCAATATCATACACAATCAAGACTTATACCCATCAAACTTCAAAACAATAAGATCCAAATTAAAACAAAACGAGAAAGAGGAAAAAAACGATTTGATTCAACATTAGTGATCAATACCTACAACACAGCATAGAATAGAACAGTTTAGTTCAACTCATATAACAGCAATTAAATCCTCATACCTACGAGCCTATGGATACTGGCAGGCTGGGAGCTACTATTTCCATATGACTTTGAGTCTTACATAAAATCCCGGATAAGGGCGAAAAGAGAAGTTAATTTCACGAGCTCATTTAGACTCATAAATCAAAATCCAATCAATTGGGAAATGCTCAAAGGTTACACACACAGTTTAAGTACTGCTTTCCTTTTCCCGATTTTATGTGTTAACATATCATTAGCCTCCAGGGAAGGGACAAGGGTAGGTCCCGGGAGACCCATAGATTTTTGTGGCGGATTTTACAAATGGATAATCGCAGGGGCCATTTTCGTTCTAATAAAATCGTACGTTTTAGTTCAATTTTTTTTCCCTCACATTACGGGTCAAACAAATTTGTGCACCTAGTCACTTCTAGTCTGTTGGCCTCGGAAATCAACTTCATGGACAAACTTTAACTACGGAAAAACATTCATTTCTCAAATTCACGCAAAACTACAGCATCACTTTTGCTTTCACTAAATCTATAAATAGCAAGTAGTTGTTTAATTACCAATTTACCATACACTATATCGTCAACTCTCACCAATACTAGCAACATATCCTCGCAATGCGCCACATAACCATCCCTTCTCATTTTCCCTACATCTTCGGCTTATGTCTAAATCCAGATTAAATCCATTTCCTAACTTATCAAAACAGTGTCAGACAACCTAGACTGATCCTATGAACTATCAAGGCTTTACAAACTACGGTTTCAGCATTACATACGCAACACTAAAATCCACATTTCGTATCACTTAATCACCATACACTATATCATAATCACCTCTCAATAATAAAGAATACCTAACTAGCATTCTAAAAAAAATACTCGCACATAATTATTCCTCCTCAGTTTCCATCTCCGATCAAAATAGTATAGGCCGTCCTAATTGCTTTGTTATTATATAATATATAGTATCACGACGGATAGTACTAGACCTATACAACAACGAATATGATCAAATACCTAAATTATTTCTAATATAGCAATATAGCATAGAAATAAACTACGATCTCAACATCATGAACATACGCTTAGAATAACTTAATAAATAGTATAGGCCGGTCTAAATGCTTTATAGTATAGTATCACGACGGTTAGTACTAGACCTATATAAAAACGAACATGATCAAATACCTGGCTAAATTATTTCTAACATCACCTATGCGACACTAAATTCACGCTTTCTGATTAGTAATTACTTAACTGCTAAATATAAAATTACACGAAAACGAACACAGCGAAACATAGCATAGAAATTAACTACGCTTGTATTGTCTATAGTCAAACACCCCTACACTGCTGCAGGCGCCGCGCTTGTATTGCTTTGTCTGATTGTATATTCTTCAAAAGTAGAGGGGGCTCACACACTAGTAAAACCCTTAACCTCTAAATAAGTGTCTTTGATTTGATGGTTTTAGGATTTAGATTTTGATTTGACGGGTAGCTAACATCTCATAGATCCAATAAACCCTCTTTTATTAAATCTAGTGGGGAATATTTCATTTTAGTCTCACTTTTATTAAACTTTGTGTTTTCTCTCTCCTAACAATTAAATTGAGACGGAGGGAGTATTTTTTTATAAAAACAAAAAAAAAATAAACTTTCCCTTTAATTAAATATCTCGCAAATCGTAATCGTTACGCGAAAATAGTTGTATATATATTTTCAAAGAATTTTTTTTTTTTTTTTCAAAATTTTCGCCCAGAAAAATTACATGTGAATCACATGTGATATTCATGCATGAAGTCTTTTGTAGTTCATGTATGAAATCTTAAAAAAAAAAAAAAAAAAAAAAAAAAAAAAAGGCTTCTCAGCTGTCTTTTGTAGTTCATGTATGAAATCTTAAAAAAAAAAAAAAAAAAAAAAAAAAAAAAAAAAAAAGGCTTCTCAGCTGCATAAAAAATGAAAGCAACTTGTGTTTTCAACTTTTGATTATTGGGTGGCATTTTGTGTAGGCCAATGTGCTTTATTACTGTAGTATAAAATAGTTTTTCTTTCAATAATCAGTAGCATAGTATTGTGTCAATTATTGAAGGGTAGATTTGGAAGTTTGCTTATTTTTACTTACTATTTTTGGAAGTGGACATTCAATGTGAGACAACCAAATATAGTAATGTAGACAATTAATAAGGAACGGAGGAAGTATAAACTAATATATAATATTATAATAATCAAATATCTTCTCTCTCCTCATTTTCATTCATACCCATCAAGAGTTGAGATCAATATAGATCAACATAGTGTATTTTCATAAGACTTCATGCATGAACTACAAAAAACTTCAAGCATTAATTACAAAAGACATTACATAATGTATTTCCATAAGACTTCATGCATGAACTACAAAATGCAATGCATAGTGTTTTCCATAACTTTTTTGCTACTGAGCTAAATACGCAACAACTTGGTTTATCAAATTTGCATCACAGTCAACTTGTAGTGGCAAATTTTCTTGACATTCCAATTTAGCTTTACCGATATGTGACGTTTTATAATTGTTGCTAACACGAACCTCCATAATTACTTTCATGCACGTTTGTAAAGTTAGAAACACGTTATTAAGTTCATGTGATGACATTCTCTCGAAAGATCTTTCAACCGCGGAAACTAATTCATCAATATTTCTCAAAACTCTTGAAGTGATTGAATTGCACGAAAAAACCAAGGTCTAGCACATTTAAATCCGGACTATTTGGTGGTTGAAAGTGAAGTCGAATATCAAAGTCATCTCGAGACACTTCTTGGAGAAACTCGGCATCAACAATATGAGGTTTCGCATTATCTTTTTGAATAAAGGTTGGACCCGTATGATCATGTGGCCATTTAGCTCGAATAGCCGGTAAAACTTTGTGGAGTAACCACGACCTCATTACATCTTTAGTACGGATAAAATAGGCTTCGTTTCCAATGTTCCCGCAACACGATTTTTACTTGAACGCTTTGGGTTCTAAGGTTGTGAAGGGAATATACCAATATTTTCCGGAAAATATTTCATTTCCCGATGTATCAAATAGGGGTCGTGCAACCGCGGCAACGGCAAGAAACATTACTTTTGTTCTAAAAAAAAAATATTTACATGTTCTTAGCGGCTCTTCTTCACCGGGAAGAAGGTAATATCGTTTTGTTAGTTTTGACATGTAAAACCATTTTTCATCAATGTGTATAACATTAAACATATCGGTAAATTTTGGAGTAGTACTTGATAAAGATGGAGTAACCATAGGCAAAATTTCAATCTTGTTGTTTTATTCTCATTGGTGAAAGACGGCTTGATAGCATTTTTATGTGGCCTAAGCGCACCTTCTGTAATTCGTCTATGTATCGTCGATTTCGAAACACTAACTAAGTTTGCAAGAGAGCGTATATTGGTTCGACGACACAATAGAGTTTCCGAAATATGTGAAAAATCTATCTGTACCCTTTTTGGTCCAACAAGCTTTGGCATCTTCGAAGACAGATTAACAGTTAACCCATTCGAAATTTGATGTTGGGCTTGATGCCATATGCGATTGATGGTTCGTGGAGATACACCGAACATCCGTGCTACAAGAGTTATTGTTCCTTTTTTTTTTTCTTTTTTTTTTTTTTTAATATTCCATTCAAACTCTCTTGCAACAACAAATGATAAATAGCTTGACGTTGAGAATCACTTAAGTTGGGTTTATAGCATGAGATTCTGAAGTCTTCCATTATCAAGAAGACAATAAAGAAGAATATTTAAATAAAAATATGAAAATCTATTTTTAATGTATATGTGCATGGTGCACGGAGTATTACTAAGTTCAAGAAAATAGGATGAAAAGAATTCAAACCTAATAGAAAATTTTGATTGGTAGCAATTTGGTGTGTAAAAAAGTGGCCCCAACATTCCCTCAAAAGTTTAGTAAAGTACAGTAAATCTCAATTTTAATTTTTTTTATTTTTATTTTTTTTTTTTTTTTTTTTTTTTTTTTTATATATATTTCCAGTTTCCCAAGTTAAAAGTGATAGTACGAGTACAAGTATACTAAGGTTATATTTGTCATTTGGTCCTTAAACTCTTCTTACATAAAATCCTGTGCATTATTGTGGTGGACAATTAATAAGGGGTAGAGGGAATAATAAATTATGAAAAGTAATTGTTTAACTTTTAAAATTAGCATAAAAAGACAAACAACATAATAGAAAAAATGTGAAAGTGTGTGGTGGAGAGAAAATTCAAACAATACCACCCCCCCCCCCCCCCTCCTAAAAAATGGAAGGAAATGAGTTTTAGAAACAATTTCATTCCTTTATTTCTAAATGTGCTACCAAACAATCAATTTTAGGTATGATTGTATTCTTTGAATCAAAAACCCACATAACAAACACACCCTAAAACTCTACTTTTATAATTTTCATGACTATTTTACCCTTCTCTTTAACAATTATAAACTAAATCTAAAAACTATTTACCCGAATTAAAAGATTGAAAGCATATCAAACCATGAATCACAAAAATATAAATACAAGACCAATGTATTGATGAATTCCCTTGTATTAATGCTCAAATAGAACTTTTAATAATGATTTCAAATAATAATAATAATATGAACTCTTCGAGGAATGCATGGTTCACTATCTCAATCATAATAGTTACACACTTTTATGATAAGGTATTAATTAACTATTGAAGATGGATTCAGTTTTGAAACAACTTGCACACAAAAGACGATTTACCGAGAGTTTGGTATGTATTCTAAGAATTAATTCAAGATTGTTCTTTGATCATATTTTCAACTCAGCAATAATAAAACCCAAATTAAAAATTATGAAATAATTTCTAGACATTTTTATTTCTATGATGGAACTCGCAGACCAAGAAGATGAAATGGCTCAGAGATTGAAAGAGGGGTGGGCAGGGGTACAAATGTAATTCTGTGTTGGAAAGAATATAAAATAGATAAGTAATTTAATTATAGTTTTATTTTTTATTTGGACATATTTGAGTATTTAAAAGGTTTGAAAGGATATTGCTTTAATTAGAATATTTGTAAGGATATTGATGTAATTTGATGTTTTTGTAAGGATATAGATGAATTCCCCCCCCCCCCCCCCCTTTTTTTATACGAAGCAATTAGTAACTAACATTTAGCGTTTGAATCAGCTTGAACTCGATCAAATATATATTGGTCCGGTCTTCTGTTCACTTTTTTCTCATATTCGGTCTTCGATGCGGTATTATTTATAACTGGTCAATATGCTATGTTGTCATCCGGTGATTTAGCCAACTCTGTTCGGTATTAATTACAACGGTAGCAATCTATTTTGGTCCTCTCATTTTCAGATATGAGTGAAATTCATGTGTGTATTTTGAAGGTGAAATTAGTGCGTGTGTTTTTTTTCATGTGAAATGAGTGTGTTCGTGATTTGGATTAAAGAAGAAGAAATAGATAAATAAAGATAGTGTTAAGAATAAAGAAGATGAAGTTAAAATAACCTTATGAAATTTGTTTTTAATTTAAAGATTGTTGGTAGTGATAATAAAGAGATAAAGATAGTATATTGGAGAAAGAAAATGAAGAAGATAAAGTTAAGGTGCATTTAGTTTGTTAGTATGAATCACAATGGTTATGGGTGTTGGTATAGAGTGGAATGGTAATGGAGGGTATAATGAAACCACCCATACACATAAGATATGAAGAAACCTTCACATTTGGGTATCTCAATCCATTGTGGTGGGCCCCATAACCAACCAAACAACATTAACCAAACGGGCCCTAAGTGAGATGAGGAAGATGGTTGGTAATGGTGGAGGACCACATGAAGAAGCATACAAATTAAAAGAAAAGAAATAGTTACACCCTTCTCGGGCTAAAATGACTATAATGCCCTTCATGTGAGGGATTTAACGAGTGTTAGTGTGTATCGTTAAAGCTAGGGATCAACGGTAGATAAGGTTTCACATTTAAGGACGGATGGTGCATTTTTTTGGGTCAAAGGACGAAACTCGTCAGTCAACGCAAACCACAAGGACGAACGGTGTAGTTTACTCTTTTTTTTAAAGGTAAATTGACTTTGGTTATTGTTTGACTTTTTTATTTATTTATTTGAGTTTCTGACTCACATTACGAAAGATCATACTGTTAACATGAGAAAGATCAATCGCATGACGCTATAACTATAAGGGCATGAAGCCTAAATTTGAACTAATAACCTACGCTTTATGTTGCACGTCTTCTATCATCATGATGGGTGTGTTTGGTGCAGAATATTTAAAAGCGTTTAGCAAGCACCAAGCAACATCATCTAACTTTTTGGAGTGCTCATTTTTTTAACGCTTCATGAAATACCACTTAGGAGCGTTGAGCATTTAAGAGATGTTTTAAACATTATTATTACACCTACAACCACGTTACCAAACATTTTTATAGAAAAAAAACTCGTACTGCTCACTACTTTGAACTCATGACCTACATGTCCTCTATCACTTGGTTATCATAACTCGTGACGTTATGGTTATAGGGCTGCAGGCCAAAATTTGAACTCACAACCCCTGCTTTACGCATTTATGTCGTCTATCATTAAGTTATCATTATGCGCGGATGGTGTGTATTTGTCATATAAGATTATTCCGAACGTTCTAAATACACAACAAAAGACATAACACGAGGATGGTGTCTATTTGTCATATAAGATTATTCCGAACATTCTAAATACACAACAAAAGACATTTTGGGGCAACTTGTTTTTTTCTCAAATAAATGAAGACATCTACAGATTTCTAATGCATGAATTAAGCTCTTCTCAAAGCGCATATGACCGTAAAAAGTACACAAGAACACGATGCCAGCTTGAATACAAGTTTGAAGGTACAACTATAAACACGGGCGGAACTAAGAAGGGACCAACCGACCGAGGGGGTTCCAAAATAAATAAATAAAATTACCTTGTATACATTTTGTACCCTTATGTATATGGTTTTAGTCCAAAAAAAAAATACATAGTACTTATTAAGTTGGAGCTTCCGCCAACAACATTCAAGGAAAGGTTCTTACCAGACTCATATAAGCAGGATATTTATGTTAAGATGACCATTTTCAAGCAAGGAAATCTTTGCAATGAAGATTATACTCGTGAATTTGAACAACTTATGTTAAGAAGCGGAATTCAAGAGAAACAAGAGCAGATCATAGCACGTTATATTGCTGGATTGAACTCCGAAGTTGCTGAAAAACTTGAATTGCAACCTGAGAAACAAGAGCAGATCATAGCACGTTATATTGCTGGATTGAACTCCGAAGTTGCTGAAAAACTTGAATTGCAACCTTACTGGTCTTTTGAGGAGGTTTGTAAGCTGGCTTTGAAGATTGAGAAGCGTATCAGGAACAAGAAGAAAGAGAAATCCGCTCCCAAATCTTATGCTAAGAATGATTCTTTCAAAAATCCTTTTTACAAACCAGAATCGAAGGCTAAAACTTCAAAGCAAGGTAAAGGAAATGGCGATATTCAAGATACACCAAAAAGGAGATGTTTTAAATGTCAAGGTTTGGGACATTTTCAAGCAGAATGTCCTAATAGAAGAGTGATGACTTTAAAGGAAATTCAACAGGTCACCATGATTGAGGAAGAAGAGGGGGAGCCCATCTATGATGAAGAATATGATTATGAAGGTGAACTGCTAGAGATCAGGAGGGTATTACATGCAAATGAGGTAAATTCCAATGAAGAGCAACGAGAACACATATTTCATTCGAGGTGCACGATTAAGGGAAAGGTATGTAGTTTGATTATTGATAGTGGAAGTTGTACAAATGTTGCATCCACCACACTTATGAGCAAACTCAACATTCCAACCTCTACTCGCTCGAGTCCTTACAAGCTTCAATGGTTGAATCATGGAACCGACATAAAGGTAACTAAACAGGCCTTACTCTCTTTTTCTATTGGCAAATCTTATCAAGATGAGGTTCTTTGTGATATTATTCCGATGGATGCCTGTCACATGTTACTTGGTAGGCCATGGCAGTTTGATAGACATGTTTTATATGATGGGTACCAAAATACTTACTCATTTGTGATAAACAAAAAGAAGGTAATCCTTGACCCATTACCACCTCCCTCGCCTCAGAAAGTTGAATCTCGAAAGGAGAAAAGGACCGAGAACAATTTATTTATGAGTGAATCACAAATGGAAAAGACTATAAGTAAAGGTAAACCCGTTTATGCTTTGCTTTTAGTTGAAAACAGGTTGAATGAAGAAAAACAGCCTAAACATCCGGCTGTTGTATCCCTTTTGGAAGAATTCAAATATGTATTTCCTCCTGATCTACCTTCTGGCTTACCCCCAATTAGAGGTATCGAGCACCAGATCGACTTGATTCCAGGAGCACCACTTCCTAACAAACCAGCCTATCGTTGTGACCCAGTAAGGACTCGTGAACTTCAAAAACAAGTCAAAGAGCTGATTGATCGTGGTTATGTTCGTAAAAGCATGAGTCCTTGCCCGATTCCAGCTTTATTAGTCCCCAAAAAGGATGGAACCATGAGGATGTGTGTTGATAGTAGGGCCATCAACAACATTACTATCAAGTATCGATACCCAATTCCAAGATTAGATGATATGCTTGACGAACTCCATGGTGCTGTGTTATTCTCAAAAATCGATCTTAGAAGTGTCTACCATCAAATCCGAATGCGTGAAGGTGATGAGTGGAAAACAGCTTTCAAAACAAAAGGTGGTTTGTATGAATGGTTGGTGATGCCATTTGGACTCTCTAATGCTCCTAGTACATTCATGAGGCTTATGAATGAAGTACTTAGGCCATTTATTGGTCAATTTGTCGTTGTTTACTTTGATGATATACTTGTGTACAGCAAAGGGGCAGAGGAAAATGCTCAACATTTAAGGAAAGTGTTTGATGTCTTGAGACAACAGAAACTTTATGGGAAATTAGAGAAATGTGAATTCTTTGCCCCAAAAGTTATCTTTCTTGGATATGTTGTATCTAAAGATGGAATTTCAGTAGATGATTCAAAGGTGGCAGCGATAAAAACTTGGCCAGTACCCACTAATGTTACAGAGGTAAGGAGCTTTCACGGCCTTGCTTCATTTTATAGGAGATTTGTGAAGAATTTCAGCACTATTGTTGCCCCTCTTACCGAGTGCATCAAGCAAGGTTCATTCAAATGGACCCATTCTGCTCAGAAGGCGTTTGAGGAAATTAAAGAAAAGTTATGTCAATCCCCTATTTTGGCCCTGCCAGATTTCAATCAGTTGTTCGAGGTTGAGTGTGATGCAAGTGGAGTGGGCATTGGGGCTGTCCTGTTGCAGAATAAACGCCCCATAGCCTACTTCAGCGAGAAGTTAAATGGGTCAAAGAAGAACTATAGCACATATGACAAAGAGTTTTATGCCATGGTGCTTGCCTTAGATCATTGGAGCCATTATTTAAGGCCGAAACAGTTTGTTCTTCACTCTAAGGTATATTAATGGCCAAAGCAAGCTCAATCCAAGACATGCCAAATGGGTAGAGTTCCTACAATCCTTCAGTTTTGCTTCAAAGTATAAAACAGGGAGTTCCAATGTGGTTGCAGATGCTCTCTCAAGGAGATATGCCATGCTCACGATTTTGGATGCAAGAGTCCTAGGCTTTTCTTTCATTAAAGAGTTGTATCAGGTTGATCCAGACTTTCTTTTGCGGTCCGGGAATGCAAGGTAAAAGCTTCTGGTCCATGATGGATTTTTATTTAAAAACAATAAACTTTGTGTTCCTAAGGGGACTATAAGAGAGTTGTTGATCACGGAAGCCCATGCAAGCGGGTTAGCTGGTCATTTCGGCATCACTAAAACACTTGGTGTCCTACAAGAGCACTTCTATTGGCCACGCATGGAAGGTGATGTTACTTCCCTCATTTCAAGGTGTGCAACATGTCATCAGGCCAAAAGTAAGTTTCATCAGGGATTGTACACTCCATTACCTGTTCCTTCTCAGCCGTGGGAAGACATTTCCATGGATTTTATTGTGGCATTACCTCGTACACAATGGGGCAAAGATGCTATCATGGTAGTGGTAGATTGCTTTTCTAAAATGGCACATTTTGTCCCATGTCACAAAACAGATGATGCCATACATGTTGCTGATCTGTTTCTTAAAGAAATTGTACGACTTCATGGAGTGCCTAAGACAATAGTTTCTGATAAGGATGTCAAGTTCTTGAGTTATTTCTGGAAATCTCTTTGGAAGCTCCTTGATGCCGCGTTAGCCGTATCTGGAGCACCAGTTGACATCACGGCATCATATGCCGTCAATAATCTCGCAAGTGTGAGCTTCCCAATTTTTTTACTATCAAATAGATAAAATAAATATTTAAAAATAATAAGAGCATTTCATTAGCTTCAGATTAGCAGAAAGGAGGTCAAACATACCTCTCTGCCCATGTCAACATATCTAGGTACTGATCTATTTCAGTAGCTATCATCTCAGTCTTCCATTTTGAGGAGGTGGATTGCTCATAATCACTTGTTTTCGACTCAAAATATGATGTAAGCAAGCCTGCCCTGTTTTTGTGTCAACTGTACAGAAACTTTCATCTGCATACGATAACCTCCTTATATTTTGTCCTTCAGCAGGTTGAGGATTTTGGCATACAGAAACAGTAAATCCAAAAGACCAGGGTCGACTACTCGTAACACCGCTCAGCGAAATAATACCGTCGGACATTTCCGAGCTAACTTTAACTTGAACGTTTTTGGATGAGTTAACTTCCTCATGAGGAATGCTCAGATGTGTCATCCAGGCTTGAGCACATTTAAATTTATTTGTGAGTAAATTGCATTTTTGGTCCCTGTGGTTTGGCCAAATTGCAGATTTGGTCCCCAACTTTTTGAAAGTGCACCAGACGTCCCCATTTTCAAGTTTTCGTTGCATTTTTGGTCCCTGGCCTCAGTCAAATGACACAAATGCCCCTCTTCTTTTCTTTTTTTATATTCCTTTTCAGTTTTTAACACAAATGGTCCTTGTGTTGCACAAGGCTTTACAAATTTAGTCTTTTTTTTTTTCACAAATGGTCCTTCTTACACAAAATCGTCCTTGTGTGGCGCAAGGCTTACACAAATGGTCCTTGAGTCCGTTTTTCTTCCGTTTTTTTACATTTTCGTCCGTTTTTCTTACGTTTTTTTTTCTGTTTTTGTCCGTTTTTCTTATGTTTTTGTCCGGTTTTCTTACGTTTTTTACGTTTTCGTCCCTTATTCTTACGTTTTTTCCGTTTTTACCCGTTATTGTCCGTTTTTCTTACGTTTTTTCCGTTTTTGTCCGTTTTTCTTACATTTTTTCCGTTTTCATACGTTTTTGTCCGTTTTTCTTACGTTTTTTTCTTTTGTTTTTTACCCGTTATTGTCCGTTTTTCTTACGTTTTTGTCCGTTCTTATCCGTTTTTCTTACCCTTTTTTTTCCGTTTTTATCCGTTTTTGTCCCTTTTTTCCGTTTTTGTCCGTTTTTATCTGTTTTTCTTACGTTTTTGTCCGTTTTTCTTACATTTTTTCCGTTTTCATACGTTTTTGTCCATTTTTCTTACGTTTTTTCTGTTTTTACCCGTTATTGTCCGTTTTTCTTACGTTTTTGTCCGTTCTTATCCGTTTTTCTAACCTTTTTTTTCGTTTTTGTCCGTTTTTATCCGTTTTTGTCCCTTTTTTCCGTTTTTATCCGTTTTTGTTCATTTTCCTTACTTTTTTTCCGTTTTCTTTTATTTTGTCCCAATTTTTTATTTAGTCCGAATTTTTTGTCCCGTTTTTTTTTGACCAATTTTTTTTTAAAAATAAATAAAATTAAAAAATTAAAAAAAAAATAAAAAATTTTGTCCGAATTTTTTGTCCGATTTTTTTTTGTCCGAATTTAAAAAAAAAAAAAAAAAAAATTCAAAATTTTTGACGAATTTTTTTTGTCCGAATTTTGAATTTTTTTTATTTTTATATTTTATTTATTTTTTTAAAAAAATTTGGTCAAAAAAAATATAAATCGGAAAAAAATTTTGAATTTTTATATATTTTTTTATTTTTTAATTTTAAATTCGGACAAAAAAGAAAAAAAAAATCGGACACAAATTTTGAACTTTTTTTTTTTTTTTTTTTAAATTCGGACAAAAAAAAAATCCGACAAAAAATTCGGACAAAATTTTTTTTTTTTTTTTTTTAATTTTTTAATTTTATTTATTTTTTAAAAAAAATTTGTTAAAAAAAAAACGGGACAAAAAATTCGGACTAAATAAAAAATTGGGACAAAAAAAAAAGAAAACGGAAAAAAAGTAAGGAAAATGAACAAAAACGGATAAAAACGGAAAAAAAAAAGAAAGAAAAACGGATAAAAACGGACAAAAACGAGAAAAACGGAAATAAGGAAAAAACACAAAACGTAAAAAAAAAAACGTAAGGAAAAACGTATGAAAACGGAAAAAATGTAAGAAAAAACGGACAAAAACGTAAGAAAAACAGATAAAAATGGACAAAAACGGAAAAAAAAACGTAAGAAAAACGTACAATAACGAGTAAAAACGGAAAAAACGTAAGAATAAGGGACGAAAACGTAAAAAACGTAAGAAAACCGGACAAAAACATAAGAAAAACGGACAAAAACAGAAAAAAACGTAAGAAAAACGGACGAAAATGTAAAAAACGGAAGAAAAACGGACTCAAGGACCATTTGTGTAAGCCTTGCGCCACACAAGGACGATTTTGTGTAAGAAGGACCATTTGTGAAAAAAAAGGACTAAATTTGTAAAGCCTTGCGCAACACAAGGACCATTTGTGTTAAAAACTGAAAAGGAATATAAAAAAAGAAAAGAAGAGGGGCATTTGTGTCATTTGACTGAGGCCAGGGACCAAAAATGCAACGAAAACTTGAAAATGAGGACGTCTGGTGCACTTTCAAAAAGTTGGGGACCAAATCTGCAATTTGGCCAAACCACAGGGACCAAAAATGCAATTTACTCTTTATTTGTTGAAAGTGGGGTCCAAGTAACATTCTTAAATATGTCATTCTCGGTTTGGACTGTAAGGGCACGTTTGGTAGAGAGAAATTAAGAGAAATGGAAATGAGCAGAGAATAGAAATTCAGAGAATAGAAATCAGTAGAGAATTTTTTATGAATTCTAGTGTTTGGTAACAACAGAGAATTGACCCGAGAAATAAGTAATAAATTATTTATGTGATAATTTTTTTGTTTGACAATATTTTATTTGCTAAAAACACAAAAAAATTTTATTTGCTAAAAACACAAAAAATATATATATAATAAAAAAATTAAAATTGATCACATTAAATACAATCAATCCACGAATAATCTTCTGCTTCATCAACAATCAATCCATCAACTGCTTCATCAACAATCCATTTTTCACCTCCTTAAACTGCTTCATCAACAATCCATCAACTGCTTCATCAAGATCCAATGTGACTTCTACCTGTATGCGTGAAAGAAACAGAAACCCATCTTCAAATTCACCAAGATCTATAAACCTCATGAATATTCAATTAGTGAAAACAAGATGAAAATTAAAGGAGTAAAAAGATCCAATGTGACTTCTACCTGTATGCGTGAAAGAAAAAGAAGAAAAAAAAAAATGATAATGGAGAAGTTGCTTTCACAATGAACCAAGAACAAAGAGAGAGATAGCTTTGCTAAGGTTTGGATTAAAGTAAATGTGCCAGGCACGTGATGTTTTTTATTTATACCTTCTTTTTTTGAAGTTTAAATTTTTTTATTGAAAAAAGACGGGGATGTAAAAATCCAATTCTCTTGATTTCTTCACTTAAGAGGGTGGAAATAAAATTACAAAGGATCCATGTCTCGAGAAATCAAATTTCTCCGCTTTTGTATTTCCCTGATGTACCAAACAAGGGAATTTGGTTGATTTCCATTTCTTTTGGGCCAATTCCCTCTACCAAACATGCCCTAACTGTATGTGAGCTTACACCTTCAACTGGTTCATCAAAATAGAGAACGACAGGAAAGGTGACTTGATTAATATCAGAACCATGAGGAGGCCATGAAGATACCAAAGTAGGCATGTCGACTTTAACAGTTTGATCGAGAAGCCAGAGATGATAAAACCACCCGCTCTGATCATCTGGGTCAGTAAAAAACTGCATTTCGTACAAACTCATACTCCTCTTTTAAGATTATCTCCTTCGGAAAATATCCTTCCACCTTTTTCTCCATTAGATGAGATAAGAGTACACTGCAGAAGTCATCAAATAAGATGATATCGAGTCATTAGATAACATAGATAGAGAATTCACATACCCTATTGACGATAGTCTAATGATCCAACAATAATGTCCCTTAAGAAATCAGCATTTAAGGTGTGACTGTGAGGTATTTACAAAACTCAACGGAGGTCAAGAAATTACACATTTAATGGGTTAACCTGAAACACTTGTGCAGAAACTTTTATTTTTTATAAATAATTAGGGCAGCACATATTATTAAGAAACTAATCGAGCTTAAAAAAGTACGATATGTGAGGTTTTATAAATTTATCAAACCCTTAGGGAGACTTAGTCATTTGACATATTCACGCAAAATTTCCGCATTTCACCCATTTACGAGTAAATGGCTTTGCAACCTCTACCCTCATAATATATAGCCTGTAAAGATGTGAATCGAACTACATGTACTATTCTATCTCTAGGGAGAAATTCAAATGTATGTATGGCCTATGGAATCATCGATCTAGTATTTTTTTTTTAAGACAGTGAAGGGGCACGTTAAAATTTATCATTTTTCCTGGTCAAGCATAAGTCTTGTATTTCACTAACTATATAACGATTTACGAATATCTGGAACCCTAAAATATGAAGCGGTCCCACTAAAATCCCTTGAACCACAGTGTCACACACAAATCAGCGAATGTATAGTAGATGGTCGTACCTACGATTATGCCAAGCCGAATAATTACTGAAATTTGTTTCTATCATATCTGTAGTATATTTTAGCTCCTGCTCGTCCGGTATGTTCTTCAATTCTGCTATGGATCTGAAATGTGCATATAAAATAAGTTCCATTTAAACTACACAATCCGCCAATTAAATATATCATCAAATACAGGTCATACCTTCGGTAATTCCATGCATGAAAATTACGGGTGTCTAGCTGCTGGAATTTATTTAAAAGCCCTATTTCCCGCTCTGTTGAAGTATTCCCTTTGCTTACTACCCATTTCCGGTGATGCCAAGCTCCGTAAGATTTAAAGTTCTTCTTTAAAGCAAGCTCTACCTGCACACATAGTCAATATCTTATCACATTCAAGCAAGAACGGTTTTAAAGTATTTCAAACATCAATTAAAACTTCTAGTCCACAACCATTTTTTTATATCTTTCCACAGGCTAGTTTTCATCTATAAAATTTCCAGTCAAATCTGCCTTAGCTCTTGAATTACAAGTACAAGTAGAATTTTTGTTTAAAACATTTCAAATCAGTCCTACCATTCCATTTAAAAACCCACACTTGTGTTTCGATAATCAGTTTGGTTCACACACTAGAATCTATTATACCATTGTTAATATAAAAAAAAATCAAAACTTTCTAGTTCAAAAATCTACCCACAAAGTTAAATTTACTATTACTTCTCACTATGAATTCCATTTTTTTCTAATATATGAAAACAAAAAACAAATAAATATATACACCACAAATCAGTTTTAGTGAAAAGAACCATGTTCTAATACTATAAATTTTACATCTTTAAGACTAGATGGCAACTTGGCAAGGGATGGTGAAGCCATCACCTTTGCCAAAGTTCACCATTATCTTCCTTGCCCTCCACCTATTTCCACTCCCTATGCACACTTCCCAAAACCAAATTCGGTGAAACCTTCACCATTATAATTCCATAAGTTTTATTATTTTTTATTTTGAGTGTGAGTGTGTGTGGGGTATTTAGTGGGGTATATTTGTATAAAGTGGGTATTTTAATGAAAGGTGAAGATGTGTTTGCCTTGACGAGTAAATGGTGAAGTGAGATGAAGGGGAGTGAGAGGAGAGAGAAATCTGACGTGACGCTGATGTGTATGGTGAAAAATGCGTTACCTTGCCAACCAGCCTAATAACTTCTATGTCAAATACATACCTAACTTTTTTGAGGTGGCAAAACGGGCATGCGGGCACGGGCTTAAACGGGCACGGGCTAAACGGGCACATGTTATACAAATCGCTTTATAGAAGACCGAAAATGACGAAATAAATTCCTTAAATGTAATACCCCATTTATATTTATAAAATTAAATATATTATATATATAAGTTTTTCTTCAAAACGATTATAATGTTCTCTAATTGAGAGAAAATATGTGCCCGTTGTGCCCATTTCAAAAAAAGGAGGGGCTAAATGTGCCCAAATCTTTTACGAAGTAGTCAAAATTAGCCCATTTTTTTCATTTTGGGCACAAATTGCCACCTCTACTTTTTTACCACCTAGTGTTAACTTAACATAACAGACAGCACAAAAACATCATCAAAAAAAAAAGGAGGAGCTTCAATTTAACAATGTTTAAAACTTTACAACAATTTCTATACTAACACTACGCTCTAATCTTATAAATTTAACATCTTTAATATTCACATCAAGCTTTAGGTCAAAAAGACAGAAAGCACGAAACAACACCAAAATCAAAAAAGAAAAAGGGTTAAATGTAACAAAGTTTAAACCTTTACATTAAAACTTCTAGGTTGCGGGTGTTGGGCATTGCTTATTTTTTCTGCTTGACAGCTTATATTTAAGCAGAGAAGCAGTTTTTCTTGAGCTGCTTATTTCATGTTACTTATTTGATAATAAATTGAATTTAGTTTTCACCATCATATTCAACCTAAGGGGTTGTTTGTTTAAAGCATATATGTGGGTTTATGAGCTTATTTAATTTCGGCTTATATTTCATAAGCCCTAATTTTTTGGGTTATTTTGAAATTTATGAGCTTGTATAAGCTTATTATGATATAACATGCTTATATAAGCCCATAACTCAAAATAAGTCAAAAAATTGAGGCTTATGAAACATAAGTCGAAATCAAATAAGCTCATAACCCCCCATATAAGCTTAAAAAAACACCCCCTAAAATCTTTTACAAATGCAAATGATTGATTATAAGCAAATCCAAACACTTCTTTTTATAAAAACTAGTTATTTAAATCGTGTTTAATCAACAAATTCTTAAACTTTGTATTATTTTTCGTTATAACCCATAAATCTGCCGCTATAATCATAAAAGATATGAATAACTTACAACTCTTAATTCTTCATCAATAAGGGCTTGAAGCTTGTCCTGAAAAGCTAACTTCCTATAATTCCAAGCAGTCATAAACTCAGGATTAGCTTCAATCAGCTTCTCATTTACATCCAATGCTTCCTGTGTATATCTACAAATAAACTATATTCATTAATAACCCATAGATCAACAACTGATAATGATAGTAATAATACATTTTGTTGTGGTGATAGTGAAGGAACTGGGATTGGAGTGATTTGATTTTGTTGGCTTTGACTGATGACGCATTTTCGTCGACTCGTGTTCCGTGCATCTTCTTAGATTGATGTTTGTTTTTGTTGAGAATGTTTTTTATTTGACTTTATATGTATGTTGTTTGGGATTTGGATTTACCTTAATCAAGTACATTTAAGGTAAACACACCGATAAGTTTTCTTGTTAAGGTATAAAAAATACTTAGGCTGTGTTAGGTAAAAGTAGCAGTAGCTGTTTTTTAAATAAAAATGTTTGGTAACATAGTTGTAACAGTATTTATATATATTTAAAATGACATATGCATATTTCAATAGAAATTTGTCTAAATAAATAATAAAGTTATGTTTACATGCTGGACATTTCATAATACCGTTATACACTAGTAATGTACTACCGACGACATGCATTCTATATTGAAGTGGCAATATCATGGTGAATCTGAGAGCAACAATATTTGTAGATTTATCTTTGAAATCACAAGATCACTAACACTGAGAGCAACAACATTTGTAGAAGCAAACCAATACAAAACACCATTCAAAAAAGTGCCTAATTTATTATCTTCACAAAAGATAGCATCTTGAAGGGAGATTTCTGTCGTAATCAATGTACTAGTCTTAGGATGGGGTAGGGGTATTTTAGTCATTGAATATATCCACAGCTCTTGTAAATATCCACAGCTTCAAAAGAAAGCATTGGAAAAAAAGTATTCCTAAAAAATTGCAACAACTCATTGCTCTCTTACCAAACGAACATAAAAAATAAAAAACCTCATTCTCACCGCTCAATTCCCCAAAAAGCTTCGCGCCAAACATAGCCTTAGTTGTCTTTGAAATCACAAGATCACTGACAGTGAGAGCAACAACATTTGTAGAAGCAAACCAATACAAAACACCATTCAAAAAAGTGCCTAATTTATTATCCTCACAAAAGATAGCATCTTGAAGGGAGATTTCTGTCGTAATCAATGTACTAGTCTTAGGATGGGGTAGGGGTATTTTATCTACAGATCGCCCAGACGTGCTTACAAGAGTTTTTAAAATGAAACTGGACCAGTTGATGAAGGATTTGAAAGAGTTGCGTTTATTTGGACGTGTTCAAGCAGGTACTATACATCAACCTCTAACAATGTATATTATTCTTTAACAAATTGTATGCATATACATTAACAACTTTTGAAGTAACTTTTTATTTACAAAATTTTGCAGTTGTATACACGGTTGAGTTTCAAAAAAGAGGCCTTCCGCACGCACATGTGTGTTTATTCTTGCACAGGGACGACAAGGTTCCAAACGCTGAACAGATCGACAAATACATATCCGCCGAGATACCGGATAAAGATGACGATCCCGATTTGTACAAGTTAGTTTCTGATTTCATGATTCATGGTCCTTGCGGTGTGGATGACCCAAACCAGGCTTGCATGTCTGACGGTAACTGTACCAAACACTTCCCAAAAAAATTCACCCGACGCAGTTCAGTTGACGCGGATGGCTACCCTGTTTATAAAAGACCTGACAACGGAAGATATGTGGAAAAGAGTGGACATAAGTTACATAACGGTTATGTCATCCCTTATAATGCTCAGCTTCTAAAACGTTATCAATGCCACATTAACGTTGAGTGGTGCAACCAGACGGGGTCAATCAAATATTTGTTTAAGTATATAAACAAAGGTCCGGATAGAGTGTCGGCACAGTTGTATGAACCGGTTACCACGGCTGACGGTCAAGTAATTGATAAACCTATTGACGAGATAAAGGCTTTCTTAGATTGCAGATACCTATCTGCTTGCGAGGCGGCGTGGAGGCTATTTGGTTTTGAGATTCATTATAGAACACCGTCTGTTGAGAGGCTGTCCTTTCATCTTGAAGGCGAGCAGCAAGTTGTTTATAAAGAAGATGCTGATCTCGAAACAGCTGTTGATAAGCAAACAGTTGGTGCTGATATGTTCGAAGGTTGGATGAAAATGAATCAACAATTCCCGGCGGCAAGGGAGCTAACGTACGCTGAGTTTCCTACAAAGTATGTCTGGAACGCTCCAAAAAGAATTTGGACGCTTAGGAAGCAAGGAAGATCGATTGGAAGAATTCACAGTGTTCCTATATCAGTAGGAGACGCTTACTATTGCAGAATGCTGCTAAACAATGCAAAAGGATGTCGGTCACACGCTGATATAAGAAAGGTTAATGGTATAGTGTATCCAACTTACAAAGAGGCTTGCTACGCCGCGGGTCTTTTAGAGGATGACAAGGAGTATGTTGAGAGTATTAAAGACGCAGCGCATTGGGCTCCCCCTAAACATCTTCGTGGCCTATTTGTTACATTGCTTGCGCAAAAGGAACTTACCACGCCTTTGAATGTTTGGTTACAAACATGGCATTTGCTTGCGCAAGATGTTCAGTATAAGAGAAGGCAAATTCTACAAATTCCAGGTAAAGCTTTTGCTTATTTCTATGTTACTATGCATTTTTTCTTACTACATCAACAATACAACCTGTGATTGTTAGGCTATTGAATATTCAACCAATGTTCGTTATGTTTGCTGACACTTTTTTCGCAGCAGATCATGTTTAACGTTTTAATAAAGCTGTTGTTGACTAACTACCAACATTACCTTTGTTTAATGCAGATTTGATTCTAAGTGATGACGAAAAAAAGAATGTGGCTTTGTACTATATTGAACAAATTCTGAGATCAAGAGGTTCAACATTGCGCCAGTGGTCTGAGATGCCTTATCCTGATGATACATACATATCTGACTTTGGTAATCGACTTATACACGATGAGATGGATTATAACCCGCTCGAGTTACAATCAGAATACGAACGTCTTTACGCTTCTTTGACCACAGAACAGAAGGGTGTGTATGACACCATAATACATTCAGTTGACACAGGAACAGGGGGGTGTACTTTGTTTACGGGTACGGAGGTACGGGGAAGACCTTTTTATGGAAGACGCTTGCTGCCGGCATTAGAAGAAAATGTGATATAGTATTAAATGTTGCATCCAGCGGTATTGCGTCTTTATTAATGTCGGGAGGCCGAACAACTCATTCAAGATTCCATATACCTATCAACGTGGATGAGACTTCTACTTCCTCTATAAGTGCTCAAAGCGATCTTGGAAAATTGTTAAGGAAATGTAAGCTTATTATCTAGGATGAAGCGCCCATGGCAAGTAAGCTTTGTTTTGAAGCATTAGATCGGTCTTTGAGAGACATACTTCGTAGGAACAGGTATGAAATGTCCGATCAGCCTTTTGGAAACATGACAATGGTTTTTGGAGGTGACTTTAGGCAGGTTCTACCTGTTGTTCCAAAAGGATCCCGGGAAGACATTGTTACTGCCTCTTTGAGGAAATCTTACTTGTGGGAGTACTGCAAAGTTTTGAGGTTGACCGCAAACATAAGGCTAACTGTCGGATCGCGCCCTGAAGATGTAGACGAGATACATGAATTTGCAGATTGGATATTGAGAGTCGGAGACGGGGAGCTTGGAGAAGCGAATGACGGAGAGGTTTCTATAGATGTGCCAAATGATATTTTAATAGATGTGGCTGATGACCCGGTTCAGTCTATTATTGACTTCACTTACCCAAATATTTTGGATAACATAGATGATCCCTCATACTTTCAAGAAAAGGCAATCCTTGCTCCTACGAATGAAGTCGTCGACAACATAAATGAGCATATGTTGGCCAAATTTCCAGGAGAAGAAATGGTTTTCCTGAGTTGTGACAGTCTTGACATAAGTGAACGTGGTGGCATTATTGATGAATCCGTTTTCTCCTCAGATTTTGTCAACGGATTGAAGTTTTCAGGTGTTCCAAACCACAGAATTGCTTTAAAAGTAGGAGTCCCGATTATGTTATTGCGAAACATTGATCAAGCCAATGGTTTGTGCAATGGAACAAGACTTCAAGTTCTTAAATTATCGAGAACTTCTATTCACGCACAAATCATTAACCGAAGCAACTTTGGGAAAACGGTAATCATACCAAGATTGAGAGTTACTCCGTCTGATAAGCGTTTACCGGTTAAGATTGTCCGGAAACAATTTCCTATTTCACTTTCATTTGCAATGACAATTAACAAAAGCCAGGGTCAATCGTTATCAAAAGTTGGTTTGTACCTCCCCTGACCTGTTTTCACAAATGGACAACTATACGTTGTTGTCTCAAGAGTTAAAAGCAAACGTGGTTTGAAGGTTGTCGTTTGTGATCAAGATGGTAATATTTGTAAAACTACTACAAATGTGGTGTACAAAGAAGTACTTGAAGGCCTATGAACTCAATTGAATGTCGAATAATTCATGTATTATCTCATTCTTTTTCACATATATTAATGGAACATGTTTACTTTCGTCGATGGTTTGTTTTATCTCATTATGATATTTCTTTAAAAAACCGGTGAATCCACAGGTCTATAAGCTAGTAAATAATAAAGTTACGTTTACATGCTGGACATTTCATAATACCGTTATACACTAGTAATGTACTACCGACGACGTGCATTCTATATTGAAGTGGCAATATCATGGTGAATCTGAGAGTAACAATATTTGTAGATTTATCTTTGAAATCACAAGATCACTAACACTGAGAGCAACAACATTTGTAGAAGCAAACCAATACAAAACACCATTCAAAAAAGTGCCTAATTTATTATCTTCACAAAAGATAGCATCTTGAAGGGAGATTTCTGTCGTAATCAATGTACTAGTCTTAGGATGGGGTAGGGGTATTTTAGTCATTGAATATATCCACAGCTCTTGTAAATATCTACAGCTTCAAAAGAAAGCATTGGAAAAAAAGCTTTCCTAAAAAATTGCAACAACTCATTGCTCTCTTACCAAACGAACATAAAAAATAAAAAAGCTCATTCTCACCGCTCAATTCCCCAAAAAGCTCCGCGCCAAACATAGCCTTAGTTGTCTTTGAAATCACAAGATCACTGACAGTGAGAGCAACAACATTTGTAGAAGCAAACCAATACAAAACACCATTCAAAAAAGTGCCTAATTTATTATCCTCACAAAAGATAGCATCTTGAAGGGAGATTTTTGTCGTAATCAATGTACTAGTCTTAGGATGGGGTAGGGGTATTTTAGTCATTGAATATATCCACAGCTTCAAAAGGAAGCATTGGGAAAAAAGCTTTCCTAAAAAATTGCAACAACTCATTGCTCTCTTACCAAACGAACATAAAAAATAAAAAAGCTCATCATCACCGCTCATTTCCCCAAAAAGCTCCGCGCCAAACATAGCCTTAGTTGTCTTGGGTGTTGAAAATTTGAATTCGCATCGGTTTTTGGTAGGGGTGTGCGAAAACCAAACCTAAACCGAAAACAACCGAGAAACCAAAACCGATTGAAACGAAGTTTACAGTTCAGTTTGGTTTTAGCAAAAAACATCAAACTGCAAAAATTTGAATTCAAACCGATTTTCGGATAGGAAAAAAAATCATATTTTTCTTTACTTAATTATAATAATTTTAACACCAAATAAGCTAAAATAAACACTCCTTTAAGCAAATCTGAGTGTTGGGCTTATTTTATAACAGATATATACTTTAGAATAAGTGACATCTTTTAGATGCGGTGGTAAAAGACTTTAACTATCATCATTAAAAGTAAAACTTGAGAGGTCTCAATTTCAATTCCTCTTAGATGCAAACAACTGTGAAATGGTCGCATCAACTCTTAAAAGTAGAGGTCTTTACCGAGTGTGGTGGCATTGGGCTCAAATTCCTTTAATTAGTCGGTCAAAGATCATAAATGATGGTTAAAAAATATATGTACATGGAGAAATGTTTTCTATATCATTACTTTAGAAAGAGATCTGAATAAAGTATAATAAATCCTCAATTATCACTTATAAGTGTACTTACCTTTATCTAGGGTCCGGTTCTAGAGAAAAGTTGATCTCAGTAGAAAAGTGAGAAAAGTTACATTTTGACAACTACAGGGTAGAAGGCGACAACAGTTGAATCCTCAGGGTCAAAAACGAAAAGAAACAAAAAAAAGAAGGAATCAGCTTTGTTAATACAGATCCAAACACACAGTTATTATTTTCTCTCAAAATTCAAACAAACACTCCCGTTTCAAACACACACACTCACCGTCACCACCACCACCGTCGCCACCATGTCCATCGCCATCATGTCCATCGCCACCATCATCTCCACCGTCACCGCACACCATACCATCTGTCGTACATCCGCCGTACACCAAAATAACATTGAAATCGAACCAGAGATATCAGACAATTGTAAGTTTTTAATTACATATTTTTTAATTTTTATGTTATTTTAGTTCATCATCTTGAAATCTATAAAATAATTAGTGTTATTGTGCAATGGAATGACATTTAATGGATTTGTATGTATAATATTACATTTTAGCGCATCTGTTTAAGTAATATGTTATAGCATTTATTTGTGTGAATAAGTGCATCAGTATAAAAATTATGTAACAAGTGTAGATGATTGGATTATAAGGAATTCGATTTACAGCATCTTTTTGTTAGATTAGAGCATCAATTGTTTAAATGATTAATGCATCAGAAATTCATGATATTGCATCTGTTAGTATGATTAGAGCATCAAGGAAAAAGTTAGGGCATCTGTTTGTTTGGTTATTGCATCTGAAATAAACGTCACAACATTCGTTGATGCATCCATTGTGTATTATTAGGGCATCTGTTTGTTTGGTTATAAGGAATTCGATTTACAGCATCTTTTTGTTAGATTAGAGCATCGCGAGATAGATTGATGCATCCATTGTGTATTATTAGGGCATCTGTTTGTTTGGTTATAAGGAATTCGATTTACAGCATCTTTTTGTTAGATTAGAGCATCGCGAGATAGATTGATGCATCCATTGTGTATTATTAGGGCATCTGTTTGTTTGGTTATAAGGAATTCGATTTACAGCATCTTTTTGTTAGATTAGAGCATTGCGAGATAGATTGATGCATCCATTGTGTATTATTAGAGCATTGCGGGCATTTATTTGTTTGATTAGTGCATCAAAAAAAATGTGTTACGGCATCTGTTAGTATGACAATAGTATCATGTTATAAGTCCGGGCATCTGTTTGTTTGATTAGTGCATCTGTTTGTTTGATTGTTGTTCAACTATCATAAGTACAAGTCACCTAACAGTAGTGTTGTGTCTTGTTGCGTCTGTTTTAAGCACTCGTTCTTTCGAACAGATTTATTTAATTGCATCCGTTTGAGGTACTTTAGTGCATCCGTTTGAGTGATTCTAATAAACCGAGTCTTTAAACGTAGAGAGTGATGACCAGAGCATGTGTAAAAATCAGTATCTTGATGTTCAGAATGCGAGTGATGAGGCAAGTAAGGTAGCATATACTCTCATTGGTCATATGCTAAATGATTTTTCACAAATAGAAGGATGTGAACTAAGCTCTGGGGATAGGTCTTATCCCGGAGTTGGGGCTGTGATTTCAACCCAAAGATACTTGTACCCATTCTCTTGATTTCCTTTTTCTTTTTATTCCCAGTTATTTTTAGTAGATTCGTGCTAGTTGAGATGTTATGCAGATGGTAGCAAGTATAAGTGTCAAGCATAGAGTATTCAGAGTTAGTAGCTTACTTGCATATTATATCCAGCTGATCAGTAAACCATCAAATTTAGCATTTTTTAAACTCTGCTTTGAAACCTACAAACCAAATAATAATAAGCTAAGACTTGCTTGTGAGAAAGCTAGAGATGGAAAAGGGACCGGGTTGCATAACGGGTCAAAGTATCTACCTTTTTTATTGCATTATGTGAACTTTAAATACAAATGGATTGCTTTGACCCATTTCATTGTGTTCTATTTTTTTAAGCAAACATAATAAATTGATTAGTGCATCGAAAAGGTAGATATTAGGGCATCTATGAGTATGATTAGTGCATCAAAAAGGTAGATATTAGGGCACCTATGAGTATGATTAGTGCGTCAAAAAGGTAGATATTAGTGCATCGAAAAGGTAGATGTTTACATGGCCGTACGTTATCTGGGCTTTGGTCCGGGTATATATCATATGATTTTTCTTTGATCGTTAGTGCCCATGTCAATTTTAGACATGTTGTATGGGAATGATTGAAATGTTGAATATCTTGTCGCTAAATGGCTTCTTTAACTATGTTCGTATATTGAAATTAAAGTGTGATTGTAAACTACTACGATATAAATTTGTAGACTTGTTTAGTTGTGTATTGTGGCGGATGTTTTGTGGTGTTATGAATGCTTACAAGTTTTCTTTCAAATGATTTCCGTTTGCAAATCAGATCTTCAAGATGTATACCTCAATGATATAAATGACTTGAGAATGTTTATTTAAGAAAGTTGTATTAATATCAACATGGTTAGACCAGACGAGACCGATGCTAGTGAGAATGTTTATTTAAGAATTTGTGTTAAAATATCAACAGTCCTATGCTAGTGAGAATGTTTATTTAAGAATTTGTGTTAAAATATCAACGGTCCTCCTGATATAATTTTAAATTTGAACAATTTATCATTTTAGACGATTAAATTTCTCATAGCAAAAGCAATAAAGTACCAAGCAATACTCTTGACTTGTGTATTTGTACTGTTATAGTTAATATCAAGGGAAAAGATGGAAAGTTATAAAATTTACCTTAAAAAATAAAAAAAGTAACAAAGAAGCCCCTTGAGTGGGAAAAAAAGGTGGGGGAATGGGAGGGAGTGATTTGTACACTTTTCTCACTTTTCTACGGAAATCAACTTTTTTCATGAACCAATATATATATATATATATATATATATATATATATATATATATATACCTATACACTTAACCAAACACAAAACCTATAACATAACTTATCGTCTACGAACTTTTGATTATCCACGACGATGCCATTGTTAACCAAGATATTACAACAAACGATCACATAATCACAAGTTATATTTATATATAACTTTATTTTTGAACTTTAAGCATTTTAACACACAAGCTATTCACGTCATAAATGATTTTATCATTCAATACATTTCAAAAGTCATTATTCGCGATAAAACCAAACATAGACTATCGAACTCTAAGACTTGCCATGTATTCCAGGTCGTGTGTTGTTGGAGCCATTCCCTTATATCATTTGAAATTTCTATACCACTACTACTATACCACTGAGGTGAGTTCATTGCCCACTTTTATACGATTAAACTATTTCGTGGGGAGATACATGCTACAAACATGAACACAAGTATTTTATTGATATGCTATGACTGATATTGTTATTGCTTAAGTACCTTATTGCCAAAAGTCCCTCATATCATGAGCCTTAGTCACTTGCGAGTGAACGTGAATATTGTGAATAGATCTATTTGGGATTGACACCCCCGTTGTGTCTGCCAGGATAGGCCACAAAACGCACTATATTTGGTCCAGTATAGGTTAATGGCAAATACCTACCCGAGGGCTAGTTACTTTACATCATTTTTATGATGCCATGTTAACGTTTGCGCGTCATGAGCTTAAGGCAATAACAACTGAATTTAAACTTGATTAATTGTAATTCGATGCAATTAACACCTGGAACTTGTGTTCAACTATTAAATTTAAACCTATGAATATCACTCAACAATTTGTTGACTTTTAGCATGTTTATCTCAGGTAGCTAAAGAACGGAACTCAAAGCACGAAGTGGGCACTAAACCCTGGCACGGGTGTTAAATAATGTTTTTATCATTCACCTTTTTAACATTCATGTCTGTCATGATGTGTTAAACTATGAAAACAACTTTTGTACTTGAATATTTGGTTTTGATGAATGATAACTCAAACTTTAAAAACTTATCTTTAGAGCCGTTTTCTATGATGATGACTGTGATCCTCTAAGTAATACCCTATTTAGTCTTCCGCTGTTCAAATTGAATTTAGGGGGTGTTACAAACGAACAGTTTCACAAAGATTTTGTAGACAATGTTACAATTATCCAACAAGTTTTACTATAACCTTATGAACCATCTTACTCTCTTGTGAGCTGATTTAAGCCACTGTTTGATTTCAAAACAACAAAAATGTGCTGCTATTATCTTACAAATTACTTCGCCATTACTTCCCAAAACTATTTTGCTGTCACCCGACGAACTGTTTTGCTACTAAATCACTAAGTAAACTACAACTTTGCTAATATTTTACGGATAACAAATAATTTTCTTATTACTCTATGAACTGTTTTACAAATCATTTCACAAGTTATTGTATAAACCAAGTTGCTATTTTGTTAATATACATCACAAATTTGACTATGATTTTGTTATTATTTTATGAATGATAAATCGTTCTTTATCATCTTATAAACTGTTCTACAAACTATTTTATAAAGTATTTTTCAAAGCATTATGTGAACCATTTACCTTCATGAAAAATGTTTTATATTATTACCTCATAAACAGAATAACCAATATTTCCACTGAAAGTAAACCAAACCTTAGAAGTGAATCCCACACCGTTACCTGAGACTATAGATAATAACCTACCAAGCCTTGATATTGTTTCATCACTAAATAAGTTACCTCATTCGATCCATGCGATTAAATTCCCTGATTAGTAGCGCATGCGTTGAACTAGGTTGTCAATATACAATCGCTCTTAAGATATTTTACCCTCTAGGAGTTCTAGACAATACAGACTCGAAACCCACTTCTTTTATGTGACCTGACTTCTACACCGGGATGCCAAAAGATCTTAGCCTACCTAACAACTATTGACACCCGACCTCACCTTATAAACAAGAAGGACTTTTCTCAACAAAGTGTCAAGCTGATTCAGACCTCTCAGATCACTAGTGAAACCGTGTAAGTCATGATACCTCTTAGCACTGAGTTATCCATTTCAGACCACCAGTATAACAATTTCAGTTAGGATATCTTTTTATACCGTTTAAACAAGTTGAATACTTACACCTATGAGCTTCGCCTGGTATTAAACGTTGAACTTCGCTCCAACATTGGCAACTTGATTCTTTCCTTGGATATTTAGAAACATAGGTGGACGTGCATGCTCGATTACCCCTTCTTCCTTGATATTCTTACTTTTAAGGACTTTTCTTGAAATGCTTTTATAACAACTTTGAACTCGTAGTAATATTTTCCTGAAATACCCATTTTGAGTATTTAATATTTCTGGTCAAACTTTATCAAACTTTTATTAAGGGATGTCAAATGACAAATTTATGAACATTTTCTTGTCCATACCATGATCAAAAACCCGTTTTACAGAAATTTTAAGATCTTTTGAAACTGTATCACCTTACGTAACCGCGAATTCTCAACAAAGAAATTTGTAACACTTGGGAAGTTATTTTGGTCAAATTAGTACAAATGTTTACCTAAATAAGGTTTTAAACAAAATTTCATCCAACCCACTGAGGAGGAAAACACACAATTTCGAAACAAATCTTGAAGATCAGTCACCCCGCCATTTTCATCACCTTGCATGTATCAAGCTGAAATTTTGTGTCACTAGGATGTAGACCATATGTTGGGTTAAGACCGAGAGAATTTAAGAAGAGATCACACTAGCAAAATTGTGAAACATCGCGTAGTTAAGATTTAAACTGTTCCCCTCTATTAAACTTACTTCAGGGATCATTGCACCTCACCAAATCACCATAAGGGAGACAACTTATGGCAGACCAACTAGAACAATCTAGTGATACCCAAATCTGCTGCTAGTACCATGATGAACTCAAATAAGTACATTTTATTACTATCATTTATCCTATTAATTTGACTTGTTTTACTATATTATGTATGAGGATTGATACTTAATTGTTTACTTTTGTAATTCTCAGGTAAAAACAAGCATTTGGTGAAACTTGGCGATTTTGGACTAATAATGGAGCGAAACGTACATAAAGAGAAGAGTCTACTGACATGGACAAGATCAGGTCAATTCTGCTCCAGATGCGCCGCATCTCACTATCAACATGCGCCGCATCTCTATCAAGATATCACCAGATACGATCCAAGATACAAGAGGACATGCGCCGCATCTAATAAAGAGTTACGCCGCATCTTCTGGCGGTGTACGAATATTCCTGAATATTATAATCTTGGACCCCACGCGAAGTTAAGTACATGCGCCGCATCTACTTAAGTAGATGCGCCGCATCTTCCCTCAGACACAAACTATAAATACCCCGTAGACCAGACACATAAAAGAGTTCCAGAGTTCCACAGAGTTCGAAACCCTAACCGAAGTTCGGACAACAGAAGAGAAGGACGAATTCAGTCAAGAAGGCAGCACAAGACACACCCAAATCGAAGATACAAGAGCTGTAAGAAGGTGCTGCATGTATTTAATTCATTAAGTAGTTTTGTTTTATTGTTTTAGCAAACTTTAATTCATCAGGATTGGTGGCTTGTGTAATGTGACAACGGAAAGATTGCACTCCCTTTAATACTTGCTTTCCCATCAATTAAAGTTTATATGTTGATGTCTTTGGTTACTACTTATTAGTGCATTGACCACCTCTGTGTTTATTAGTGGCTTGCGGGCACCCGACTGCGGGACAAGGTGTGGCTCCCACGGTTGTTTCTAAATTGATCACTTAGGAATAACTTTTAGACATAAGTCGTCATTAAGGGTTTACTCGCCGATGAGAATAGGACCAACGAGAAAGGGTTAATTACATACACTTCATATAAAGCTATCAATAAAACAAGTGACAAACTACTTAATCATAAGGACAGCCCTCTTATTGTCTCAAGTATCTATCTGTGTACGTGTGTGCTACTTGCTGATTCGTGCCTATATGTTTATTTTATTATTTAATTGCAAACAAACTGTGCCAGTCTCTCAGGCTGAAACCCCCTTGCGTTAGGATATTAAAATACTGATTAGATTAATTAGATTATACGTTCCACTCTTAGTGATCGACACTCTACTTACCATTATCTTCATACTGACCGGGTACACTGCTCGTTAAGTGTGTGTGTTATTGATAAGTCGGCTAAATATAAATTTAAAACTTGAGTAGGCATTAAAACTGCTAAACCGCAACGACACATCACGCGCATCAAGTTTTTGGCGCCGCTGCCGGGGAGTGAATTGTTATTTTCTGTTAATTTGATTAGTATTTTAATTAGGTTTTTCTTTTTATTAGATTAATTGCATCATTGTACTATTTTGCATATTTGTTGTATTGTGTGTTATTTGTTTGCTTTTGTTTTTATTTTTGTGTGTTTTATTTTTTGTTTTGTGTGTTTAATTTTTTATTTTTATTTTTCGTATTTTTCTGTTCTGCTATCGTTGTACTGTGCTAAATCAAACGATACGGCGCATCTGATCTCTCAGATACGGCGTATTGCGTTTAATTTTTTTAATACAACGCGTTTAATTAATTCGATACGACGCATCTTTTCCCCAAGATACGGCGTATCTGTTTTTAATAAGAAAATTTTTCTAAGCGATAAAGTAATACGACGCATCTGCTTTTGTAGATACGGCGTATCTGTTTTTGATAAAAACTTTTCTAAAACGTTAACGCCATACGACGCATCTTCTTTTGAAGATACGGCGTATCTATTATTTTAATTAAAAACAGTTTGCGAATTATTAAACAAATACGGCGTATCGATTTCCGTCGATACGGCGCATCTTACTGAATCAAAAATCTTTTATTTGTAAACGTAACGAAAATACGGCGCATTAACTTTCGTTAATACGACGCATTTAATTTTAATTAGATAAACTGATTTTTGATTAACTAATTCGATACGGCGCATTCATAAATTCTAAGCGGCGTATCTATTTTCTGAATAAAAATCTGATTAAATTTTAACGTATTAAGATACGGCGTATCCAACTCTTTGGATACGGCGCATCATCTGCAGATATCAGCAACTTTTATTCTTTTCTAAATTCCGAACGGGAAATATTCTGACTTACCCTTATACTTGGAAGCTTTTACTTTGAAATATTCTTGTTGATAATTTTCAGGATCAATGTTCGATATCTTCCCAAACTGGTTCGGAAGACCCCAAAGAAACCTTACTATGGAAGAGTTTGCATTACTTATCGCTCAAGCCAATGAACAAGAACATCATGAGGCAAGGAACTTTATCACCGAATTCAAAGGCAGTCATGAGCTATTACTAAAGGAACAAAACAATTTGATCAATGGTTTGGCAATTGAAGTGCACCAATTGTCAACAGTGCTTAACAAGGTTCTTTTGGTAAGGCACGATCTGAAAGGAATTACAACTAGAGGCGGAAAGTCAACCTTTCAAATCGGAGAGACGCCCGAGGATGACAGTACCAACGTAATTTCCCCTGAATCTTTACCACCCGAGCAAGAGCAACAAAAAGAGACTGATCCAGAACCTGTGACTAGAAAAGAACCTTCTGTTGAACCTAAACGATCAACACCACCTTTCCCACACAGGGCAAGGAAAGAGAAAGAAGATGCCTATCAAAAGAAATTCCTGGAGAATCTCAAGCAGCTGCAGCTAAGCATACCGTTTATGGAAGCCCTAGTGCAAATGCCGAAATATGCTAAATATCTGAAAAGCTTGCTTACAAACAAGTCTAAACTCGAAGAGGCTTGCACCATAACAATGGGGAAAAGAAGCTCAGCAGCGTTGCTCAACAAACTTCCATCTAAAGAAAAAGATCCAGGGAGTTTCACTATTCCTTGTCAAATTAAAAATTTGCATATTGAAAATGCCTTAGCCGACCTAGGAGCTAGTATAAGTCTTATGCCTTCTTCTATGTATGATAAATTAGGTCTTGGTGAACCAAAACCTACTAGGATGTGCTTAGAACTAGCTGATAGGTCCATACAATACCCATTAGGAATAGCGGAAAATATATTAATAAAAGTTGATAAATTTGAATTACCTATCGACTTTGTTATCCTTGACATGCCTGAAAATTCTAGAACTCCTATAATATTAGGGAGACCATTTTTAGCCACTGCTAGGGCCATGATTGATGTTTTTAATAAAAAAATAACTCTTACCATAGGAAAGGATGAGGTTGAATTTAACATGGAACAATCTATGAGTAAAGGTAATTCCGATGATGATGAATGCTATAATATCGATGTTTCTGATGACACGATTAATCAATTTACTCAGAGATTGTTAAAAAATGATTTGCTTGATTCTTTTCTGCTTAAAAATTTAGAAAACACAATTGCTATAGAAGATCAAGTTGATGAGAATACTATTGATTATAATTATGCTGCTGATTCTGCTGTATGTAACGCAATGCGGCGCATCGAAAACCTCGATGCGGCGCATCTATCTGATGACAGCAGCGATGTAATTAAAGAACAAGTTTATTCCGCTAGTGCTACTGAAATTGATAATGTTAAACCTGTGCTTAAGGATCTGCCTTCTACTTTAGAATATGCTTATTTAAACGGAAATACTAATTCACCCGTTATTATTGCATCTGACTTAACGCCAAAAGAAAAAGAGTCTCTTTTGCAGGTATTATATAAACGAACAGGAGCATTAGCGTGGAGTATGTCTGATATTAAGGGAATTAGCCCGTCATTTTGTACACATAAAATCCTTATGGAGGATGAATTCAAACCAACTATCCAACCTCAAAGGCGTTTGAATCCAAAAGTCCAAGATGTGGTGAAAAATGAAATCGTAAAGTTACTTGACTCCGGACTTATCTACCCAATTTCCGACAGCTCGTGGGTCAGTCCTATCCACGTTGTACCGAAAAAAGGAGGAATGACGGTAGTACTCAATGACGACAATGAGCTAATCCCTTCAAGAACCGTTACCGGATGGAGAGTTTGCATTGACTACCGCAAACTCAATGATGCTACGCGAAAAGATCACTTCCCTCTTCCATTTATTGATCAAATGTTAGAAAGACTATCAGGATATGATTATTATTGTTTTTTGGATGGTTTTTCAGGTTTCTTCCAAATACCCATTGCCCCCGAGGATCAAGAGAAGACAACTTTCACCTGCCCTTATGGAACCTTCGCCTATAGGAGAATGCCGTTCGGACTATGCAACGCCCCTGCTACCTTCCAACGTTGTATGACGGCTATCTTCCATGATATGGTAGAAGACTTTATGGAAGTCTTCATGGACGACTTTTCGGTGTTCGGTAACTCATTTAATGATTGTCTCTTTAAACTTGATAAAATGCTTGCTAGGTGTGAAGAAACTAATCTTGTTCTTAATTGGGAAAAATGTCATTTTATGGTTAGAGAGGGGATTGTGTTAGGACATAAGATTTCTGGGAAAGGTATAGAAGTAGATAAAGCTAAAATTGATGTAATTGCTAA
The DNA here is from genome assembly GCA_021014915.2 of Artemisia tridentata subsp. tridentata. Lineage (NCBI taxonomy): Eukaryota > Viridiplantae > Streptophyta > Magnoliopsida > Asterales > Asteraceae > Artemisia > Artemisia tridentata. The sequence continues at coordinate 153,031,852 of CP139509.1, forward strand.
ACTACCTTACCCCACTAATGTTAAAGGCGTTAGAAGTTTTTTAGGGCACGCTGGATTTTATCGTAGATTCATAAAGGATTTTTCAAAAATATCTAGGCCTATGACCCAATTATTGCTAAAAGATGCGAAGTTTGATTTTTCTAATGATTGCAAAAAGGCATTTAATATACTTAAAGAAAAACTAACTTCCGCACCTATTATAATTTCGCCAGATTGGAATTTACCTTTTGAACTAATGTGTGATGCTAGTGATTATGCTGTTGGAGCTGTACTTGGCCAAAGGATAGATAAGAAATTTAATCCAATCTATTATGCTAGCAAAACATTGAATAATGCCCAAGAACACTACACAACCACGGAAAAAGAACTTCTAGCAGTAGTTTTTGCATTCGATAAATTTAGATCATATCTTATATTGTCAAAAACTGTGGTTTACACTGACCATTCTGCTTTGAAGTATTTGTTCAATAAACAGGATGCCAAGCCAAGGCTTATTAGGTGGGTTTTATTGCTCCAAGGATTCGATATTGAAATTAAAGATAAAAAGGGTGCCGAGAATCTAGCTGCTGACCACTTATCTAGACTTGAAAACCCTGATATGGAGGTGCTTGACGAAAGGGAAATAGCTGATGACTTCCCTGATGAACACCTTATGATGGTAGGAATTAAGAGCAATAATAATGAACCATGGTACGCCGATTTTATAAACTTTATTGTTGCAAATGAAATTCCAAAAGGACTAACATCCGACGAGAAAAGGAGGTTTATAACTCGCGCTAACGAATATATTTGGGATGAACCTTATGCCTTTAAATTATGTCCTGACAATATTATACGAAGATGCGTAGACGGTGATGACATAGCTGCAATATTGGCACATTGCCATTCAGGGCCAACAGGGGGGCATCACGGCGCAGTCGTCACAAGAAGAAAATCCTTGACGCAGGATTTTATTGGCCCACTATGTTGGAGGATGCGAAAGATTATATAAAAGGATGTGATGCGTGTCAACGATCCGGAAATATTACATCAAGAAACGAAATGCCGCAAAACTATATCCAAGTATGTGAAGTTTTCGACATATGGGGATTAGACTTCATGGGACCGTTTCCTGAATCTAAAGGTAATAAATATATTTTGGTTGCTGTTGATTACGTATCAAAATGGGTCGAAGCACAAGCATCTCCAACAAACGACAGCAAGGTAGTTCTTAAATTTTTACAAGGTTTGTTCTCTAGGTTTGGAATTCCTAAGGCATTGATTAGTGATAGGGGAACACACTTTTGTAATCACCATCTTGGAAGAGCCTTGCAAAAATATGGAGTGTATCATAGAGTTTCCACCGCATACCATCCTCAATCAAATGGTCAAACTGAAGTAACCAATAGAGCTATAAAACGAATTCTTGAAAAAACGGCTGGTTATAATCCTAAAGGATGGTCTGACAGGTTGAATGATGCTTTATGGGCATTCCGTACTGCCTATAAGACACCAACGGGATGCACTCCATTCCGTCTTGTATACGGAAAAGCATGCCACCTGCCGGTCGAAATTGAACAAAGTGCATATTGGGCTTTAACGAATTGTAATATGGATATGGAAGCTGCAACGAAAAACCGTTTCATGGAACTTAATGAACTCTATGAACTAAGAGATGAGGCCTACAAGAATACTAAGATCTACAAAGAAAGAACTAAAAGATGGCATGACTCGAGGTTACGTGGGGATAAAACGTTTGCTATCGGAGAGAGAGTGCTACTATTTAATTCTAGATTAAAGATGTATCCTGGCAAACTTAAATCAAGATGGACGGGTCCGTTCGTTGTCAAGAAAGTGTATCCATACGGAACAATTGAAATATGCGATAAAAATGGTTATATATTCAAAGTAAACGGGCAACGTGTGAAGAAATACTTTGATAATAAAATTGAGGATAATGAGAGCGAGGTGGTGGAGTTTGAGCCCGACGTAATGGACTAAAGTGCTGAACGTGAGTCTAACTTGAAGACTCTGGAATAAAGACAAGTGCTTGCCGGGAGACAACCCGGAAGATTTATCTTTTATTATTCTGTTTTCTGTGTCGAGTCAGTCCAGGCCGCACGAAGATACGGCGCATCTCAGTCCTGAGATGCGACGCATCCTCTGCAATGGTCATATCTTATTTTATTTTTCTGCATTTTTATTTTCGACTTTAAAACTTTTTATCAGTTATTTTAATGCGGCGCATCCCTGGTTAAGGATGCGGCGCATCTTTATTCTGATCCGTATTTATTCCAGGCTCGATACGGCGTATCTTCTTCAATAGGATACGGCGCATCGACTGACCTGATGATTTTCAGTTTTAATTTTTAAGTTTTATTTTTACCTAACTACTAATGTATTATGCAAGTTGAACCTTTCTTATCTTAGGTGTGTTTTAAAGTGTTGGTGGTATTATAGTTTCCTGAATTTCCTGTGGATACATCAAGCATGAAGCTTTAACGTTCTAATCCACAAGAAAGATGATTTTTGCTCATATACTAATGGAGGATCATACCGAGCAAATATCAGGGGAGTTTTTCCGTTCTAATTCTTTTATTTCCAGTTTTTAACCTTTTATACAAACAACGAGGACGTTGTTTAACTTAAGTGGGGGGATAGGAGAATTAGAACACTTAACACTTACTTGTCCTAAACTTTTTCAAAAATTATGCTTAAACTGTGCTTAATATATTAAACTTAAAATTTTTAGCATGTTTTTGTTTAAGATCTAAGTTACATAACTGCACACATGACGTTATTTTCAAAAATTGTGATTTTTCCAAAATTCACAAATCTATGAGTGTGCCGGTGACTTGTAAACTTTAGAACTTGGCTTGTATACTATTCGAGACCACCATAATGAGTATTATTTATTTAATTGGAATGACTTGTCTAACTTGGTAAAATTCTAGGATTACACCCAAAAAGCCTTTATATGTTATGTGTTATTAGCTAACTACACTGGTTAGTTAACCCCCGTACAAACCCTTTTGTTACTCTCACTTTTAGAGTAAGATACCCCTAGAAAAACCCTCAGAGCCATTCCTTTCGTTTCTTACACCTATGTTTATAATGTTTCGTTACACCTTAAACCTTAGCCTACCCTGTAGATTAAGATCCGTGGTTGGTTAATTGCTATAGGCAGAGTGTGTTTCCTTACATTACCTGTGTTCGCGTGCGTAATTCATTATCTATGGTTAGGTCGGGAAATTACACAATGCAATTGGAGTGAAAGTAAATATTGTATATTTTGGAGTTTATTTTTCGTGTGTTTACTACTTTCACTATCTACCATTATTTCTGAAGTTATGAAAAGTATGGAAAAATTATCCGGAAAGAAAGTTGTAGTGATGTGGTGAAATTTTACACATCTATCTTTATGTTTCAAAAAAAAAAAAAAAAAAAAAAAAAAAAAAAAAAAAAAAAAAAAAAAAAAAAAAATGAGAAAAGAAAAAGAAAGAAAAAAGAGTTGGATGTTTATTTTAAGCCAACAATGTAAAGTTATGTAAGTGGTTCATATGGCCACTATTTGTTGTATTATATCTATGGATTGAATGGGAATTGGCAGTTATGGGAATGCCAATTAAGGATTATTCTTTGATTAAGATTTTGTTGAGTATAATTCGTGTCTACCTAAAGCGTGTGTTTCAAGTGTTAAAGCGTGAGTTATTCAATGATATGAGTCTTATTCATGGGATGGTTGGGATAGTGATTAACCACACTTAGGATTTTAATTTATTTGTTTTGTTTATTTTTTATTTTACACCAATTTATATCCCAAATATTATCCATACCCTGTACTATTCTTTATCCAACCAAACCTTTGATTTATTGAGATTAGGGATTTGAGCAATCTTAAGTATCGTAGTCGTGGATTCGGCTATGTATTTATGATTTTGTCGCCCTTTTTGATATATTATTATTGGTGAAGTTTGGACCTATCTTTAGCCTATTCGAGTTAAGGATTTGAGCAATTGCAAGTATCGTGTTCGTGGATTCGATCATGTATTTGTAATTTTGTCGCCTTTTCTGGAATTTGAGATCGATAGTGTAAATAAGAATAATTAACCCTTAAACCTAAAAACCCTTTTTACCGCTTTAGACTTGTTATTCCTTAGCTTTAGTGGTGGAGATGTGTATACTTGCCAAGCCTATGATAGAATATTCGTCGCGACTGGACAGTTAAACGATTAGATTTGCTTTTATCGACTTATTTTATTTTACTTCTAATTCGTTAAGTGTTTAGTTGTGTGATTACGAAATAAACGAATACATGCTTAAATATAAAAATAAATCCTAACTTCTTTTAGGATACATTTTCATGAGATTTAATCTAAGGTTTACTTGGGGACAAGTAAAGTTCAAGTGGGGGGATATTTGATGAACTCAAATAAGTACATTTTATTACTATCATTTATCCTATTAATTTGACTTGTTTTACTATATTATGTATGAGGATTGATACTTAATTGTTTACTT